>CM068587.1:1905785-2388285 GCA_035048485.1 Pteria penguin | reverse complement strand
ATGTATGAGGTTCTAGATTAGGTATGTAACAAGCCCATCATAAATTACCAAATGCACGAGGTTCTAGACTAGGTATATAACAAGCCTATCATCAATTACCAAATGTACGAGGTTCTAGACTAGGTATGTAACAAGCCCATCATAAATTACCAAATGTACGAGGTTCTAGACTAGGTATGTAACAAGCCCATCATCAATTACCAAATACACGAGGTTCTAGACTAGGTATGTAACAAGCCCATCATCAATTACCAAATACATGAGGTTCTAGACTAGGTATGTAAGAAGCCCATCATAAATTACCAAATGCACGAGGTTCTAGACTAGGTATATAACAAGCCCATCATCAATTACCAAATGTACGAGGTTCTAGACTAGGTATGTAAGAAGCCCATCATAAATTACCAAATGCACGAAGTTCTAGACTAGGTATGTAAGAAGCCCATCATAAATTACCAAATACACGAGGTTCTAGACTAGGTATGTAACAAGCCCATCATCAATTACCAAATACACTAGGTTCTAGACTAGGTATGTAACAAGCCCATCATCAATTACCAAATGTACGATGTTCTAGACTAGGTATGTAAGATGCCCACCATAAATTACCAAATATACGAGGTTCTAGACTAGGTATGTAAGAAGCCCATCATCAATTACCAAATACAGGAGGTTCTAGACTAGGTATGTAACAAGCCCATCATAAATTACCAAATGCACGAGGTTCTAGACTAGGTATGTAACAAGTCCATCATAAATTACCAAATGCACGAGGTTTTAGACTAGGTATGTAACAAGCCCATCATAAATTACCAAATGCATCAGGTTGTAGACTAGGTATGTAACAAGCCCATCATAAATTACCAAATGCATCAGGTTGTAGACTAGGTATGTAACAAGCCAATCATCAATTACCAAATGCACGAGGTTCTAGACTAGGTATGTAACAAGCCCATCATAAATTACCAAATGTACGAGGTTCTAGACTAGGTATGTAACAAGCCCATCATAAATTACCAAATGTATGAGGTTCTAGACTAGGTATGTAACAAGCCCATCATAAATTACCAAATACACGAGGTTCTAGACTAGGTATGTAATAAGCCCATCATCAATTACCTAATGCTCGAAGTTCTAGACTAGGTATGTAATAAGCCCATCATCAATTACCTAATGCTCGAAGTTCTAGACTAGGAATGTAACAAGCCCATCATCAATTACCAAATGCATGAGGTTCTAGACTAGGTATGTAACAAGCCCATCATAAATTACCAAATGCACGAGGTATTAGACTAAGTATGTAACAAGCCCATCATCAATTATCAAGCCTCTAACTCGAGATTAGAGAGCGATATTTAATTTGCTTGGGGACGACCATTTGATTCTGAGGGGGAGGGACACTTTTTGGAAATAAATATTCTAACCCTGAAACAAGCCCATCATCAATTACCAAATGTACGAGGTTCTAGACTAGGTATGTAAGAAGCCCATCATAAATTACCAAATGCACGAGGTTGTAGACTAGGTATGTAACAAGCCCATCATCAATTACCAAATGTACGAGGTTCTAGACTAGGTATATAACAAGCCCATCATCAATTACCAAATGTACGAGGTTCTAGACTAGGTATGTAAGAAGCCCATCATAAATTACCAAATACACGAGGTTCTAGACTAGGTATGTAACAAGCCCATCATCAATTACCAAATACACTAGGTTCTAGACTAGGTATGTAACAAGCCCATCATCAATTACCAAATGTACGATGTTCTAGACTAGGTATGTAAGATGCCCATCATAAATTACCAAATATACGAGGTTCTAGACTAGGTATGTAAGAAGCCCATCATCAATTACCAAATACAGGAGGTTCTAGACTAGGTATGTAACAAGCCCATCATAAATTACCAAATGCACGAGGTTCTAGACTAGGTATGTAACAAGCCCATCATAAATTACCAAATGCACGAGGTTTTAGACTAGGTATGTAACAAGCCCATCATAAATTACCAAATGCATCAGGTTGTAGACTAGGTATGTAACAAGCCCATCATAAATTACCAAATGCATCAGGTTGTAGACTAGGTATGTAACAAGCCAATCATCAATTACCAAATGCACGAGGTTCTAGACTAGGTATGTAACAAGCCCATCATAAATTACCAAATGTACAAGGTTCTAGACTAGGTATGTAACAAGCCCATCATAAATTACCAAATGTACGAGGTTCTAGACTAGGTATGTAACAAGCCCATCATAAATTACCAAATGTATGAGGTTCTAGACTAGGTATGTAACAAGCCCATCATAAATTACCAAATGTATGAGGTTCTAGATTAGGTATGTAACAAGCCCATCATAAATTACCAAATGCACGAGGTTCTAGACTAGGTATGTAACAAGCCAATCATAAATTACCAAATACACGAAGTTCTAGACTAGGTACGTAACAAGCCCATCATAAATTACCAAATGCACGAGGTTCTAGACTAGGTATGTAACAAGCCCATCATAAATTACCAAATACACGAGGTTCTAGACTAGGTATGTAATAAGCCCATCATCAATTACCTAATGCTCGAAGTTCTAGACTAGGTATGTAATAAGCCCATCATCAATTACCTAATGCTCGAAGTTCTAGACTAGGAATGTAACAAGCCCATCATCAATTACCAAATGCATGAGGTTCTAGACTAGGTATGTAACAAGCCCATCATAAATTACCAAATGCACGAGGTATTAGACTAAGTATGTAACAAGCCCATCATCAATTATCAAGCCTCTAACTCGAGATTAGAGAGCGATATTTAATTTGCTTGGGGACGACCATTTGATTCTGAGGGGGAGGGACACTTTTTGGAAATAAATATTCTAACCCTGAAATTGCTGGAAATAAAAAAAACCTGGCTTTAACTGAAATGAAAATAAATATTCTGGCTATTAGCCTGTACATATACCAGATCATACAAATATAAAGCTGAATGTTCTATAGAAAAATATGATGATTTTTTTCCGGCTAGCTTCGCTCGCCAGATTGCTCTCTGTACTATAATGTGTAGTAGTTTAACTGTCTAACTCATATTTCAGCGGAATTTACAGCATTGAACAAATCGTGTTATTCATTATGTTCAACAAAACTTGATAGAATTGTTGCTTTTTAAGAAATATATTTGCATGCCCATTTCGAGGGGCAGACAGGGGACAAGGGCTCTACCCTCTGCTTTCTGAGAGATTTTCTCTTCAGATTCTTGTTCGGAATAGTGTCATTCGTATCCCCTTACCGCCAATTTCCAATCCCTTTCCACAACTTCCCCTCGTGTTGTCCACCCCTCATTTATATGACAAACACACCAATATTTTAATGTTGAAACGAGTGGCCAAAAGGGTTTCATTCCTTTTAAGTTTCATTCAGATCAGTGCACACACAGGACATTTGTCAAATGATTTTAACACATTTATTCAAATGTAAATTAAACACAAACATAACTTTAAAATGAGAATAAAAGTAAAACCAACAAAACTGTTTATTTTCACTTAACATACATGATAACAAAAGTAAAAAGAGTCCCAAATGGGCCTATATTGTTCTCCTTAGATTGATTGATTGATTGATTAATTTTTGTTTTACGTCACACCACGAATATTTCACGTATATGGTGACGGCATCTGCCTGATGCGGGGCATACAATTTTTTTTTACCTTTGCAACGGACCCACCCCAAGCAGTGAGGGATCTTTAACGTGCCATGCATACCACGACACGGGGCCTCGGTTTTTACTGTCTCATTCGAAAGACAGGACACCGACATGACCAGAGCGGGGATCGAACCCAGGCCTCCCGATCAGGAGGCGAGCGCGATACCACTGAAACTGATGCCACTAGGCCACGCCGGCTTTGTTCACCTCAGACAAAGAAAATGACATGGTAACAGTTGGTAAATTTTGGTGAAAATTCATCATGTTTACTCCGGTAAGAAATCTGATAGAACATTTATTCCTTTTACAAGCTGTGATATAAATGTGAATTATTTTTCAAAAATATTTATGAAATGTTTTTGCATTAAAATGACATAGTTCAAAATAAGTCAAAAACCAATAAAATATTATCATTCTGTCAGGAAGCCAAAACAGCAACGCTTCCTCCTCACATCTTTCTATAGTGATAAATGGAAATTCTCCCCCTGGATGTCAGACAATGAGAGACCATACACTTCGCTATAGAAACTAGTAGTATAAAGACCTGTGCAATTAAAGTAGTGTTTGCATATTATTTGTTGAGTTTACCTTATATTAGAATGTGTTTTATTAACAAAATATAATTATAGAAGGATGTGTGTTAATGGCATATATTGCAATGTAATTCTAACAAGTATTTATTAGCGATACAAAGTCAAGGAAATAAATAATCTGTCCCAGGATATCAAGGAAATAAATAGTCCATCCTTCAAAGATCTGAAAATAAATAATCTGACTCGATCAAATTTGCCAGCCCCCCCCCCCCCCCCCCTTTCAGAATTAAATGGTCGTCCCCTTATTTAAATGTAATAAAATAAAATAAACAGTATAGAAGAGTTATTTCTTTAAGTCCAGTTTTGAGATAATACACTTACCTTAGCCGGCCTTGCAGAAAAAAACGTAACAGAGCTGTAGTTGGATTTTCATGTCAAATTAATGACATATGTTTATGCAAATAGATCAAGTAGCAGGTAAGTTTGTATACTTTATGTCATTTCACCTTGTCATACACGTGTGAAGTGTTCTGTACGAAGGACGTGTTAACACTGATCACACGTTAACATCATTCAGTCTGCCAGAGTGATACCCTTCCTAGAGACCTTACTGTAATTGTATCCACTAACAAACAACAAACAAATATATCTATTTTGCTTACTTATCTATGCGTGCATGCACATGTCAATGACTTACATTTCTTTAAATAATATTAGTTTATTTAACCAAATAAACATGGAAATTAAACTGCTCACATTTTACATATTGTATATAAAGTTAATGAGATGTTGGTTAATGTGATGTTGGTTAATGAGATGTTGGTTAACGAGATGTTGGTTAATTAGGTGTTGGTAAATGGGTTGTAGTTAATGAGATGCTGGTTAATGAGATGTTGGTTAATGTGATATGTGAAGCTTGAGTTACGACACTGTCTAGTAGATCGGAAGCTTGAGTTACGACACTATCCAGTGGATCGGAATCTTGAGATACGACACTATCTAGTGGATCGGAAGCTTGAGTTACGACCCTATCTAGTCGATCGGAATCTTGCGATACGGCACTATCTAGTGGATCGGAAGTTTGAGATACGACACTATCTAGTGGATCTGAAGCTTGAGTTACGACACTATCTAGTGGATCGGAAGTTTGAGTTACGACACTTTCTAGTGGATCGGAAGCTTGAGTTACGACACTATCTAGTGGATCGGAAGCTTGAGTTACGACACTATCTAGTGGATCGGAAGTTTGAGTTACGACACTTTCTAGTGGATCGGAAGCTTGAGTTACGACCCTATCTAGTGGATCGGAAGCTTGAGATACGACATTATTTAGTGGATCGGAAGCTTGAGTTACGACACTATCTAGTGGATTGGAAGATTGAGTTACGACACTTTCTAGTGGATCGGAAGCTTGAGTTACGACACTATCTAGTGGATCGGAAGCTTGAGTTACGACACTATCTAGTGGATCGGAAGCTTGAGTTACGACACTATCTAGTGGATTGGAAGTTTGAGTTACGACACTTTCTAGTGGATCGGAAGCTTGAGTTACGACACTATCTAGTGGATCGGAAGCTTGAGTTACGACACTATCTAGTGGATCGGAAGCTTGAGTTACGACACTATCTAGTGGATCGGAAGCTTGAGTTACGACACTATCTAGTGGATCGGAAACTTGAGTTACGACACTATCTAGTGGATCGGAAGCTTGAGATACGACACTATCTAGTGGATCCGAAGCTTGAGATACGACACTATCTAGTGGATCCGAAGCTTGAGATACGACACTCTCTAGTGGATAGGATGGATCGGAAGTTTGAGTTACGACACTATCTAGTGGATCGGAAGTTTGAGTTACGACACTATCTAGTGGATCGGAAGCTTGAGTTACGACACTATCTAGTGGATCGGAAGCTTGAGTTACGACACTGTCTAGTGGATCGGAAGCTTGAGTTACGACGCTATCTAGTGGATCGGACGGAAGCTTGCTCCACCCGGGACCAGGAGATAATGGGTTCAGGATCACACACTTTATATCACATCATTATTCTATGAATAGTACACAGCTTTATATTGTCATATATTACAACATACGTTTTATGGTGTTCTTCACAAGTGTAAAAATGTCATTCAAAAACATGTAGAAGTATTTATATGATTTTTATATGTAGCCATTCACTAGATAAAGAATGGTGCAATTTATTGGGGAAAAGTCACATTTGATAAGTCTCTCCCTCTCTTATCTTAAATTAAAATATCATGATTGGAACAGATAAGATGATGAATTAATTTCCATTCAACGTTAAAAAGAACACAGCACACATAGTTTTTGATATAGAACTGGTTTTCATTTGTTAGGATATACATGCTCTATGTAATATGCGATGCGTGTCATGATTCCATTGCCGTCCCATACAATACATACAACATATCCTAATGTATTTAAATCTTAGTAAGGGACACTTGTATTGAAAAGTGTAAGTAAAAACATATCGAATGCATTTTATATGTCTGAATCGTTGGGTGTCAATGTGGAATACAAATTGACGACAAAAATATACAAGCTCTCGTGCATGTTCTCATTTCATGCATAGAAATTAGAAAATGTTAGTAAACAAGTAGAAATGTATGATACACGTAGGTAGGAAATGGTAACAGTCGGTAAACAAGTGAAAATTCATCATGTTTACTCCGGTAAGAAATCTGATATAACCTTTATTCCTTTTACAAGCTTTGATATAACGGTCAGTTATTTTTCCATTTTACAATTGAGGTATTGAAATCGAAGAATTTAATGTTTTGCTTTGAACAGCATCTATTTGAATTGACCTATAATTATTACATAACATTTACTATAAGTTGAGGATCAAGTAACAAGAAATACATGTAATACATGTTATCTAAGAATTCCCTCCTCAAGAAGAATATGTAAACTGCAACGTGAACATATATGTAAGTTGATATTGCGAAACATGATAAATATAAAATATAAAGAGATAGAAGAAAGACAAAGAGAGAAAATTCAAAACGAAGTAACCATCTCATCGTTACAAAGATTTCGGAAGGTCTCTAGGACTAAATAAGCTATTGAATATTTGATTCAAAATGTATAACCGATCCCAAAATTTGTCAGTGGTGTGAACATTTATCTCTACCTTTGAGTTAAGGACATAGCCGGTGTAACATTAAAAAGTGACCCCATTGAAAACTGACCCACGGGTCACTTTTTAATGTTAAAAACTGACCCACGGGTCACTTTTTAATGTTGCACCGGCTTGCAAAACTTTTACATCTCTGCACTAAAGAGTTCTTTAAATCAAATGCAGTTGATGACAAGAAAAATAACTTTTATTCAGTTTTGAATAAAGATGCAGGAATGCCATGAATATTGCACATACAGAGTTTGTCTTTTCACAGAAAGGTTTACATGGAAAGGTTTCAGTTTCTTTGCTTTATTCAGGTGATTACGTATCCAATACATTTTATTTCAAATATGAAGAGAAGATATCGAAAAATATGATATTAAATGATGTGTTGTTTTTGCCTATACATGGTATGGAAAATGTCTGAATCAGTTAATCAAGTAAGTTTTAAAAGCTCCAATTTTTCATTTGGCAGTCACATTGGACGTAATTATGAGTCTCTATGATAGACCATAAGAAAAAGAAAAATCTATCCTAAAACAGAATAAGTAGGATATGACCATAACTTTATGTTATCATAGCCCTGTTAAGGATTTGTGTAGTTTTGATACTTTCATCAAGTGCTACAGTCCATATTCAAGCATGGCATGCGGGGGAAATATCAATTTAATGTCTATTTTTATTCAATTATATCAAATACAGCGAACAGGAGAAGCTTATTCCTCCCTGTAACCTAGCCTCGGTTTCCCTCGTTCGTGATTGTTCACGATACTGAAGATGGTTTCCTTGGGTCCATGGATGTTCACATTTTATTAGATATAATTGCTGTCCTATTCTCTTGAATCCGTGATACACCCTACTGTGTAGTGGCAAGTTTTGCGTTGTGTTTCAATGTTTATCTTTAGTGCAAAATTATGTTACAGTACAGGTACAAGACAGACTAGATTTAAAACTAAACTGAACTTAAAAACAACAAAACTTGAATTAAAACTGAAAAAGCAGCATGTGAAGCTAAACACAGCATAAAACCAAATCTAGACGTAAACTAAACTTTATCCAATAACAAAGCAGTATTGATGATACTTTCTATACAATACGACCAACTTGTATTTGTACAATACCTATCTAACGTGTCAACGTTATCATTAATTCTCGGAATGCCACTACAAATGCTCTATCAAATGCAGGTTTAATCATGAAGACATATCAGGATATTGAACTACAACGGAGTGCCCAAGAATTGTGACAATTAGTCTATAGCATAGCGAATATTTACAAACATGATGCCATGACTACAATTGATATTACATGAAAATAAAACAAAGCAAAATACGGACGACATTTATCGTGTGGGATGTCGTAGTGTCACATTTAACGTCTGGGAGGTCATAGGGTCATAATAACAAGTGATAGACAATGACTCATTGAGACATTCCTACATTATATGAAATATATACTACTGTATTGATGGTTTTTAAATGTATGTAAGTAAAAAGTTAGTATAGATAACAGCATTTTGACATTGTGTCTAGTTAAACCAGAAAGTTGATACAAGATATCACACAATTCATCAAGGAATTATATTTACAGCTATCAATATTACTTAAGTAAGTGGCTTATATATGACCATAAAGATCAATACATACTGTTTAATATGGTTTGACCTGGCTTTCAGCTTTTTTAAAAAAAAAATTATCTATATAGAGACGCAGAAGTAGGGGGTAATCTTCCTCGTCAGAATTATGGCACGACCAGTCCTCGAACACGAGTATCTGTGTTCGTGCTTAAGGCCTTGAATCTCTTTGTCATCTCTTTTCTTACTTAAAATATACATGCCATGTATAGGATACTGACAACATATATTTAGTGACATTTTAGTTTTTGCTAAGTGAATACAATCATTAAGAGGTCCGGCCCACGTAATTTGTTAATATATATCGGCATTATTGAGTAAATCTTTCAACTCCGTTTAATGCCTGTATGTCAACACGTTAGTGAACATAAAAAAGTTTGAGGGTATTAATCAATAACTTTAAACCTGCAAATATAATAGACCAAAGGTACGAAGAGACACTTCAAATCTCTCCGAGATTAATTAGAGATCTGTAACGTATTTATCACGAAGTGTGTATGTTGCTACACTATGAGCTGTTCCCTCTAACTGCGTGTATAATGCCTACAAAGCATTCAGGTCGCTCAATAAGTAAAACTTTTCATCTGTAACCCTATCATCAGTAAACCTTGTCATCGGTAACCTTGGTCCGGCGCCATAAACTGAGAAAATACTGTCAATTATTACATTTCAATTTATTCCAATATCATACGTTTTATCAAATTGTCATGCAAAATGGTTTAATTCAATTTATGGATACAATAAAACTCAGTGAAATCCAAATTCCACTTATTGCTTCATTCTTAAACAGAAAAATATGACATTATGACTTAAGTATTCTCTCAGTTTATGGCGCCGGACCCTTATCATCAGTAAGTAAACCTTATCATCAGTCACCTTATCATCAGTAAATAAATCTTATCATCAGTTATCTTGTCATCAGTTACCTTATCATCAGTAAATAAATCTTATCATCAGTTACCTTATCATCAGTAAGTAAACCTTATCGTCAGTTACATTATCATCAGTTACTTTATCATCGGTAAGTAACCTTATTATTATTCTGTAACACACTTGCCATTCGTGAACCACTGTAGTTATGTCCTTGTGGTACTGTAACCAGTGGATATCCATGGACCACTGTTGCTATGTCCGTATGGTACTGTAACACGGGGGATTTACTTTGTTACTGTGGTTCTGTAACACGGCGGTCAGCTATGGAAACTTGGTGCTCTGTCACTATGGTACTGTAACACGGTGGATATCTATGGACACTTAGTTCCATAGTCATTGTGGTACTGTAACACGGTGGACATTTATGGGCGCTTGGTGCTGTGTCACTGTGGTACTGTAATATGATGGAAATTTATGAACACTTGGTATTATTGTCACTGCTGTGCTGTAACACGGTGGACATTTATGGACGCATTGCGTTGTCACTGTGGAACTGTAACACGGTGTACATTTATGGACACTTGGTTTTGTTGTTACTGTGGTACTGTAACATAGTGATTTTTCGATCATTTTTTTCTCAAAACTCGTTAGTCGCAATCTCTTATAATTGTTTTGTTTCAAATTTACATACATCATAGTGTGTAAAGATAGGTTTATTCAAAAACATCTCTGGACAGTGTTCCATATTATTTGGCATTTATAAACTCGTTGTTTCATAGTTTGAACTGATTGTCCCCCTAGAGCAAACTGATTTGTCAAGTAGAAAAGCACATAATTACCACTTCATCTATCTGCTAATATTGAAGTATGGGTTATTGATGTTAGCAAATTCTACATCGATTACACAAAACGATTTTAATGAAATCCTAATAAACTATTGGCAATCGCCAGTACGGATAAAGATCAATACCTTACTATGAAGAAGAAGAAGGCAACAAATGCATCATCTTCAAATTAAGATTTCAGTTTCAGCTGAATTTCATCATTTCATTGCTTTCTTCTGTTCAATCGACACTCGATAAATCAAAATTTTGGTGTTGAACGAAATCGGAAATCGAAATTTTGAACAGAAAGTAATTTTGTGTTGTTATGTTATCAACACGAATAGATATATGGTGTGATTAATGCTAATAATCGATTTCAGTCTCGGGGTTTATGTTTTACATGTAGAACGGTTTCTCTGTACTTACCAGTTAACATTCGAGCATATCCCAAGAAACAGTGTCGTCATCACCCCCCCCCCCCCTTTGTGCCTCTGTTGCTCTGTTGGGCAGATGCTTGGCTCGTGACCGAGAGGTCCTAGTAAAAACGAGGACCCGTATCACGGTGGACGTGACCCCTAAAAGATCCCTCGCCGCTGTGCACTGCCTCAGGCAGGTGCCTACACCTTACAATAGCAATAATCTGATGCGACGTAACTCCTCCCCCACTCCCCCAAACAACAACTACAACAACAACAAAATAACAGCAAAATAAATCCACTAACAAAGAAAAAAGTGACAAAACAAAAATAAAAACAAAACAAAATCACACCCACTAGGTATCTTTCTTTATAATATATATCACATATATATGTCCCGAGTTAAAATTGCTGGAATTTTTTGTGTGTGTGTAAAACTTACCCCATATTTACACAAAACTAAACAAAAAAAATGAAAAAAAACCTCCCCTTTTTAGAGAGTAGTGACAAAATTTTACTTTTGCTGAACTTAAACGATTTTCTGTTTCTGAAATATTTCAGAATAAAACTAACGTTATAATTCACCAATGAAATTCATTTCAAGCTAAGACTATTAACAACATACGAGTGTAAGATTTACTGGGGTCATGTAGTCGTTGTCATACACTGTGTGTATTACATCGCTCGTTAATACACTAGTGAGAAAGGACTCGGCAAATCGTAGCATCAGTGTGATTGTGCAACATTATCCGTCAGTATGTACAAATATTGATAACAAAAGCCATAAAGTGACCTCCACCCCTGTTGTTCTCAGACACAGATAGGAGGTATATAGAATACCATTCTCGTTTAATATGAGTATAATAATCATACTGGATAAAGTCTCCTCCTCTCCCTCGATGTTTACCAGACCCAGTACACTGGCCTCATACCAGTCAACACATTAATGTCATCTACTTCAATTTATATAAATCCACTCAATAAACGCTGTTTTGTCAATTAAATTTCCTTATAGCCAAATCTAATTTAATGCTACCTTTGCATTGAATTTTAAATGGTGGAAAAGATAAGTAAATCCTCCTTTTCAACAGTCTGGTGTCTCAAATTAATTCTCTATGTGAAGAATTTCTGAAGCTTGTTTAAAAGTCCTGCTCAATGCTATAAGCGACCGTGTATTGTAAGCATGCAAGATAGTTATGACTATTACCGAAGTATAAGTATGTCTCAATGAAATGACTTAATTGTACAATTGTAGAAAAGATGAAATCTGTTTGGAAACTTGTGTCAATATTGACTCGATGTGTCTTTGTGTGAGGGGAGCGCATTAGCGGTCAATCCATTCAGTCCTCGTGTATTTTGTGTATTTCTTTATGGTAACTTAATCGTGTGCTTGTGGATTTTTTACTTTCCTGGGACAAGGTAATAACGGAGGGGCGGTAAGTTGTTAACGTTAGGCAAGGCGGCTTTCATTTATTGTATGTAATATGGAAATACGTATTGTATGCAGTAAGGAAATACGTATTGTATGTAGTAAGGAAATAAGGAAATATTATCTGAGGAAATATATCGCCAAACAACAAATTATACTGTTGACTCGTCCAATATTGTAAACGTGTTATTGAATACATACTATTTAATAGTCAGTAAATATATTGAAATTGTAATTTATATTTGACATGATATAAATAATTTATTCCGGTTTTACATTATATTCACATTAACATATATTTCAGGTACTTAAACCAGTAATTTTGCAATAAGAATATGCAGATTGTAGAAAAGGCTTTATGTTCGTAAGTCATCGATTGTGACACTTCGTATACATTATTTTAACTATTACACTTTATGCGTCTTCCTTTTTAGCGAAAAGATCAAAGATGTTGTGATGACCTGGGACATTAACAGGGAGCTGGCAATATACAGCGCTCATTACAGAACGGCGTCAATCACTCGGCCATTATAAGAGTCATGTGTTGATTTAATCAGTGCAGCGTTAATTATAGTGCTTTACATCGACTTTACTTATGATACAGTGACGGAATATGCTTGACACGGGATCACAGGGAGAACTTATCTCCCCTAAGTCGAATATGACAGACTCCGTGACGTCACAGGATGTGGCATCGGAGGCGACGTATGTGGGAACTTCTGTTGTTAATCCGGCAGAGGAAGAGGATTACGACACAGATCTGGAGGAGGAAAGTATGTATCAGCCAGTGACATAAGTATAATGTAATGCAATTCATGTTTTACAGACTTTATTAATCAATTATAACTTTTTTTAATTGAAAATATATATATATGGTCAGTAACATTACATACGATGACAGAATGTCATAGGTCCCAATTTGTTCTATAGCATACATATACAACTTGCCATGAAGTGAGATGACACAGTGATTGAGTCGTGTTAAGATACAACTTGTCATCTTAAAATTCCTCCTATAATCTATTGAAATCTCCTTATACTCTATTGGACTCTTTGTATAAGAAAACGTTTGAGCTGAATATTGCGAAAAAGCACTAAGTAAAACCGTTAATTGAACAGAAAGAGCAAATTGTTTTGGTTTTATTAACTTCAACCAATGTTTGAATACTTTAGATTTTTACAAATGTTTTAAAACAATTGCACTAAATCATCTAAAGAGTTCGGTAACATTGAAAAACAGAACTCCCATACATTTCCTATGACCACTCCACATTGACTGACGTGTGGATCTTTTCTTGCGTACGTACATCAAAAATTTTAATTAGATATCATAGAAAGCATGTCTAATACAATAATATTTATGTTAATAGTTGTAATAATAATTATGTTATTAATATTAATGATGATGATGATGATGATGATGATGATGATGATAAATCTAAAAATATATGAACATGCATGATAGCAAGACACTCGTTTTAGAGAATGACCGGATTGTGTAGCACATCAACAAAAGAAATTTTAAGTTGATATTGTCAATTCCTTTCTACCTTTTAAATGTCCATTCTTGTAATAATATTGTTAAATCGATACCACTAACAACACCAGAATAAACTATAAATGTCTGAAACTGTTGATAAAGTTCAGATTTTGACAAACCATTGTGGAATTTGCAACAAACATTTCCTCTCTGCTTTTGAAATTTCCAACGGTTACATCTGTGATTCCATTGTTCCCATACAAATCTTTTCTACTAGTGAATGCTTATCATGTGCTTATTACATTCATTCAATGAAAGAAAATGGTTTACATCGAAGTTATTTCGTCTAGAACAAAAGAAAATATGAGTACAGTGATTTAAACAGGATAATTGTCTGAACAGTTTCTGATTGATCTTTACAATAACCGTTGGGTTTTGCTTTCTTTATGTTTGTTTTTCCTGTGATCAGTGAGGTATTATGAACTATGCCAACGTCATAAAAAGAATATGCATTTTATTTTTCACTTTCATGAGCTCTCTTTGTAGACACGAAGTATCATGAGTTTATTTAGTTGTGTGAATAACTAGCTACATGTATAATGATAAAGAGAAGTCATATAGAAAATGATAAGACATGTAGCTAATGATAAGTCATGTATATAATAATAAGGCATATAGACAATAATGAGGCATGTATATAATAATAAGGCATATAGATAATGATGAGGCATGTATATAATGATAATTTATGTAGATAATGAAAAGGTAAGTTTATAATGATAATGCATGTAGATAATGATAATGCATGTAGATAATGATAAGGCATGTCGATAATGATAAGGCATGTAGATAATGATAAGGCATCTGAATAATGATAAGGCAAATAGATAATGATAAGGCATATATATTATTATAAGGCAGCTAGATATCTCGATAATGATATGACAAGTAGATAATGGTAAGGCATATATATCATTATAAGGCATCTAGATAATAATAAAGCATATATATCATTATAAGGCATCTAGATAATGATAAGGTAATAGAGAATGGTAAGGTTTAAAAGAAGCAGTAGAGCAGCAACATTGACCTCTTTAATAAACCTTGTAAAGCTTTATGTTTACATTAATTAATCAAATATAGTTAGAATATGTCTGTCTGCCTACCATCTGAACTTCGAGATAAAAACATGCCGTCATTATAGATTTAAATGCAATTAATTTTCATATTTATGTTTTGAAGTCAACACACATATTTAGACAGAGATCATAACTTCTAAGTATTTTTGTCTATTTGATGTTTATCCTATAGTGATAACCCTTCTGTATACCAGCCAAGTGATGGGTTTCATCTGTTGCACATAAATCATATGATCGTTTGTGATAGATATGCATACAGTAGTTATTAACAAGATGCCTTTAAATCATTGAGGAGTTGATGTCAAAATGTCCCATTAACATCAGTTCGTACGTTTTGAACTAGCAATATAATACACGAGAAGTATACGGAGGGTATTGCATACACATGGGAATTCTAATTCACTTGTTTTGTTTTGACAATTCTGATTGGTCCACAGTTAGCGTTCAGACATGTATAACCACGATATACCGTCCTCAAATTTATTACTACATTGTACGTACTCTTTGTCCACACAGCCTCTGACTCCAAGTTCAAAAATACTGTCTGTAACAACTTCGTTCAGTGCTCCTAACGTCGATCTTAATTCTCGTATCAAGGACGATTTGCAAGTTCTTCCATTCACGTGCACAATTATTACAATCAAGTTGAACCAACAAAACTGACGACGTAAATGACATACCACCATGCAACATGCTTTCCAGCATCATGAGCATGTCCTTTCATCTCGTCGCGCCGCAGCAAAACTGTCTGTTCAGCTGTTTGCGATGCGATGTCAAGTCACTCATGTATGAATCAATATGTGATTAATAATCTAATCATAAAATTTAAAGAGTATGAAAATGAAGAAACTTCTTATGTCAGTGCACTATATATCAATTCGTTTCTCGGAAGAATTTTAAACATGGCACTATCCGTCCCTAGCAACGAGGAATCAGGGGACAATTTCAAAAGAGAAAAAAACCCCGATTTTTTGTTACAATGAATAAGAATGGGATAAACGTACTGTGTTTGATCGTTTCCGACAGGTATACCGTGGTTATACCGTAGGAAACCACCGTTTTCCTGGCTCCGCAATCGTCGCCAGGAAATTTCTGTTTCAAACGGTATAACCACGGTATACCTGTCGGAAACAATCAAACACAGTACGTTTATCCCCTAAATATACGGCGGGTATTGCATACACATGGAAATGTACGGCGGGTATTGCGCGTACACATGAAAATATATGGCGGATATTGCGCGTACATATGGGAAATTTACGGCGGGTATTGCGTGCATATGGGAAATATACGGCGGGTATTGCGTACATATGGGAAATATACGGCGGGTATTGCGTATATATGGGAAATATACGGCGGGTATTTAGAACACAAGGGAGATTATTTTTTAATGTCTTTTTCATAGTGATTTCAAATACTGATATAATAAAAAAAAAACATATCATGTTTATGTAGAATTCCCCAAGGTGAGACCAGTCCCGAATCGAGACCGGCCTCGAGTGGTGTATCTGAAGGCATGTAGAAGACTAAATATCACACCATCCTCTAGCTTCCTCAAAGGACTCAAAGAAAACGTGATTAATCTCAACCATCAAACGCTAGGACCCAAGGGATCCATGGCCGTGGCATTAGGCCTTGTGGTATACATTTTTCTTCATTCCACTAAATATATAAATTATGTAATAACTTACCAAAACAAAAACAAAAGTAACTTTATTTTGTACACAGTCGCACCAGGGATGTAGGCCTATATATCTAAATTAGATATAAACGTTCCTGGTCGCCCTTTTATGCAGAAAGCACTTAAAAGTGACATGAACACTGAGGTGACTTTTATCAATGACATATTTTACAAATAAAACATAGAATATTGGACTGTAAAAACGACCTTTATAAAAAGGTGACCTCATTATTATGTTGACCGTTAAGACAAGTTTTACTGTATATGTAAATGGCGTTCTGAAGTATCCATTCAAGGATAAGGTGTATGAACATGGAGTTCCGAGGTTGAGGTATCCATTTAGGTATAAGGTATAAGTATAAATGGAGTTCTGATGTATCCATTTAGCTATAAGGTATAAGTATAAATGAAGTTCTGAGGTATCCATTTAGGTATAAGGTATAAGTATAAATGGAGTTCTGAGGTATCCATTTAGGTATAAGTATAAATGGAGTTCTGAGGTATCCATTTAGGTATAAGATACATGTATAAATGGAGTTCTGAGGTATCCATTTAGGTATAAGGTATAAGTATAAATGGAGTTCTGATGTATCCATTTAGCTATAAGGTATAAGTATAAATGAAGTTCTGAGGTATCCATTTAAATATAAGGTATAAGTATAAATGGAGTTCTGAGGTATCCATTTAGGTATAAGGTATATGTATAAATGGAGTTCTGAGGTATCCATTTAGGTATAAGGTATATGTATAGGTGGAGTTCTGAGGTTACCATTGAGGTATAAAGTATAAGTATAAATGGAGTTCTGAAGTTTCCATTTAGGTATAAGATACATGTATAAATGGAGTTCTTAGGTATCCATTTAGGTATAAGTATAAATGGAGTTCTGAGGTATCCATTTAAGTATAAGGTATAAGTATAAATGGAGTTCTGAGGTATCCATTTAGGTATAAGGTATATGTAGAAATGGAGTTCTGAGGTATCCATTTAGGTATAAGGTATATGTATAAGTGGAGTTCTGAGGTATCCAATCTGGGATACCCAATGCTGTTAACATCTCTATTTGTTATCCTGATTGCTGTTTATATATTACAGATGAGTAATAATGTAACAGAACTACGTATGTCAGGGAACGTTGTCGGTGACATAGGCATCAATTATATTACCCGGATGTTAAAAGAAGACGATACTGTAACATATGTGGTAAATACAATACTCACGAGGGGACGGGTCATTTGAAAACTATTTTTGAAACTTTGTAAAAAGGTCGTTTTATACAATACAAGTTATTGAGTTACAATACAGTGCTACATATATCATAAAATTATGAAAACTTTTCTGATCGTTTTTCAGTCAGTACATTATAGGTTGTAGCTCCTTTCTGATTTTATCAAAATTTCTAGATAAATATTTTAATGATTGAGCTTGTATGCGATAGCCATTGAGACTAATAGGACTTTACTTTATATATTACTTATACTACAGGATTTATCAGAGAATGACCTGCAGTCTTACGGAGCCAAACTGGTGACAGAAATGACGATAGACAACGACACCATCTCCACTCTGATGTTAGCAGGTACTCGCCACATCAGGATTCAGTTTGTTGATTCCTCACGAAACTCAAATTACGAATTCTTAGAGAAGTTTTAGAGAATGGGGACTTTCTGAGAGTTTTAGAAAACAGGGACTCTCGGAGATTTTGAGAATAGAGACTCTTTGAGAGATATTAGAGAATGGAAACTCTCTGAAAGGTTTTAGGGAATGGAGACTCTGAGAGTTTTCACAGAATATGGTGACTGTTTACACTACTTTTACTGTGCACGATATTTACATTTTTCAAACATTATTTGCGCATTTGCGATGAACATAATTTTTTGTAAGTTTCGTTTATTCTACCAATATAATTTGTCATGCAGGTAACCGATTCAGGGCTGAGGATGCCGAACACTTTCATTTGATGATTTCTCATTATGTGAGTTGTACATATTGATATTGTTTTTCTCCTTTTCTGATAATTCATGTAATTTGTAAAAGATATACATAAACACTTATGTTCTAACTGTTTTTTATACATGGATAAATTGCAATTCAACTAAACTGACGATATCTTATAAAGAATTTACTCTCATTTCATTTCATATATATGTATCCATGTACATACGGTGAAATTTATGTAAAATCATATTTACCAAGAAACTATATCTCTCATTATTTTCGAAGAAGTCAAACCAACTGCAAGAGATTTTAAGGTATTTAAACTGTTTGAACACGACTTTTTCCAATCTTTTTCAATGTCTCTAATAATGTTAGCTAAAATAATAGGTTGTCAATTTTTATAATATGCTTTACTCATATGACTTACAACAGCGGTTAAATAATCAGAAGTATTAATGCACACTATAATACGAAAGATCCCACTCACTTGTCTGAAAGAAATTGCAAAAACACCTATACAATCTCTAACCACTTCATATGACTTTCCCTTGATTAAGATCACTGGAATTATATAGGCACACGCTGATGTACCACATCTCCCCCCCCCCTCTCTCTCTCTCTCTCACATACATACACACACCACCACCACCACCACACACACATTGTTTTTCAAAGTAATAAACTTGTAAAGTAATCGGACACTGTAGATGGCTTAATTATTCTTTTATTCTGGGCAGAGATGTGTTCTTCGAGTATTAGATCTCAGCCATAACGATTTTGGAGAAGAGGGCGGGAAACTTCTTGGAGAAGCCATAGGTAAGTCCCATGCTAGAAGGAAACTTATTGGAAAAACAATTAGTAGATCCTACACATAGAGGAGAAACTTTCCTTGAGACACTATTGGTAGGTCCTACTCAAGGATGGGTACTTTCTGGGAGAAGTTTTTGCATTTGGATGAAATATTTTGGAGAAGCTGTCGGTAAGTGCTGCACTAGGAGGGGAATCGTCGTGGAGAAACTATTGTTAAGACCAGTGCAAGGAGGGAAAACTTATTGAAAAAGCTATTGGTAAGTCCTGTAGAGAGAGAGAAAACATACTTGATAAATTATGAATAAGTCCTGCACTAGGAGGGAAAACCTATTGGAGACATTATGGGTAAGTCCTGTATCAGGAGGTAAAACTTATTTCAGAAGCTATGGAAAATTTCTGCACTACGAAAAAACTTACTTGTGAAGATGGATAAGTCCTGTATCAGGGGGTAAAACGTATTTCAGAAGCTATGGAAAATTTCTGCACTATGAAAAAAACTTACTTGTGGAGATAGATATGTCCTGCATAAGGAAGGAAAATTTAGTGGAGAAGATATGGATACGTCCTGTTTTAGGAGGGAAAACTTGTTGGAGAAGGTATGGATACGTCCTGCATTCAGAGGAACGATTTAGTGGAGAAGGAATGGATATGTCCTACATTAGAAGGAAACATTTATTGAAGAAGGTATGGATACGTCCTCTATTAGGAGGCAAAAATTATGGGAGAAATTATGGATACGTCCTGCATTGGGTATGAAAGATTTATTGGAGAAGGTATGGATACGTCCTGCATTCAGAGGAAAGATTTAGTGGAGAAGGAATGGATATGTCCTACATTACAAGGAAACATTTATTGCAGAAGGTATGGATACGTCCTCTATTAGGAGGCAAAAATTATGGGAGAAATTATGGATACGTCCTGCATTGGGAGGAAAGATTTATTGAAGAAAGTATGGATACGTCCTGCATTAGGAGAGAAAGTTTATTAGAGAAAGTATGAATACGTCCTACATTAAGAGAAAAGATTTATCAGAGAAGGTATAGATACGTCCTACATTAGGAGGGAAGATTTACTGGAGAAGACATAGATACATGCATGTCCTGTATTAGGAGGGAAAACTTATTGGAGAATGTATGGATATGTCCTACATTAGGAAGAAAGATTAATTGGAGAAGGCGTGGATACGTCCTACATTAGGAGGAAAGATTTATTTGGAGAAGGTACAGATACGTCCTACATAAGAAGAGAAGATTTATTGAGGTAGGCATGGATACGTCCTGCATTCGGAGGAAAGATATATTTGGAGAAGGTACGGATACGTCCTGCATTAGGAGAAAACAATTTATTGGATAAGATATGGATACGTCCTGCATTATGAAGAAAACTATTGGTAAATCCTTCAGTAGGAGGGAAATTTTCTTGGAAAAACTATTGGTAAGTTCACCAAGAGGGGTGGGGGAAGTTTATTGGAAACATAGTGAAAATTTTTCATTTTATAGTTAACTTTTGTGAAGAGTTTTGAAAACGAACCAAAATATATTACCATTATTTCTTGAAATTATTTTTAACATAAATTGTTATTTTTTACTAGATATATCTATATATAAGCAATGCGCCAGATAATCATCTCTGTTAAACATTGTTGTAGGTAACAATGATACCCTAGAGGTACTGAATATCAGCTGGAATCGCCTGGGAGTCCGGGGTGCCAAAGCAGTAGCCAAAGGATTACTGGTAAGGTCTAGGTACAAAGAACCTTAGTGTGAAAGCAGAAACGACAGGCTTACAGATATAGGTTAGGGCCATCGAAACGCCACGGGATTACAGGTAAGGTCTAGATACAAAGAATCTTAGTGTGAAAGCAGAAACGACAGGTTTACAGATATAGGTTAGGGCCATCGGGACGCCACGGGATTACAGGTAAGGTCTAGGTACAAAGAATCTTAGTGTGAAAGTAGAAACGAAAAGCTTACAGATATAGGTTAGGGTCATCGGGACGCCACGGGATTACAGGTAAGGTCTAGGTACAAAGAACCGTAGTGTGAAAGTAGAAACGACAGGCTTACAGATATAGGTTAGGGTCATCGGGACGCCACGGGATTACAGGTAAGGTCTAGGTACAAAGAATCTCAGTGTGAAAGCAAAAACGACAGACTTACAGATATAGGTTAGGGTCATCGGGACGCCACTGGATTACAGGTAAGGTCTAGGTATAAAGAATCTTAGTGTGAAAGCAAAAACGACAAGCTTACAGATATAGGTTAGGGCCATCGGGACGCCACGGGATTACAGGTAAGGTCTAGGTACAAAGAACTGTAGTGTGAAAGTAGACACGACAGGCTTACAGATATAGGTTAGGGTCATCGGGACGCCACGGGATTACAGGTAAGGTCTAGGTACAAAGAATCTTAGTGTGAAAGTAGAAACGAAAAGCTTACAGATATAGGTTAGGGCCATCGAAACGCCACGGGATTACAGGTAAGGTCTAGATACAAAGAATCTTAGTGTGAAAGCAGAAACGACAGGTTTACAGATATAGGTTAGGGCCATCGGGACGCCACGGGATTACAGGTAAGGTCTAGATACAAAGAATCTTAGTGTGAAAGCAGAAACGACAGGTTTACAGATATAGGTTAGGGCCATCGGGACGCCACGGGATTACAGGTAAGGTCTAGGTACAAAGAATCTTAGTGTGAAAGTAGAAACGAAAAGCTTACAGATATAGGTTAGGGTCATCGGGACGCCACGGGATTACTGGTAAGGTCTAGGTACAAAGAATCTTAGTGTGAAAGTAGACACGACAGGCTTACAGATATAGGTTAGGGTCATCGGGACGCCACGGGATTACAGGTAAGGTCTAGGTACAAAGAACCGTAGTGTGAAAGTAGAAACGACAGGCTTACAGATATAGGTTAGGGTCATCGGGACGCCACGGGATTACAGGTAAGGTCTAGGTACAAAGAACCTTAGTGTGAAAGCAGAAACGACAGGCTTACAGATATAGGTTAGGGTCATCGGGACGCCACGGGATTACAGGTAAGGTCTAGGTACAAAGAATCTTAGTGTAAAAGCAGAAACGACAGGCTTACAGATATAGGTTAGGGCCATCGGGACGCCACTGGATTACAGGTAAGGTCTAGGTACAAAGAATCTTAGTGTGAAAGTAGACACGACAGGCTTACAGATATAGGTTAGGGTCATCGGGACGCCACGGGATTACAGGTAAGGTCTAGGTACAAAGAACTGTAGTGTGAAAGTAGACACGACAGGCTTACAGATATAGGTTAGGGTCATCGGGACGCCACGGGATTACTGGTAAGGTCTAGGTACAAAGAATCTTAGTGTGAAAGTAGACACGACAGGCTTACAGATATAGGTTAGGGTCATCGGGACGCCACGGGATTACAGGTAAGGTCTAGGTACAAAGAACTGTAGTGTGAAAGTAGACACGACAGGCTTACAGATATAGGTTAGGGTCATCGGGACGCCACGGGATTACAGGTAAGGTCTAGGTACAAAGAACCGTAGTGTGAAAGTAGAAACGACAAGCTTACAGATATAGGTTAGGGTCATCGGGACGCCACGGGATTACAGGTAAGGTCTAGGTACAAAGAACCTTAGTGTGAAAGCAGAAACGACAGGCTTACAGATATAGGTTAGGGTCATCGGGACGCCACGGGATTACAGGTAAGGTCTAGGTACAAAGAATCTTAGTGTAAAAGCAGAAACAACAGGCTTACAGATATAGGTTAGGGTCATCGGGACGACACGGGATTACAGGTAAGGTCTAGGTACAAAGAATCTTAGTGTGAAAGTAGAAACGACAGGCTTACAGATATAGGTTAGGGTCATCGGGACGCCACGGGATTACAGGTAAGGTCTAGGTACAAAGAATCTTAGTGTGAAAGCAGAAACGACAGGCTTACAGATATAGGTTAGGGTCATCGGGACGCCACGGGATTACAGGTAAGGTCTAGGTACAACGAATCTTAGTGTGAAAGTAGAAACGACAAGCTTACAGATATAGGTTAGGGTCATCGGGACGCCACGGGATTACAGGTAAGGTCTAGGTACAAAGAATCTTAGTGTAAAAGTAGAAACAACAGGCTTACAGATATAGGTTAGGGTCATCGGACGCCACGGGATTACTAGTAATACTTAGACCGAGAACTCTGGGCAGTAAGGCAATAAGCAAAGGTTTGTAGGTAATACCAGGGCTGAGTAAATTTGATGTCAAACAGTAATCAATCAAATATTTAATTGACTGTAATTGATTAATTTTACTGATATTTAATTATATAGATTTGAAAAATATAATACTGTATTATTGTTATTGTGATACGATCGATTTGAGATTCCGGGCTGCGGGTATGGTTCTCTTATACAACACTTGGGCCTATGAATCCAGATTACAAAGGTTTCCAGGTAATATATAGGTGTAAAAATACGGAATGATTAAACAGTTGTCAAAGGCATAAATGAATCGTTAAAAATTTCTGGAATACTGAACTTTAAAGTTGTGGCCATGTCAACGACTTAGGATGACGACTCGTGTCCAGATCAGAAGAAAATACAATAAATATTAGAAGACATATACGTGAATTAATCTGGTGCACTTTGTGCGCATTTGGACAACTTACGTCACTTCAGTGATGCTTAAGGCCTTAACTGTGGAAATTGAAAAAATAAAATTTAATGATTGAAGAGCAAATTCAGTAAACGTGAAAGCCAAACCCATTTAAGGACAAAGCTTTGCATAAGGAAGAAAATAGAATCATACTCCCGTTCCCAGATCGGGCTTGTAACATATCCTCACAGAACAAAGGGAGATTGCTACACATGTCTAGGTTAGAAAATTGACAAGATTTCACACTACATTAACCAGTATATGATCTCTAGCTGAGCCAGTAATCAAGGTGTCACACTACATTAACCAGTATATGATCTCTAGCTGAGCCAGTAATCAAGGTGTCACACTACATTAACCAGTATATGATCTCTCTCTGGGCCAGTAATCAAGGTGTCACGCTACATTAACCAATATATGATCTCTAGTTGAGCCAGTAATCAAGGTGTCACACTACATAAACCAGTATATGATCTCTAGCTGGGCCAGTAATCAAGGTGTCACACTACATTAACCAGTATATGATCTCTAGCTGGGCCAGTAATCAAGGTGTCACACTACACTAACCAGTATATGATCTCTAGCTGGGCCAGTAATCAAGGTGTCACACAACATTAACCAGTTTATGATCTCTAGCTGGGCCAGTAATCAAGGTGTCACACTACACTAACCAGTATATGATCTCCAGCTGGGCCAGTAATCAAGGTGTCACACTACATTAACCAGTATATCATCTCTAGCTGAGCCAGTAATCAAGGTGTCACACTACATTAACCAGTATATGATCTCTAGCTGAGCCTGTAATCAAGGTGTCACACTACATTAACCAGTATATGATCTCCAGCTGGGCCAGTAATCAAGGTGTCACACTACATTAACCAGTATATGATCTCTAGCTGAGCCTGTAATCAAGGTGTCACACTACATTAACCAGTATATGATCTCTAGCTGAGCCAGTAATCAAGGTGTCACACTACACTAACCAGTATATGATCTCTAGCTGGGCCAGTAATCAAGGTGTCACACTACATTAACCAGTATATGATCTCTAGCTGAGCCAGTAATCAAGGTGTCACACTACACTAACCAGTATATGATCTCTAGCTGGGCCAGTAATCAAGGTGTCACACTACACTAACCAGTATATGATCTCTAGCTGAGCCAGTAATCAAGGTGTCACACTACATTAACCAGTATATGATCTCCAGCTGAGCCAGTAATCAAGGTGTCACACTACACTAACCAGTATATGATCTCTAGCTGAGCCAGTAATCAAGGTGTCACACTACATTAACCAGTATATGATCTCCAGCTGAGCCAGTAATCAAGGTGTCACACTACACTAACCAGTATATGATCTCCAGCTGGGCCAGTAATCAAGGTGTCACACTACACTAACCAGTATATGATCTCCAGCTGGGCCAGTAATCAAGGTGTCACACTACATTAACCAGTATATGATCTCCAGCTGAGCCAGTAATCAAGGTGTCACACTACATTAACCAGTATATGATCTCCAGCTGAGCCAGTAATCAAGGTGTCACACTACACTAACCAGTATATGATCTCTAGCTGAGCCAGTAATCAAGGTGTCACACTACATTAACCAGTATATGATCTCCAGCTGAGCCAGTAATCAAGGTGTCACACTACACTAACCAGTATATGATCTCTAGCTGAGCCAGTAATCAAGGTGTCACACTAAACTAACCAGTATATGATCTCTAGCTGGGCCAGTAATCAAGGTGTCACACTACATTAACCAGTATATGATCTCTAGCTGGGCCAGTAATCAAGGTGTCACACTACATTAACCAGTATATGATCTCTAGCTGAGCCAGTAATCAAGGTGTCACACTACATTAACCAGTATATGATCTCCAGCTGAGCCAGTAATCAAGGTGTCACACTACATTAACCAGTATATGATCTCTAGCTGAGCCAGTAATCAAGGTGTCACACTACACTAACCAGTATATGATCTCTAGCTGGGCCAGTAATCAAGGTGTCACACTACATTAACCAGTATATGATCTCTAGCTGGGCCAGTAATCAAGGTGTCACACTACACTAACCAGTACATGTATATGATCTCTAGCTGGGCCAGTAATCAAGGTGTCACACTACATTAACCAGTATATGATCTCTAGCTGGGCCAGTAATCAAGGTGTCACACTACATTAACCAGTATATGATCTCTAGCTGGGCCAGTAATCAAGGTGTCACACTACACTAACCAGTATATGATCTCTAGCTGAACCAGTAATCAAGGTGTCACACTACACTAACCAGTATATGATCTCTAGCTGAGCCAGTAATCAAGATTTCGTATTGTGGTAATTCCTGTTGGTTTTATTATTTCAGGAGAACACGAGTCTCCGGCATTTAGACGTGTCGTGGAATGGTATGCAGGACGAGGGCGGTAAAGTTATCGCCGAGGCTCTCTCCGTCGCAGACACACTGAGAAGTCTCAACCTAAACAGTAACAGAATCGGTCATCTTGGTCTCGCTGACGTCATGAAGGCCATTGGCGCCTGCAAACAGCTCAGAAAACTTGATGTAATAGCAACACTTGGATATTAATTTAAATAAATAATCATGATAAATAACCTTATTTCAATGTCATATGTTTGATTGGAAATGTATTTTACATAATTTGAATATAGCATATAAAATGGCCAATAATTCAGCCGTTTGTATATATATGTATATAAACTGAACGTGTCAGTACAAAAGCACTGAAAACTTTTAAGTCAACATGGGTTTAAAAGATCTGGAAATTCCTCATACGAAGATCGGTACAATAAATATTTTTATACTTAAGTAGCTATGGGACTAAGAAACGGACTTGTGTTTACAAATGTACCTAACAAAGTAGCCAGTGAAGACAAAATGAAATTTTTACTAGATCTACATAATATATAATTTGTTGTTTGACTGACCGAGCAAGCGTCATCGCTACCTCGGACAAATTACGCTAGAACAAAATAATTTATAGCAAGGTGTTTCGTTTGACTTAAAGGAAGCAAAACTCCTCCTTTGTATGTTTGCTCCATGTCCATGAAGCATCTTAAACTCAGTAGATAAAAAATGAGTAAAATTTACAACATCATCAGCTCTAACCCTCTCGTTATATTTATATTTTTAATTTCAGATAAGTGGTAATCCTATATCGTTTGAAGGTCCAGTAATCGCCATTACCATAGTCCTGAAGTATCCAGAGTGTGGCTTACAGGAATTATCATGTGTGGTGAGATTATGGTAGACAATTATCATGTGTGGTGAGATTATGGTAGATAAATACCATGTGTGGTGAGATTATGGTAGACAATAATCATGTGTGGTGAGAATATGGTAGATAATTATCATGTGTGATGTGATTATCGTAGATGATTACCATGTGTGGTGAGATTATGGTAGACAATAATCATGTGTGGTGAGATTATGGTAGACAATAATCATGTGTGGTTAGATAATGGTAGATAATTATCATGTGTGGTGAGATTATGGTAGATAATTACCATGTGTGGTGAAATTATGGTAGACAATGACCATGTGTGGTGAGATTATGGTAGATAATTACCATGTGTGGTGAGATTATGGTAGATAATTATCATGTGTGGTGAGATTATGGTAGATAATTATCATGTGTGGTGAAATTATGGTAGATAATTACCATGTGTGGTGAGATTATGGTAGACAATAACCATGTGTGGTGAGATTAAGGTAGACAATAATCATGTGTGGTGAGATTATGGTAGATAATTACCATGTGTGGTAAGATTATGGTAGATAATTACCATGTGTGGTGAGATTATGGTAGACAATTGCCATGTGTGGTGAGATTAAGGTAGACAATAATCAAGTGTGGTGAGATTATGGTAGATGAATGATCATGTGTGGTTAGATAATGGTAGATAATTACCATATGTGGTGAGATTATGGTAGACAATTACCATGTGTGGTGAGATTATGGTAGACAATTATCATGTGTGGTGAGATTATGGTAGATAATTACCATGTGTGGTGAGATTATGGTAGATAATTACCATGTGTGGTGAGATTATGGTAGACAATGACCATGTGTGGTGAGATTATGGTAGATAATTACCATGTGTGGTGAGATTATGGTAGATAATTATCATGTGTGGTGAGATTATGGTAGATAATTATCATGTGTGGTGAGATTATGGTAGATTATTACCATGTGTAGTGAGATTATGGTAGACAATGACCATGTGTGGTGAGATTATGGTAGATAATTACCATGTGTGGTGAGATTATGGTAGATAATTATCATGTGTGGTGAGATTATGGTAGACAATTATCATGTGTGGTGTGATTATGGTAGATAATTATCATGTGTGGTGAAATTATGGTAGATAATTGTGTGGTGAGATTATGGTAGACAATTATGTGTGTGAGATTATGGTAGATAATTATGTGTGGTGAGATTATGGTAGATGATTATCATGTGTAGTGAGATTATGGTAGATAATTATCATGTGTAGTGAGATTATGGTAGACAATGACCATGTGTGGTGAGATTATGGTAGACAATGACCATGTGTGGTGAGATTATGGTAGACAATTATCATGTGTGGTGAGATTATGGTAGATAATTGTCATGTGTGGTGAGATTATGGTAGACAATTATCATGTGTGGTGTGATTATGGTAGATAATTATCATGTGTGGTGAGATTATGGTAGATAATTACCATGTGTGGTGAAATTATGGTAGACAATGACCATGTGTGGTGAGATTATGGTAGATAATTACCATGTGTGGTGAGATTATGGTAGATAATTATCATGTGTGGTGAGATTATGGTAGATAATTATCATGTGTGGTGAAATTATGGTAGATAATTATCATATGTGGTGAGATTATGGTAGATAATTGTGTGGTGAGATTATGGTAGATAATTGTGTGGTGAGATTATGGTAGATAACTGTCATGTGTAGTGAGATTATGGTAAACAATTATCTTGCATGGTGAGATTATGGTAGACAATTAGAATATCGATTATACACACGATAAAAATGTCTTCAATAAATATATTCTGTAAATTTATCAACAGAATAGTGATCGCTGATCGGTCATAATATTGCTAAAATATTCATGTGTTAACTTCTACTGCTAGCATGCTATATTCGTCAGCATGATTTCACAAATCACATGGCCGGAATGCTAAAGATATGGAATAATGTTTGACTGGGTAAGTGATCAACGAGAATACATTAATCTTTTTTCAGTTTATCACCGAGAAAACTTTTTTTCAGGACATGTGTGTTTCCGACAAATTTATTCCAATACTAAAACAAATACACAGCCACAAGCCGCGCTTTACCGTCAACCATGGTGGTTATGTCAATGGATCAGATCTAATAGAACATGCTAAACGACAGCGAGATGAGAATATCCTCAATGACGCCATGATGAAGCTGCTGGAGTACATACACGAGAAGAAGTTGCGGTGGGCAGACCTCTTCTTTCAGTTGGATGCTGATAAAAGCATGTCAATAAGTGAGAAGGAGTTCATAGATGGATTGAAGGTAAAGGCATAAAATTAGGTACTGGAACAGTCATATGTAGACTAAACATGTACATAACTCCGTGTGTAATAAACTTCCACAAAAGTGGTTTATAAAACAAATAAAATTAGATAAGAAACTACAAAAACACATTTAGAGCTGATTTACTAATTTCGTGACAAATGACAGCAATTCCGAACATTACATTATTATTATTAAGAATTAGATAGTGTTCTGTACTATTTGTTGATGTGATCACATTGAACACAGCCAGGTAGTGCTTCAGCTCGCTGTCGGACGGGCAGAGCACAGTTTCCTCGAATTGATGACACTGTATGTTCTATAAAATTAAAATTTCAAATCATAATACCATACGTGATTATATTCTCATGACCTTTCAGCTTGATCAGCCTGTTGATCCCCTATCTCTAAATTGAGAATGGTGGATAAATGTTTAGTAGGGTAGTCTCGATTGCACAGCTTTGTGGTGAGTGAGACGACACCAATTGAGTCATGATTGTCATTTCGATTGACTGTCCCAAGTCGGTTTTTCTTATATTTTTTAATGTGCCATTTCTTATTTTCCCTACATGACAGTGGCAACTTCTGTCATATCAGAGTCCAATTTCCTTTTCTCCCTTATAGTAGTTGCTGTCTATCTGTAGTATGTAGAGAGCAGACACTAGGTATTCTGTACTGAATGTTGATATGTATTATTTTGTGTAGAGAGCAGACACTAGGTATTCTACACTGAATGTTGATATGTATCATTTTGTGTAGAGAGCAGACACTAGGTATTCTGTTCTGAATGTTGATATGTATTATCATGTGTAGAGAGCAGACACTAGGTATTCTACACTGAATGTTGATATGTAATGTTTTGTGTAAAGAGCAGACACTAGGTATTCTACACTGAATGTTGATATGTATCATTTTGTGTAGAGAGCAGACACTAGGTATTCTACACTGAATGTTGATATGTATTGTTTTGTGTAAAGAGCAGACACTAGGTATTCTACACTGAATGTTGATATGTATTATTTTGTGTAGAGAGCAGACACTAGGTATTCTACACTGAATGTTGATATGTATTGTTTTGTGTAGAGAGCAGACACTAGGTATTCTACACTGAATGTTGATATGTATTGTTTTGTGTAGAGAGCAGACACTAGGTATTCTACACTGAATGTTGATATGTATTGTTTTGTGTAGAGAGCAGACACTAGGTATTCTACACTGAATGTTGATATGTATTGTTTTGTGTAGAGAGCAGACACTAGGTATTCTACACTGAATGTTGATATGTATTGTTTTGTGTAGAGAGCTGACACTAGGTATTCTACACTGAATGTTGATATGTATTGTTTTGTGTAGAGAGCAGACACTAGGTATTCTACACTGAATGTTGATATGTATTGTTTTGTGTAGAGAGCAGACACTAGGTATTCTGTACTGAATGTTGATATGTATTATTTTGTGTAGAGAGCAGAGATACCTTTAAGCGACCAACAGATTCGGCAGCTGGTCGAGCGTCTAGACACAGACCAAGATGGAGAAGTTGATTTCGGGTACGAGAACAATATGATAACATTTACTTACTTCTATCGAAATACAAAGCGTAATATAAAGTTTAAACACAAAAAGGATAAGTTGATTGGTTGATTGGTGTTTTACGTCGCTATATTGCGACATGGAAGCAGGGGGTAACCAACCTCTTAAACATAGTGGCGCAATCCAGGGATGGAACCCGGATCGTCGGCGCCGCAAGTCAGGCGCTTAACCACTACACCAAGTCTGCCCCCAAAGAGGATAAGAAATATTTCGTATACTCGCCGTATAACGACATTTATGGTACGGCATGGCGTGTCTGTTTTGTCTGTCTATCAATCATAGAAATGTACCCTTCCTCGACTCGCTTCTGTTTTGGCATTCTCAGTTATTGGACGAGGGCTACAAGACCGCCCCATTTAAATCCTCAGTACTGAGCGAACACGATTAAAGTTCGGCATCATTATTCTACATACTCGTATTGCATCATTATTTCAGTAAAAAGGTGTCAAGTCATGTTACATCTTTCTATAATTTATCCTCAATAAATTCTTTGAAATCCTGATTTCAAAGCGTACGCTAAATTTCGATAGTTCGACCAAATATGGAAAATGTAATGATAAGCGTTGTGACGGGAAGTTCCCACGGTCAGGTTAAAATGGCTAAGACAATCATTTCAAAGCATTGTTGGTAAACTGCACATTGTAAACAATATCCAGACAAAAACGTTTGTAGAAGAAACTTGGTACACATACTTTTTATGACGAGAGTATGAAAGTCCATTAGCTTCACACACAAAATATTTATTGCATTACAACACAAAACAAAAAATACTAAATAAAGCAAATTTATTGCGGAAGGGGGTGTTCCAAACAAACTCGAAAGAGAATAAAAGAGGAGCGCGGAGTAGGAAAGGGGTATAAATGTGTAACTTAGTAACTTTCATTATAGGGGTTAGGATGTGGATGTACTTCCCAAAAAAACATTTCAGTTGAAATAATTGTATAAATTGTATGAAGTAGTGCAGTTCATACCAACTATCCTATACATGTAATTGAACATTGTCACTCCAAAAGGGCAAGTATTTTTGGAAATATTAATTGGATACGACATATTCTAGATACTGTAAAGAAATCATAACTATCGATAGGGGGTGGGAGCCTGGGCATCCTTTAAGTAAAAACGATTCAGAGGAATGCAATCATAAAATATGTTAGACGTAACAATTGCCACTCTTGGGAAGGATGAGCTGTTCTTGTGGAATCTTATACTCGCATATAAGAGATACAAAACAAATCCGAACCACTTGCATGTTAGATAAATTTTGCGTTAAATGTCATACTTTTGCATTGTAACGCAATAATATTGCATAAAATTGCAATACTTTTGCGTAATAGCGCAGTAAGTACGGGGATATATCTCAGCACTTTTGCGTTATAACAATAATTATTGCATAATATCGAAATAGTCTTACTTTACGAAACATTAAATATTTTTGTGTGCAACCAATGTTAAGCGACAGTCTTTTTTGTAACGTAGGCATTGCTCATTTGAATTATTGTTCTGGTGCAAAAATTGTGAATTTAATTGAAATTGTTATAATCCCAGATTTGCAGCAGGATAGCATATACTTAGTAATCATAGTAACGTTCTTGGATGATACAATGCCATTCAAGTTTTAGGGGGCAAGAAAGACTATATTTCGTAAAATGCATGCTTCAAGGAGATATAAATACTACATGTATCTAGTATTTGTTACAGTTCTTTTGCATTTACATTTTCTTTTATCTGTACATTGTGCATGTGTACTTTTGTGACTTGCAGCGAGCTAATTGAAGGACAGAAACGTTACATGAACAGATTACAAAGAATTAAAGATAATTATGCAATAGACCCCAACTTACTCAAGACCCCAGACCGCTCGACCACAACAAAACAAAGGACCCCGCCTTCTAAGTCTAGACCAACGTCATCATCACAACAGTCAAGTCCAACGTCATCATCACAAAAGTCAAGGCCAACGTCTTCTACTGAATTACCAAGACCGCCATCGTCTAGAGCAAGGTCAAGGCCTTCCTCGTCTTCGAAGCAGAATAGTCGCCCTCCGTCTAGGTATAACAATGAACTGCCTAACCTACTAGATATACACAAAGTTGAAAGGGGGGGGCTTTAATGAGATGCAAAGATTTTTTTTTCACTTACATGATGACAAAAGTACTCAGAACTGTCGACCACAGAACCAGGGGTCATTTACTTGCTGACGTCTATCATCTACCATCTCATCCAAAATACAAGACACCAATGAGCTAAGTGGGACTCGAATCTTGATTCTCTGGGCTATAACCCGAGCACACTTCTGTCTGCTCTACAATATCCTATCCTCATATGTAAGTGTAGAAATTATAACGACGATGTTGTACGCTACGTTGTTTTGTGAAATTGTTCTGTACAGATTTATATCCATGGCCCATATACGAGGTCGACCTCTCTCTCTCAAATTAAAGGAAGGGGAGCCTTGTCTTCAAATGCGTAAATTCAGTCCCATTTTCTTGTTCGAATTTCAGACATTTTCTCTTCAAAGAAGATATTCTTGAAAAGTGTTTAGTTAAGACAGAAGAGGGTTGTGAACCGATAGAAAAAAAATAACGTCACACCAGGATTAAATTGATATTGTTTACCTTCGCGACAAAAACTAGGGAGCGTTATAGATCGAGTTTTAATGAAATTGCGTAGTGAAAAGCATGTTAGTTTTACCTGGGGCTGTGACAGGTGACCTTGAACTTTACTTGTCAACGTGACAGGATACCTCAGGTTTCACTACCCAGTGTGACGGACACCGAGACTTTCACCTGTCGGTCATTGCAACGTCTTACAGAATATATAGAAAGCACATGTATCCATATGATATTCAGATATTTTTCATTTCCAGAAGTGGAAGACGGGATCATTCGGAAGCAATACAGACGGACTTTACTGAGGAAGTCCGAGAACCATGAATTATACCGGCATAGTTATGGCCCCAACATTCCCAGTTGCCAAAGACTCTGCATGTCCAATGTGTCAGGTGTATGGAGCACATTACACGACAAAAGACATATCACTAGTTGGATATATCAATGCTTTTATTCTATGTAAATAATACATTACCTGTATGGATAAAAGGGATAAAATAAAGAAATAAAACATTTCGAGATATTGGTGATGGCATTATGATGCATCAATAAATGATATACTAATACTGTCTATCTATATATTACACATCCATCAATATGATATAGAGAGACGGGTCCCATTGCATCAAATATCAAACTAGAATATATAGCAATCCATATGTAGGATGAAGTACTGGCTGTCTCATCAACTAGAATATAAAGTAAACCAAATATAGAATGAGGTACTCAGACCGGCATCTCCTGCGGGATCGCCACATGCCTTTGTGTCTAAAATCTCTCCAAGAATAGTGCCAAGTGTATATCGAAATAGCAGTGCACAAATTCTTGTTGAATGTTACATTTTACGCGCGTTTATTGTCGTATGCTGCCAAGAGATGTAACCATCCAGTTTCTTACGATACCAGTGGCGTAGTGCCCTTTACGCGGAAACACAAATGACCACACAGAAATTTGTGGAAGATAGGTCTGTTATAGTTAATATGTACATGTATTGGAATGTATACAGTTCTTGTAAAAACTTTACAGTTCGCATAAATTGTATGGAATGTTTATATCAAAATGCTAAAATCGCTTAGGCTTCGAAGAATTTCGCCCCCTCACTCTAACCAGGGATTCACTCTGGACACACTTGGGGCTTTATGGCGGCCTGAAATCTCCTGCCTTTTCACTGCTTTTCTTAATACACAGAATTTTAAGTTAGCTACGCCACTGGATACGATGCATATCACGATACTTGAGCAACGATATGATTCGTATCTCGCTATACTCTCTAGGCCAGAAATCTGGTTTATAATTTCTTTTCGGTTTCATGAAGTATCCAACAATAAAGATTTGAAGAAGTCCTCCAAAGGGAAGTCCGGTACATAAAATGTAAAGGAACACAAACACTCTGTATTGCAAATTTTCGGCCTCACGACCTTTATCAAGCAATTTTTCAGATGACAAATACAAGGCTATGTAAAATCCATGTTTACAATTCAAAGATACATAAGCTTCTTAGTTTAGAAACTTATGTATCTTTGAATTGTAAACATGGATTTTACATAGCCTTGTATTTGTCATCTGAAAAATTGCTTGATAAAGGTCGTGAGACCGAAAATTTTCAATACAGAGTGTTCGTGTTCCTATACTTTTTATCCAACAATAGTTTTGGAGAGACAATAAATAAAAATTTCAATTAGATTGATCGATTGAAATTTGTTTAACGTCACACCACCAATATTTCACGTATATGGTGACGGCATCTGCCTGATGCGGGGCATACAAATTTTGACCTTTGCAACGGACCCACCCGAAGCAGTGAGGGATTTTTAACGTGCCATGCATACCGTGACACGGGGCCTCGGTTTTTACTGTCTCATCCGAAAGACAGGACACCGGCATGACCAGAGCGGGACTCGAACCCGGCCTCCCGATCAGGAGACAAGCGCAATACCACTAGGCCACGCCGGCTTATTTTAATTAGAAATCAATAACAAATATATACAAAAACATGACAAACAAACGTGTTTGTGAAACACAGATGCCCCCGGTTCCCAACAAATTTGTCCGCAGACACATTAATATATGAACTTGCTTTTCTCCTTATACAAAAGCAATGCAATCAACTGAATTTTAGTCGTCAAAATAAAGAAGGTATTGCATTTCCTTCATGCGGGACGGAATTACGTACAAATAGACGACTAACGAACGGACGAGAGATCCAAACGCTAGAAATTATTATGATTATTTACTACATAAATGTTTAAGAATTTCTTGGAATGACTGATCCTGTTCGGAACATGTAAATATATCGTGAAAATTAGGATTTTCGTATCATTACTTTATCAGCTTATCGTTGGATCTCAAATATGGTGTATGGTATCGTTGCCTCTGTATCGTGATATTTCGTATTGTGGTCTATCGTTATACTCCTACTGTCCATGCCACTCACTCTGAAAACTGGAAAATCTGGATTTTAAGTTATTCATCTTCAGAATAATTTCAAAAAGGCATAACCATTCAATAGATCTTGTTTAGTGGTAACTTTTGGTGTATGCTATATGTTTGTATGAAGAAGCGTTCATACTTCATAGAAAAATCAATTTTAGATAGGGCGATTTCCATGTTAAATTTTGACGTGACGTCGCCAAGTTTCCCATAGACTCGATGTTAAACATCGGCGACGTCACGTAAAAATGAACATAGAAAACGCCCTATCTAAAATTATTTTTTCCCTATAAAATACGAATGCTTCTTCGTAGAAACATATAACATACACCAAAAGTTACGACTATACAAGATCTGTCGATTGATATTAATTTTGTAAAACTATTTAAAAGATAAATATGTGAAAATCCAGATTTTTCGATTTACAAAGTGAGTGGCGCGAACAGTAATTCTAATAGAACAGTTATCATTATGGAATGAGAACTGAATTTACATATTTTCTCGGAACCAATTTGTAATTCTTGTGAATACCAAGCACTATGCGCTATGCAAATTATGTATACGATCCAAGACGGCCACATCACTACTAGGAGGGCCTCCTAATCTACGCCTATATAATTCGTGTCAACTCCATCACTCAAATATATATATATATATATATATATATATATATATATATATATATATATATATATATATATATATAATGCATATGTCTATAAATGATGACCAACAATTCGTAATAAAATTTGTTTATTGATAACAATCATTTAGTTATTGTAAATTGATGAAACGACAACGGTATGAAATAGAAGCAAGATACCCACGGACTTCACATTAATCATATGATTCTAAAGCTCCTATAATGTACTCGACCTCATCTCCCAAGAATTCATCAGAATTAGATGAATTGTTAATGACACTAATTTTAAATCAGTGAATTGAAGATAAAACTATTTTTTTTACATCTTGGTTAAAATCATTGGTGAACTGATTGATTACTATTAATTATATTTAGAAATGCATGACATCTCACTGATGTCTTAATTATAAGGTATAAATGGAATATCACATCACCTACTCTATACTTCTAAAAGGAAAACATTTCCTTCTTCACCAAAGCTGACGACAAGAACAATGATCAATATTGTTCAGTGAAGACAATCAAAGTACATGTAATGAAATGGGAAACTGAAGAGAACATGTAGCAATTTAATGGGAGTTATGACGGAAATCCAGCATTTGCAATGCACCACCAGATATAATTACATGGGAAACATTTCACAGCTAGATCATTAAAACTTTTTATAAATATCTTTGTATACTGCTATGATGTGCCCATTTATCCTACTTCTACTACAGATTTAGTATGACTTCATGATCATATCTCCTATACCTTTTACATCATAAAACTTTGAACAATTACATCAATAAATCATACAAACTAAAGATAAAAAAGAGAAAGTAAAACTGGTTTATTAAAAATCACAATTATCTCCATGTAATATAAAGGGTTATACAGCATACCATAGCATACACAGGACTTTTATATGGCTTATCAGTTTCTACCTGAAGGTTGACTGCAAACTGATTGTTATTTACTTGATCATAAATACTCACACCAATTCTCACTGATGATCTCATATATCAAATGCATCTGTAGCTTTTATCATTTCTATCATATATCTGTAGCTACTGCCATTTCTTACAGCAGAACTTGTCAAAATGTATTACCAAAAAGCTGGTAGTGCTGATTATTTGTTACTAATTTTAAAAGAAATGTGTTGTCCATGGTATAAAATCACTCAAGTAAAACTCATTCATCCATGACATCATGCAATCCTCCTTCCTCCCCTTCCTCTGCATCCTCCGCTAGCTTTACTTTGGCTGCTGTGTTTGCAATGTCACTTCCTATGGTATCTGCTTTCATTTTTTCACTAGTGTCTTTGTCTGCATTCTCCTCCTCAATCTTCATACCTACCTCTTGACCTTGAGATACACTTTGACCTGGTGTTGGATTTGCATTACTTACCTCTTCCTCGTCCATCTCCTCATCATCATAATTAATTTTCACTTCCCTCTTATTTGATTTACTATGCCCCTCCCCTCTCCTTCCTGACCTATGATGATCCCTTCCCCTATCTCCATCACTCCTACGACGTTTCTCATCACCCTTTTGACCCTCTGTATAAGACCTCCTTTTCCTAGAGGATTCAGTATCCTTAGAAACCCTCCTTCTATCCCCATCCCCACTCCTCCTCCTTTCCACATGGTCATGACTTTTCCTTGGTGACCGTTGCCTAGGTGATATCTGACTGGCACTGATCTCTTTCTTATTACCACTTTCCCTGTTAGGGCTTCTCTTGTCCCTACTGGCAGTCCTTCTATCTGGACTTTTCCTTTGGGAATCCCCTTCACTATTTCTCCTCCTCTGAGAGTTTCCCTCACTACTTCGCCTCCTATACTGCCTTTCATTCGCTGACTTACTCTTTTCCTCTTCTCTATTCTCTTTATCATCTTTTCCATTTTCTGTTTCCATTTCCTCTTCATGTCCATCTTTCTCTGTCTCATCCTTCAATAGATCCTCTATCATTGCATCCAGTCGTTTCTTCTTTTCTGCTATCATCTCTGAGTGTTATAAGTGAAAAATAAAACTAACTTTGTGAGTTATCTCTAAGAAACTTTCAGAATGTGTTGTTAATAATTTAATGAAGTAGTTTAAAGATATTTTTATACAAAATTCCATATTTTGCATATGAACACTTACCACTCTTGCTGATAATAAATTCAAGAAATACCAAAAGGTGAGTAAAAGACAAGAAATGTTAAAGACAGTATAGTATGACTGGACTAAAATGAGGACCAATCAACATTAAGAATTTGTTCAAATATGTCTTATTAAATGCATCAACACAACAATCTATAAATTTGATATTAATACCAGTGTCCACACACCGACCACACTTGACATAGATATCATTAATAGTATATAAGGAATCAAGCTAAATGTAAAGTCAGTAATAACTAAAGTGTGAAATCAAGGTCAAGGTCACCAACTTCTCTATTGGAAAAGAACAACCTTCTTAATGTCTACAAACCCACCACATTTGATATAAATACCAATAATAGAATGCCAGGGATCAAGCTAAGTTCAAAATGCCGAGATCCTACCTATTCTAATGAATAGACTGGACTGGAGTTCCATTGTATGTGCCAGTGAATTAAAATTATGTGATCATACATTCTATTAATATTAGTATGTATCTGATTTTTGTTTAAATTCACACCACAAATATTTCACACAGATGGCGACGGCATCTGCCTGATGCAGGGCATACAAATTTTTACCATTGCAACGGACCCACCCGAAGCAGTGAGGGATCTTTAATGTGCCATGCATACCATGACACGGGGCCTCGGTTTTTACTGTCTCATCCGAAAGACAGGACACCGGCATGACCAGAGCAGGACTGGAACCCCAGCCTTCTGATCAGGAGGCGAGCGCAAAACCACTAGGCCACGCCTGCTTTAATATTAGTATAACATGATAATACAACCATACCATCCACAACTGTTGCTGAATCCGCCAGTCTTTCCTGTAATTCTGGAATTACAGCTTTAGGAAGATAGAATATGGGAGGTTTAGCCTTGGTCTGTATAAAATTTACTAGTTTCTTTGTTTCTTCTACCCAGTTTTCATGCTTGAAAAAAAGCACAATCAATCAAAAAAGCACAAAAAGCACAACCAATGTAATAGAATCCATTTTGATGCATCTTCAAAAGAACAAGTAGAAAGAGTAAATTACAAGTCTAAAGTGTACCTTACTTTCATCAAACATCTTATAAAGTTTTAAATCAATTACACATTTGATCTGATGAAGTCAAAATCAGATAAATAATGATAAATCCTTAAGTTCTTTTGTAGTTTTATATCATATGAGCCACGCTTAAGCATGTGCTAAAGTCAGTATCCCAAGATGAAACTATGGTACATGTTTGGTATCTGTAGCATCTATGCTTTCTTCAATACGGAGTTACCCCAAACTACTTCACAGAGTTACTCAAGTAGAAAATGTGAGTCAGATATATTATCTAATGTATGCGCATTTAAAAGACAGCATCCCAAGATTAACCTAAGATGCTACTTTGGTAACTGTACTGGTAGCACCTATACTTCCTTTAATACCGAGTTATCTTAAACTACTAAACCGGCACAGAACGCGAAAACCGGGGATATAGCATAAGCTCCTCCCAATTTCCTCAAAGTGAACCAATAAAATTACATTCTAAACTATGTTACTATGTACACCTTATTCATTTCAAATTATAATATTGTAACAATTTGGGCAACAGCAGATACATATTTGACAATTTCCTATGTATGCAAACAGCTACAATATGCAAGGAAGAATCTGAATTTTTATGAAATTCAGTTTACAGAAAGAACAATAAACAGGCAAAGAAAATCAAGTTTTCATGAAGTCACTGTATATATGCAATCCTCTTATTAAATTTAATATTCAAGTCATAGCATATATCCAATAAGTATCCTTTATTTTAGAAGCCGGTGTGGCCTAGTGGATAGGGTACTCAGCTCGTGATTGAGAGGTCCCAGATTCAATTCCCACACTTGGTGCACCAGACAAGTGCCGTAACCGTATACATGAAATAATCGTGGAGTGTCGTAAAACAAAATTCAATTAATCAATCCTTAATTTCAGAGAAATATATTACCAGTTGAACCAGTTCCATTTTTTGTTCCAGTTTCTGTATTCTAGCTTGCTTTTGTTTGCGTTCCTGAAAAAGTTGTCTCCTCTCTTTGATGATCTCCTCCTTTTCTTCTATAAATTTATTCTCCAATTTCTGCTCTATTTGTTTCCTCTGCTCAACCTAAAAGGTAAGAAGAATTAAAGCTATGATGTCATTAAGAGTCAAGTTTTCAAAATCAAAATCAACATCAACAGTATGTTTCCAAAACATTACCTTGTCTTCAGTTTCTCTTGCTTCATCTTTAAATTTGCGAAGTGTGCCAAGCAGTAAACCAAACATTCTCTTATTTCTAAAATAGAAGAAAAATCATTTGATATTAATACACATACTCATATATGACCATGATGGGAAAATAATGATTTGATGGTTAAAACTGATTACAATTAAAAAATTTTATACAATAAGTTATAGTTACCTTGCCGTGCCTTTCTTATCTGTGTTCTGAGCTTCTATGCTTTCTCTACGCGACCGTTCTTCCTTAGGGGTATACACCACAGAGGACTGTACAGTGGGCTACAATACAAACACGTAAATCAATATATATAGCTTTATATATAAAGACTGCACAAGTAACCAATATGTACACTTCGAATAAAGCATTTGATTGGTGTTTAAAACTACAGCTGGATTATTGCACCTGAATCAGGTTCCATGGTGCAGCCTGTGTTTATTGTGTAATCTGAATTAGGTTCTGTGGTGCAGCCTGTGTTTACTGTGTAATCTGAATCAGGTTCCGTGCTGCAGCCTGTGTTTACTGTGTAATCTGAATCAGACTCCATGGTGCAGCCTGTGTTTACTGTGTAATCTGAATCAGACTCCATGGTGCAGCCTGTGTTTACTGTGTAATCTGAATCAGGCCCAGTGGTGCAGCCTGTGTTTACTGTGTAATCTGAATCAGGCTCCGTGGTGCAGCCTGTGTTTACTGTGTAATCTGAATCAAGCTCCGTGGTGCAGCCTGTGTTTACTGTGTAATCTGAATCAGACTCCGTGGTGCAGCCTGTGTTTACTGTGTAATCTGAATCAGACTCCGTGGTGCAGCCTGTGTTTACTGTGTAATCTGAATCAGGCTCTGTGGTGCAGCATGTGTCTACTGTGTAATCTGAATCAGGCCCCGTGGTGCAGCCTGTGTTTACTGTGTAATCTGAATCAGGCTCTGTGGTGCAGCCTGTGTTTACTGTGTAATCTGAATCAGACTCCGTGGTGCAGCCTGTGTCTACTGTGTAATCTGAATCAGGCTCCATGGTGCAGCCTGTGTTTACTGTGTAATCTAAATCAGGCTCCATGGTGCAGCCTGTGTTTACTGTGTAATCTGAATCAGGTTCCGTGCTGCAGCCTGTGTTTACTGTGTAATCTGAATCAGGCTCTGTGGTGCAGCTTGTGTTTACTGTGTAATCTGAGTCAGACTCCGTGGTGCAGCCTGTGTTTACTGTGTAATCTGAATCAAGCTCCGTGGTGCAGCCTGTGTTTACTGTGTAATCTGAATCAGACTCCGTGGTGCAGCCTGTGTTTACTGTGTAATCTGAATCAGACTCCGTGGTGCAGCCTGTGTTTACTGTGTAATCTGAATCAGGCTCTGTGGTGCAGCATGTGTCTACTGTGTAATCTGAATCAGGCCCCGTGGTGCAGCCTGTGTTTACTGTGTAATCTGAATCAGGCTCCATGGTGCAGCCTGTGTTTACTGTGTAATCTGAATCAGACTCCGTGGTGCAGCCTGTGTCTACTGTGTAATCTGAATCAGGCTCCATGGTGCAGCCTGTGTTTACTGTGTAATCTAAATCAGGCTCCATGGTGCAGCCTGTGTTTACTGTGTAATCTGAATCAGGTTCCGTGCTGCAGCCTGTGTTTACTGTGTAATCTGAATCAGGCTCTGTGGTGCAGCTTGTGTTTACTGTGTAATCTGAGTCAGACTCCGTGGTGCAGCCTGTGTTTACTGTGTAATCTGAATCAGGCTCCGTGGTGCAGCCTGTGTTTACTGTGTAATCTGAATCAGGCTCCATGGTGCAGCCTGTGTTTACTGTGTAATCTGAATCAGGTTCCGTGCTGCAGCCTGTGTTTACTGTGTAATCTGAATCAGGTTCCGTGCTGCAGCCTGTGTTTACTGTGTAATCTGAATCAATCTCCGTGGTGCAGCCTGTGTTTACTGTGTAATCTGAATCAGGCTCTATGGTGCAGCCTGTGTTTACTGTTTAGTGGTGCTTGGATGATTACACTTGGATCAGGCCTATCAGGCTCTATGGCAACAGCACATGTTTAGAGGTAGCTAGATTACAGCATCTGTATCAGGCTAAATGGTGGCAGCCAGTGTTTAATGGTATACTGATTACTATATCAGGCTATAAGGTGGCAGCCAGTGTCTAGTGGTATATGGATTATTGTATCAGACTATATGCTGGTAGCCAGTGTTTAATTGTATATGGATCAGGCTATACTGTATCAGGCTATATGGTTGATTGATTGATTGATTTTTGTTTTACGTCCCACCATGAATATTTCACGTATATGGTGACGGCATCTGCCTGATGCGGGGCATACAAATTTTGACCTTTGCAACGGACCCGCCCGAAGCAGTGAGAGATCTTTAACTTGCAATGCATACTATGACACAGGGCCTCGGCTTTTACTGTCTCATCCGAAAGACAGAACACCAGCATGACCAGAGCGGGACTCGAACCCCGGCCTCCCGATCCGGAGTCCAGCGTGATACCACTAGGCCACGCCGGCTTAGAAACGTCATTAAGAAAAGTACATTAACTTTTTCAAGTCAGCGGACATCCATCCTTTTTTATGGGATCAAGTTACATATATTAAATGTAATGTATTCTAAAATATAAACAGAAACTTGTAGGCCACATTTCATTTGCACGATTACTAGGAAATCATTAGATCTACATTGTACATTTATTTACATGATACGTTAAAGATAATTTATCTGACATCAGTTGGATTCATATAGAGGAAATTTATAATGAAAAGCTTTGATTTTAAGTTTTAGAATTCCATTTACATTTTTTCAGAGATCGTTTTCTTTTTGTATTCAGAATTTCCTCTGATGAAATTAAAATGTTTCAAATACCTGGTAGGCTATATCACCATACTGAATACTTTCATTATAGGCCAAATATAAATATGCCATCATTGATGAAGTGTTTAAGAAATTAAAGACATTTGCTTATTTCAAACTGAATTTAAAAGAGAAAAATATTACTAAACAGTGAAAATTATACAATTAAATTATTGCACTATAGCGGAATTGAATCAAAATTGAGACAAATATATCGAACATGGCGGAATCAAAAGAAAATATTGAGTCGAATCAAATTCGTGAATAACTGTCTCAGCCCTAGCAATTTGTCGTCTATTGATCTCAATACAGCGATATTTTCATTAGCCAGTCAGACTATTTCAAAATCAAATTTTAGTAGATCTAGCCCGAGGAAAGTTTGGTAGCCTTGGGAGTAGGGTAGTGATTTTTCGCGAATATTGGGTCCCCCACGGCCGCCGAGATCAAGATGGGAAATATACGATCATTAAAAAGCAAAACTTATATTTGTAAGTCTGGTTGTGATTTTATCGTCAGCAAAATCTAAAACCGATATGATTAATATTACTCAGAATTTACTTACCACCGGGTAAGAGGTTTAAAGCTTTTCAGTTACTCGGCCCGTTTTTTCATTTACCACAGGTAACGGGTAATGGGATTTCTCAAACACTGCTATATGGTGGTAGCCAGTGTTTAATGGTATACTGAGTACTGTATCAGGCTATATGGTGACAGCTAGTGATAAGTGGTATATGGATTACTGTATCAGGCTATATGGTGGTAGCCAGTGTTTGATGGTATACTGAGTACTGTATTGGGCTATATGGTGGCAGCCAGTGTCTAGTGGTATATGGATTACTGTATCAGGCTATATGGTGGTAGCCAGTGTTTGATGGTAAATTGATTATTGTATTGGGCTATATGGTGCCAGCTAGTGATAAGTGGTAAATGGATTATTGTATCAGGCTATATGGTGGTAGCCAGTGCTTAATGATATACTGAGTACCGTATCCGGCTATATGGCAACAGTTAGTGATTAGTGGTATATGGATTATTATATCAAGTTTTATGGCGACAGCAGACATATTTGGCAGAGGAACCTTGAGCACCTCACTTCAGCAAAGTAAACAAGATATCCATCCACAAACACCTTTGGACCCCAATCCTTAATTTGAGAGTGAGCTCTCAGGTTCCTGTCTACTTTGATCAGTCACTGTCAGTAATATTATGTCAAAATGTAAGATTTCTTACTTTATTAGGTAATTCCTCTTCATCCCCACTGTCAGCCCTTGGATGTCCCTGTCCTGTCATACGCTGAGGTCCAAGCCTAAAAATACTTCAACATATTAAACAAGAACATCAGTCAGAACATTTTTCAGTTAAATTCTGACATAAGTGTAGTAAAATATTGTACATATAATTAAAGCCTAAACAGGTTCCCTGCAACCCTATTTTCATTACAATTATGTATGTTTTAATACATCCTTTATGAATTACAAATTCTCTTAAAACTAAAAGTGTCTCTGGGATAAGGCAATACAAAGAAGTCAAAATTGCTTAAAACAGAACAGACTGACACACAGAAAACCCCACATGCATTTTCTGCTTCTGGAAGCAGGATATACAGACTGACAGATTAAACAATATGCATTTATGCAACAACTATTCTGACCTGGATCATAGAAATAAAGGCTGTCCCACAGTATCTGTTACTACTTTAAAGCTTTGTTGTTTATCATTTCTTGGTTGATTTTTACTATTTTTATACCAAATTAACATACATAAAAGACAGTTTTTCATGACAAAATTGTACGGGTAAAATTATGACATCATTCAAGAAGAAATGACATCATTTAACGTTCATCATTATTCAAAATGATGTCGTTCAATACTTTAAATGCTGAAATTGTAAAGTTGTGTTATTTAACAAAAATTCCACTGCGGTTAATTCAAGAAATGAGAAAATGGCACCCAAAGACAAAGGCTTTATCAAGGATGAATATAAAATGAATTCTTGATAGACAGGATCGGTAACAGATGGACGTCACTCGAATCCTGGTCGACCCAAGTCTGTAAGAACTTCTGAAAACATCGCCAGTGTTCAAGAGGTCATTTCAGAAATGCCACAAAGATCGGTCAGAAAGATGTTAGGTGATGTTACAAACACAGTAAGTCGTTCAAGTGCTCATAGAATGCTTCGCTGTGATCTGAATTTGACCCCATATACACTATCAGTAATGCAACACCTCAAAGATACTGACATTAATAGGCTAGCTGACTTGAATTTGCACACTGGATAAAAGACCATTCAAACATTGTTAGTTTGTTATGGTTTAATGATGAGTCACATATGTATTTAAATGCTGCTTTAAACAAGAAAAATTGTCGCCACTGTGCAAGCGAAACAACCAGAATATCATTTGGGAAAACCTCTGCACAGTGGTAAGTCACAGTTTGGGTAGCTATAAGCAAGGGTGACATCATACGGCCATTCCTCTCTGAAGACACAGATGGAAAAACAGTCAATCAATAGTGAACATTATCCTAAGATTTTGAAACAGAAATTTATTCCAGCATTACAGACGAAGGGGTTCGATCCCCATCACATTTGGTTTCAACAATATGGCGCAGCACCTACCACCTCTGGATTAGTGCTCAAGTAGCTCAAGGAAACATTCGGGTATGAGTCGTTTCTCTAAAGACACAGCATGCATGGCCACCACACTCACCAGACCGGAGTCCATTAGACTTTTATTTGTGGGGATACTTGAAAAACAAAGTATACAATCCATGTCCTGCATCTATATGTGAACTTAAAATGAATATAAAAAGAGAAATCAGATGTATCACCACTGCAATTTGCAAAGCTTTTATTGACATTTCAAGTCGCACTGTGACGCTGTAATCACACAAAAGGGACGTCACATGGTATATATGCTTTAAAAAAGACGCAATATTTCTCGATATATGCAATGCTTTTTGTTATTGTATGTACATTGTATACTCCATAAAACCTTAATGTATTACCTTTTATATAATGTTATATTCGTATAAATACTGATTTCATAAACATGCTTAATAAGCATTGAAAGTAGTAACAGATATTATGGGACACCTTGTATATGAGGTGCAAGGAAGTTTCCTTTTACTGTTAAGTAAATTGGAAATAAAAGTACAGATACATAAGGTATTGCAACCATTTATCACTATATATCACCTTGAAAATGCTGTTCCAATAATTCTGCGCTTGACAGGACTAGGTCCATCATCTGATATTGCTCCCCTTCTGTAAGATAATACAATGGTGAAAGAGGAACCTAATAGAACATGCTTTTATTATATGACCAATCAATGATTATGGAAATGGATGGACTAAAAAATCTCTGTAATATTATTACATGTACATTTCTTTATAAATGATTTTATCCCATTACATTCATTTATTACATTATGTCTTCCATTAATCATTTGAACACTTTAAGACTGAGACTTGTATGGGAGCTTTCAATAAGAATTCAGAGGCAATACATTTTAACACTGGTAACTGCTAGTACTGCTAAAAGCTATAAATTTCCAATCCCACTGACAGTAAACCAAGATTCTGTACTAGCATGACCTAGATAAAGTCCAGGAAAATTAATACATGTATGTTGTTATTAGTTATTTATTTCTGGGAAAAATAAGAATGGTCATCATTCTATTTTAGATTTAATTAATATCTTAGAGAACAACATTAAGCTCTGGACTGAACATTACGAACAAGATATCCCGAAAAGAATCAGGTACGCAGTGTTTGTCATACACTTTACTCCGCATTGTAAGGCATAAAATTATCCACCAGCCATTCCAATTTCTACTGCAGCTTACCTAGGTGCACTATATAACCTTCCTCTACCCCTGAGGTCATTGGTCTGTGGGGTTCTTCTTACAACCCTATTGAAAAAGAAATGCCATGTATGAAGATGTTTACAGAGACTCAACAAATAAGTTAGTAGTTTGGGTTTTTATGATTGATTATAGTTTAACGTCACACCACGAATATTTCACGTATATGGTGACGGCATCTGCCTGATGCGGGGCATACAGATTTTGACCTTTGCAATGAACCCACCCGAAGCAGTGAGGGATCTTTAACATGCCATGCATACCACGACACAGGGCCTAAGTTTTTACTGTCTCATCTGAAAGACAGAACACCGGCATGACCAGAGCTGGACTGGAAGCCCGGCCTCCCGATCAGGAGTCCAGCGCGATACCACTAGGCCACGCTGGCTTAGTAGTTATGAAAACAATCTTTAAGTTTAATTTGAAATTGGCACAAAAAGAGCATACATGTACTACAATTTTTCTATTTCACTAAAAATCTTTTCTATGACTATTGGGTCTTTGGGAAATCAGAGTTATCTACCCTTTGAACACATACTATATCTAAGTTCTAACACAAAATAATTGACGTAAACTGGTTTCATGGAAAATGACGTGAAATTAAGGGAAATGAAGGGTAAAAAATGATGCTTCGATAGATTGTTTAACGTCACAATTATTTAGAGATCAGACACCTACATGTATACATGGGGGGAGGGGGCCTAATAAAGTCTGTTTCAATGATTACAGAATTTCTGAAATGTTTATACAAGAGGTACATGTGCGGTAATACATGTGAATGAGACGTTACTGTTTAGATGTTTTAGTGAATGAATTGACCAAAAGGTGACGACTGGTATGCAAGTGGCATTATTATGGCTACATGTAGTTTAATTGTATTGAACAGTTAAATAAGAAGGGATGTTAGTGACAGTAAGCAATTACATGTATGAGCACAATATGCACAGATATTCATACTGTAATTTACAGACACTAATATAATGATGCAGCGCAACGCTGGGGGATTTTGCATTTTCCTAAAATCTTAATTGAATTATTATAAAATTCATGAAAATTACCACTCCTTCTGCTTATGTATTTCTCTGAAGGATAACTAAATATATCCATTTACTCGATTTTAAAGGAAAACCTGAGTAAAATAAAGGCTTCCTGGTCAGGTAACCAGAATTACCGGAATGGCACTTATTTACTGAAATGGAGGTACAATTACCGAAATGGCACTGCAAATACCAAAATGGCACTCGATTTGGAAAATGGATGGCATAGACATATACTATAGGATCATACCTAGTATACTGGTTATAAATCATGGCCCTTGTGTGACTTTTATTGTGATTGCGTTAGCCCGAATTTCCACATTTACATATTTTGAATTGGGGGTTTCAGAAGTCTCTTAACGGTGCCCTTTTTCGCCTGGTGTTTACCTATTACATATATGTATTTCCCTCAATTTGTATCTTTGAAAGCTATCCCTTAGGCAAAAACAAAATGTGAGTTTACTGTCACAGCATTTTTATTTTATTTTATTGGAAATAGTTGGAATGTCTGACTCTGCAATAAAAACAAATATTTGAGAAGTGGAAGAATATGAAAGTAGTGTAATATGGTATGTCAGAAAAAAAATCACTGCAAACGCAATTTTAAGTGCCATTGTGGTGCCATTCCTGTAATTGTACCTTTATTTCGGTAAATATGTGCTATTCCAGTTACCGTTCCTGGTCAACTTTTTGTACAACTTTTTGCGTCATTTTACTTTGAAGTCACAATTTGAACATTAACATCATGATTAAAAAACAAGGAAAAGTAACATTTGTATAACATCTGACCTCACATATTACAGAGATTAACGACTGAAAAAAATCAATCAGTCTTTTTATAGATTATTGTATATCTCTTGTGATCAGTGTCACGCTGAAGCATAATTTTTTAGCCAGTGACTCATGTACATAAATGCGCACATTATTTAGAAAATTTGTGAAAATTCTCCAAACACTTTGATAGGTGGGTTGCTTGGTGTTTTTGGCTTCAGACTCGAGTTTGTTCCGAATACTGCAATATTCACCTTTTGACAGGTCGGGCACATGTTCAGAACGAGCTATAATAGCTCGATCTAGCTATTATAGCTCTATTGAGCTATAATTTCTCTTAAGTAAACAATCAGAATTTATGAATTTTCAAAAAATGTTTAAAAGTCGCATTAGTACTCTGAAAATAATGGAATTTATGCAAAAGAACCCTGGCAGCAATACGTACCAAATATGAGAAAACACACCTTAAAACTTTGCAAACTTCTTGGTGCCGTTTCTCCAATCTTTTACATCTTGCAGTGGAAGTTCTTTTACAAAAGTTATGGCATTTACTGACTTCTAATGCGACTTGCAACCGTTTCTTTAAAATTCTGAAATTTTCATTTTTCAGATAAGAAAAATTATAGCTCATTCGAGCTATAATAGCTAGATCGAGCTATTATAGCTCGTTCTGAACATGTGCCCAACCTGTTTGACAGATTGATGTACATTGATGAATATTAACACATTTTATTTTGCTCCATTAAATAAAGTAAATTTTATTAATAGCCATAGAATAAACGACATATTAAACCTAGCCAGTACATGTAATTTAGAGACGCGTTCATTTAGCTCGAATTTCGACTGATACAGATTTCACATCTGTTAGTTCTGCTTTAATTTTATTGAAACACAATAAATTACCTCTGCTCAGTTGGATCTCTTCCGGTTAATTTCTTAATAGTATCATCTACATCTTTAAGGCTTTCTTTTGCTTTCTCAATCTCATCTTGCAAAACATCGACGGCACGCTCCGACATCTTGAATATCTAAATGAAGAACCTATTCCAGACCAGCCAAAGTTCATTAATTATTCTAATCTGTCTAGTTTGCATATAAAGAAATTGAAGTTTTGAAAAAAAAGTCTGATTATCATTTGATTACAAATATTTCAATTTAACAGAACTTCAAAGGTACTTCATACATAAGAAAATAAATGTGCGATTTGTGCAATCCGGAATCCTCAGTTAGGTTTTGTGATTTAGACACGAGTTGTATATCCACTTAGAAGAACTGTAGCTGTACTCTATAGAGAACTATAAACTAGGGAAATGGCAGCTGCAGACGAAGTTGTGTTCGAGTATTTGCATATGGAAATGGTAAATCAAATTCATAAGATGGCTGAAAAAGAAGATGAGGTAATTTTACTGCTTCTTGACTACATGTCAAAGACCAGATAACTGTTGAGGCTTGGCAATCAGTCAGACGGTCTCATTTCTAAATTCTACTCTTAATTTAAGTATACTTTTCAGTATTTCATATTATTTTTCATTTTTTACAGTCATGTGTGTGTCCGATTGGTTGTTATTAACTATATATATTTTACGCAAATCATATTCAATGTAAAATATGTAAGGTCCATCCTTTTGGTAAATTTAGGCTGGAAAATTCTACCTGATTATGACTGATACATATGCATGTATTATAATTGTGCACTCACCTATTGAAGTTTCATGACATTAGTACTTAGTGTCATGCATGTTAATGTACAATGCTAGACATTAAAGGATCCTTGAAAATTCATGGACACAGCTAATTTCTATTGAAACGGTCGGCTCATACCTTCACCACCGTTTCTATTTCACCATTCATATTTTGTGTGGGAAAACTTTGCTGATAGAAACTGGGTCATTGCATCCAAAAATGGAGTAACATGCACAAATCACTTACCTTTTCAGCTAATTAAATCCTTAACTATTCATATCTATCCATTTTCTTGTAAAAACAGTCCATGTATACTCGAATAAATACATCACAAAATATTTGGTGTAGCTCTCTATTACTTCCAAACTGCCATTTAAAATTATGTCAATATGTGGTTTCACTGGCTGAAGAGTTCTAATTACTGGGGGCATCCAAGGGAAACATGGTTATAAAAATGAAGAAAAGGGTTGTTTTTCACTGAAATTTTTCCTAGACATTTATTAAGTATTTGTATTTAAAGTGTTTTTAAGATATCTGCAATTTAATTGGCAGGACTTTATGAAAAAAAAATTAGGCTTTAATTTTTTTCCCTATTTAACCTCATGGCCTCACACATGCGCACTCAATCTAGTTTGAACATGGCCGTTTGAAAGTAATGGAGAAATACACCAAATAATTTGTGATGTATTATTCGAGTATACATGGATTGTTTTACAAGAAAATGGATTAATATGAATAGTTAAGGATTTAATTAGCTGAAAAGGTAAGTGATTTGTGTCTGTCACTCCATTTTTTGGATGCAATGACCCAGTTTCTATCAGCAAAGTTTTCCCACACAAAATATGAATGGTGAAATAGAAACGGTGGTGAAGGTATGAGCCGACCGTTTCAATAGAAATTAGGACACAGCTAGAGTACTAGAGTTGAAGTCAGATGCAAACCTACCATGGTAAACATTCGTGAACCCAGAATATTAGATGACTCAGAAGTTAGATCATGTTCCAACCAACCATAGTAGACATTTATGAACCCAAAAATAAGAGGTGAGATCAGGTTCCAACTTACCATGGAAGACATTAATGGACCCAGAATTCTAGAGATATAAGTGAGATCAGATTCCAACCTACCATAGTAGACATTCATAGACTTAGAAATAAAGAGGAGAGATCAGGTGCCAACCTACCATGCTAGACATTTATAGACCTAGAAAATAAGAGGAGAGATCAGGTGCCAACCTACCATGCTAGACATTCATAGACCTAGAAAATAAGAGGAGAGATCAGGTGCCAGCATACCATGCTAGACATTTATAGACATAGAAAATAAGAGGAGAGATCAGGTGCCAGCCTACCATGGTAGACATTCATAGACCTAGAAAATAAGAGGAGAGATCAGGTGCCAACCTACCATGCTAGACATTTATAGACATAGAAAATAAGAATTATAGTAACAACGGTCCAAAAACAAAACGGCCCACACCAAAACGGCCCAAAAACAAAACGGCCCACACCAAAACGGCCCAACTTTTTTTACCAAAACGGCCCAACTTTTAAATTTCTCTTTTTTTTTAAATGGATTTATTTGTTGAAATTTTGGAAATCACATATTAAATATATATTGAAATAATCTTGAACTGAGGTTGTTAGCCACTAAAAACTTTAGTGTTTCCAGCTCCTGCCACGTGGTGGCTACCTCAGGGAAGAGCCAAAAATTTGGAATTTCATACGAAGAAATCGAAGAAATTGACAAAAATATCTATGTTTTTCTAACTTTACATTGTCCTTATAGATAGAAGTATTTCTTGAAATAAATAAAAATTGTTGAACTGCCTTTAGCATGAATAAAGTTAATGTGTTTCTTTAACATTGAAATTAATTTGACAAAAATGGGAAATAACGTGGAATTGGGCAAAATATGATTGAAATATCTTATGACTGAAAATTTTTTAGATATGAATATTTTTTATCCGTGAAAATTGATGTTAATAATAATAATAATAATAATAATAATAATGAAATGATGAAAAACGCACTATTTCGAATCTGATGATATTTCCCATTATGTATTTTGAAAAAAATAAGAAAGCACTAATATCATTATTATTGAAAAACGCACTGTTTTTAATCTTGCACAAAACTTGAAGAAAGCATTACTTTCGCGTGTTATTTATCACTAGCAAAGACGGACGAAAAGACGAATTTTTCTAAACGGTGACAGCTCCAACAAGATGGCTAACCTCACGCAGGAGTCGACTGGGTTGGTAAAACGGATCTCGTACAACTTTGAATATGGCGTCTATGTACCATGTCAGAGCCTGGGCAAGGGTTCTTAACTGCCTATCTGTAGACAATATGAGATGGCGTTCTCCGTCGACTCTGATGTCATCCCTTACGAAACTACTGTCCACATGGTCCAAGCCTATATAAAACATTGAGGGTAGTAGGGTGTCGTGGGTGGTTCTTCTCTCGGTCTCTGTTTACAACCTTGGCAGGGTTCTGGTGGTTTGGCCGGCTGGATGGAGGGAGGGACGTATCTCCATGGCTCGACAAGGCATCCTCGACGATGCCATTGTTTAAAATTATATTATTATAAAAGACCTTCTGTTTTCAAACTTGTGCAATTATTGACATCTCAAAATGTTTCCGAATGATTCAATCTTGGTAAATACTTATATAACGCACAAAAATTGATAGACTCTTTGTTGATGTAAATGTCTCTCCTCCGCCTGACATTACTTGTCATTACTTTCTGTTTTTGTATATTTGTATTATATGTTGTATTTGTAAAATGTTACCTACTGACCAAGTGTCATTAAATGTGTAATAAACAAACACACAAGAAACGGGTCTTAATTAGCCGCCGGATGTTATTGATAATGTGTCGTGTACTTTAACAGCATTATAAGAGATCCATTATATAAATACGTAATAAATGATTAGCTTTTGCCAAATGTTGCCAATTCATAAAGATTTAAGTAATAATAATAATAACATGTTTATCTTCTAGTATTGTTTTGAATTGTCCTTTTTACAAATGTTTGTTAACTTTTTTACATTATTAATACACGATTGCGTGTGGAGGGCTCTCACGGGAAGAAGGCATGAAACCCAGTCAGAAGACATTGTTGCATATGATGCAAGACTATAATTTTTTATCGTATTTATAACATAGGGATTGCATATAGTTCAATTTGACTGGATAGATGTACATTAACCTATCAAATTGTTGGATTTGACAATGTTAACGCCTACAAGAAATTCTCATATCTTTGTTGTTTAATACACTCTTTTGAAATTGAAAATGTTTTATTAAGTACCTAAGTACCTAAAAAAAGTCTAAAAATAGAAAAAAATATACATAATTATTGTATGGCTTGCACACGATTAACTTTATAATTGAACACGTCAAAGGCATATATATATAAATCACTAATGTTTTTATAACCTTTTGAGAATGGCTGCAATTACCATAACTAGCGAAACTTAATTAATCTGAACTACAATTATATCGACCTTGTCAAATTTGTATGGTTTTATGGCTTATAAAAAATACTTAATTCTGTAATATTTACAGTCCTCTTGACTCCACTCAGTTTATATCTCATTTGCATGTTATTATATTCCTGATTTTGACATATGCACATGAAAATAAACAACTACAAGAAATCGAAATAATTTAAAAAATGAATTTTAATGTCAGAATACATCATATTTACAAAGAAAACATATTCAATCCACACTCCATAATGCAAGCAATTATATCCATCTGAAAGTATAAAACATATATATGAAAACCTTAATAAAACATTATATAAAAGAAGTTTTATCTAACATATATATAATGAAAATAAAAAGTTGGGCCGTTTTATCTATCATATATATAGTGAAAAAAAGTTGGGCCGTCTTGGTAATGGATTTGGGCCGTTTTGGTGTGGGCCGTTTTGTTTTTGGGCCGTTTTGACTATACACCGAAAATAAGAGGAGAGATCAGGTGCCGGCCTACCATGCTAGACATTCATAGACCTAGAAAATAAGAGGAGAGATCAGGTGCCAACCTACCATGCTAGACATTCACAGACCTAGAAAATAAGAGGAGAGATCAAGTGCCAGCCTACCATTGTAAACATTCACAGACCTAGAAAATAAGAGGAGAGATCAGGTGCCAACCTACCATGGTAGACATTCATAGACCTAGAAAATAAGAGGAGAGATCAGGTGCCAACCTACTATGGTAGACATTCACAGACCTAGAAAATAAGAGGAGAGATCAGGTGCCAACCTACCATGGTAGACATTCATAGACCTAGAAAGAAAGAGGAGAGATCAAGTGCTAACCTAACATGGACATAGACATTCATAAACGTAGAACATCAGAGGTGATCTGGGGCCAACGTTCCAGGGTAGACATTCACAAACTCCTTATATCCTAGATGAGATAATGTACCTTGGAAGAGTAAGATTCTCCTGTGTGATTAGATGCACAAATAACATCCTACAAGCATGTATTATTGTTGTGTAATGTAGTATTAGACACTGGTAAGATTCCAGTCGGCATACCATTCTCATGCCTGTGACCTGCACCTATCTCAGAAATTATACAATATCAAGCAGTTAAATGTTGTCTAACAATCATCAAACATCTACATTGTATTGTGCCTCAGTGATAGATATGTCTAATATGCCCAGAACAGATCCAAAACCCTCAAATATATAAGACTGAATCAGTAATCATTGATTGGTGGCTTCTGGGTCAGCCATTGAATGTATGCTGTCAGCTTCAGTTTTCCATTATGAACAACTTGTTACAGACATTTTTCACTTATCCTGTATTATATTGAAATGTGAACAGTGTAGTTGTATACTATGGTATCACCTATCACTGTATTATATTGAAATGTGTACAGTGTAGTTATATACTATGGTATCACCTATTACTGTATTATATTGAACTGTGTACAGTGTAGTTATAAACTATGGTATCACCTATCACTGTATTATATGTAACTGTGTGCAGTGTAGTTATATACTATGGTATCACCTATCCTGTATTATATTGAAATGTGTACAGTGTAGTTATATACTATGGTATAACCTATCACTGTATTATATGTAACTGTGTGCAGTGTAGTTATAAACTATGGTATCACCTATCACTGTATTATATGTAACTGTGTGCAGTGTAGTTATATACTATGGTATCACCTATCCTGTATTATATTGAAATGTGTACAGTGTAGTTATAAACTATGGTATCACCTATCACTGTATTATATTGAAATGTGTACAGTGTAGTTATATACTATGGTATAACCTATCACTGTATTATATTGAAATGTGTACAGTGTAGTTATAAACTATGGTATCACCTATCACTGTATTATATTGAACTGTGTACAGTGTAGTTATATACTATGGTATCACCTATCCTGTTTTATATGGAACTGTGTACAGTGTAGTTATATACTATGGTATCACCTATCACTGTATTATATTGAACTGTGTACAGTGTAGTTATATACTATGGTATCACCTATCACTGTATTATATTGAAATGGATGCAGTGTAATTATATAATATGGTACTAACGATATATATCATGATATCACCTATTCTGTGTCAATATTCTGATTAAAACTATATATCTTTATTCTGCTTCTTTATTTTTTCATTGCAAATAAAGATCTGGCAAAACCCTGTAAGGGGTCATATTCTTGTGAACACTGATTTTCAGCCAATCACTGAATCAGCTACAAATTCCTAGGAATGAAATTAACATCCCCAGCGTTTGCATGTTTCACAAGGTAGTTTTTGAACAGTGTTTGTTACATATTGTGTCACTTGCACGTATCTACCTGAGTCATTGATTGGTCATGGGATATAACAGTTTCAGTGACTGGAACATCATTAGAGTTCACCAGAACGTGACCCCATATGGGATCGCCAGATCTTTATAAGCAATGAGACAAATAAAGAAGTGGAATAAAGATCTGATTTTAATCAGTTGATTCTGTGTTATTTTGAAGTATGTACAGTGTAGATGTCTTATTATATTTTGCGTAAATAGTGTAGGATTCATCATTACATCACCTGTTCTGTATCAATAAGCTGTCTTTGCAGATATCACAAAACATGATAAATATGTAAAACATTCTGTAATCATTCTTTATTAAGATGTGGTCTTATATATCGCTGTTGTCAATCCATAGTGACAATCTTGTGTGATTGTTTAGCTATATTTCATTACCTTAATGAATCTTGTAATGGCAGTGAATGCTATTGGTGCACATGTCCCATTATGTAGGTACATTGATTTACACATATTGTCTATCTTTCAGGATAATTGTATAGCTAAGCTGGAGTCTGTGGGCTTTAGAGTTGGACAGGGTCTAGTTGAGAGGTCAGTACAAATCCCTCATCTGACAATTATGTTATACTCTTCTGTCAAGTTTAGATTATCAACATTTTGACCTGTATGCATCTAGTCAAACTTTATAAATGGTTAGAATTGGCATAAAATATTGATATAGCATCGAAACATCCAAGAATTTTTTTTCAATATTTACATATAACATATACAAGTGTCTCAGTATGATTCAAGTTGCTTCCTTCCTGTTCCTGAAGAAATCATGGAAGTTTTCATTAAAATAATCTGTTTTTAGCTCACCTGAGCCAAAGGTTCAAGTGAGCTATAGTCATAGTGCGCAGTCCGTCGTCGTCCGTCCGTCATTAACTTTTTTTCACATTTTCTACTTCTTCTCTGGAACTACATTGCAGATTTGGATCAAACTTTGTGTAAATGATGTACTCAAGGTCCCCTACTAAAATTATGTTCGGGATCCAGATTCCCTCAGGGGTGGATCCAGGGCGGGGCCAAAAGTGCTCAAAATGGTACCCCTCTTCAAACATCTTCTTCTCCAGAACCAGTACATATATGGGGAAACTAATTGCATTTCAACAATCTATAAAGATGGGTTATTAAAAATTGTGTTCGAGGTTAAGATCCGTCAAATAGAAATTTACGCTTTTTTGATGTGTTTTTGGACTTAGTCATTTCAATGCAGAAAATGTGTTATGTTTTTCAGTTAATTGATATTGATGATTTCTTAATGACTATTTTGATCATAATTGTGGTAAGGAACATTATTGTGAAAGAATTTTGTCATTATCTCAATTTTTGGATTTTTTATGAATTTTTTCAGACTTCCAAAAAAACCTGGGGGGGGGGGGGGGGGCTAGCCATTTTTCACATTTTCAACTTTTTCTACAAAACCACATAAAAGATTTTAATGAAACATGGAATACATGAAGTACTAAAGGTCCTCTATCAATTTGGTAAATTTCATCCAAATTGGTTAACAGATAATGCCACCATGTCTAAAAAGTAGGTCTCACAATGGTACATATACCACTTGGTAATTGAAATATGGAGAGTAGCGGTTCAAATCCAGCTGTGGTAAAAAAAATTTTTTGCATTTCTTTACACATCTAAATAAGTTTTTAGATGTTTCTCAACACTCAACATATGAAATTAGACAATTTTAAGTTTAAGACTTCCAAAAAAAAAGGGGGGGGGGGGGGGTTTGGCCATTTTTCACATTTTCAACTTTTTCTACAAAACTGTTTGAAGGATTTTAATAAATCTCGGTAGAAATAAGTCACTTATGATCCTCTTCAAATTCTGTTGTTTTCGTCCAGACCTCTTTACAGGTGGCGCCACCATAGGCAAAAGTAGGTCACAAAAGAGTTCCCTCCTTTAACAATATTCTTTTTCATACGGGCTGTATACAAAGACAAACAGAATGCATAGAAATGATCTAAAGGGATGAGTGAAGACGTATTGTCATTTTGGTTCCCTTCCAAAATCAAATTTTAGAATTTTTTTTCGACATTTCTTTGGACTTGGTGATTTCAATGCAGAAAAGTGTCATTTTTCCTAGTTAATTGATAATGATGATTTCTTATGGACTATTGTGATCATAATTATGGTAAGGAATGTTACTTTGAAAGAATTTTGTCAATATCTCAATTTTTGGATTTTCTATGAATTTTTTAAGACTTCCAAATGAGGGTGTATAGGAACAATTCAATCACATTTTTCACTTCTGCTGTTATACCACATGAAAGATTTTAATGAAACATGGAATACATGAAGTACTAAAGGTCCTCTATCAATTTGGTAAATTTCATCCAAATTGGTTAATAGATAATGCCACCATGTCTAAAATGTAGGTCTCACATGGTACATATACCACTTGGTAATTGAAATATGGAAAGTAGCGGTTCAAATCCAGCGGTTGTCAGAAATTTTTTTTTCATTTCTTTACACATCAGATAAGTTTTTAGATGTTTCTCAACACTCATCATATGAAATTAGGCAATTTTAAGTCAGATCTGGACAATATTTGAAACACTTGTTGTTCATGACCCAGACTTGAAATCACTCAACAAAAGGCCCCACCTAAAGAAAATGACTAACTTGTTGCCCTGAATGACATCTTGCAGAGACAAAGGAAATGCTTAATATCAAAATCACCTGAATGGATGTGCAAAAAAGTGTTGTTTTTTATTCTAGTCTGAAATAAAATTTGACATATTTTCAACATTTGTGTTGACTTAGTCACAGTAATGCAAAAATAAATGAATTCTTCCTTCATGCATGACTGATCATCTAGGTACTCAGGTGAGCGATATAGGCCCACTTGGGCCTCTTGTTGTTCCATCCTATTATAAATTGATGGGAAATCTGTATTTATTGGAAGATTTGGTATTTATCCTGAAGATTTACAGAAATATGATACTGTCATATGATATCCTTTATTTGTGTCTAATATGTTTTGATTGGTTTAGATTCACTAAAGACAGCACAAGGTTCAAGGATGAATTGGACACTATGAAGTTCATATGCAAAGATTTCTGGAACTCTGTCTACAAGAAACAAATAGATAATCTACGAACCAATCATCAGGTAACTAAATTATAACATGAGAGTACAAACTATTACCTGAAGGTAAAAGTCAGGTACATCTATGTAAGACTTTATCAGTAATAAAGTACAGGGGACAGGTTGGTCCTGTGGTATCACATAGGACATAAGATCTGAGGACTTCTGGTATCACATGGGACATAAGATCTGAGGATATGTGGTATCACATTAGACTTAAGATATGAGGACATGTGGTATCACATGGGACATAAGATCTGAGAACATGTGGTATAACATGTGACTTAAGATCTGAGGACTTCTGGTATCACATGTGACTTAAGATGTGAGGACATGTAGTATCACATGGGACATAAGATCTGAGGACCTGTAGTATCACATGGGATATGAGATCTGAGGACTTGTAGTATCACATGGGACATAAGATCTGAGGACTTGTAGTATCACATGGGACATAAGATGTGAGGACATGTAGTATCACATGGGACATAAGATCTGAGGACCTGTAGTATCACATGGGACATAAGATCTGAGGACTTGTAGTATCACATGGGACATAAGATCTGAGGACTTGTAGTATCACATGGGACAGAAGATGTGAGGACATGTAGTATCACATGGGACATAAGATCTGAGGACCTGTAGTATCACATGGGACATAAGATCTGAGGACTTGTAGTATCACATGGGACTTAAGATCTGAGGACTTCTGGTATCACATGGGACATAAGATCTGAGGACCTGTAGTATCACATGGGACTTAAGATCTGAGGAATTCTGGTATCACATGGGACATAAGATCTGAGGACATGTGGTATCACATGGGACTTAAGATCTGAGGACCTGTAGTATCACATGGGACTTAAGATCTGAGGACATGTGTTATCACATGGGACTTAAGATATGATGACCTGTAGTATCACATAGGACTTAAGATCTGAAGACATGTGGTATCACATGGGACATAAGATCTGAGAACATGTGGTATCTCATGAGACATAAGATCTGAAGTCCTGTGGTATCACATGGGACATAAGATCTGAGGACATGTGGTATCTCATGGGACATAAGATCTGAAGTCCTGTGGTATTGCATGGGACATAAGATCTGAGGACATGTGGTATCTCATGGTACAAAAGATCTGAGGACATGTGGTATCACATGGGACATAAGGTCTGAAGTCCTGTGGTATTGCATGGGACAAAAGATCTGAGGACATGTGGTATCACATGGGACATAAGGTCTGAAGTCCTGTGGTATTGCATGGGACAAAAGATCTGAGGACTTCTGGTATTTCATGAGACATAAGATGACCTGAGTTTGATTCCTATTGTCAGCTCTTATGTTCTTAATGTGTTTATCATCCTGTATGTCTTCTAGACAGACAGTATTAACAGACACCTGATGTCATGATAGACATAGCATGTAAAAGATTGGTCACTGTGTCAGGTGGGTCCCATGTCACAGTAAACATGTCAGGTTGGTCCATTGTCATGGTAGAAATGGTAGGTAAAAGATCTCTCACTGTGTCAGATGGGTCCCATGTCGTGGTAGGTAAAAGATACCTCATTGTTTCAGGTGGATCCCATGTTTCATAGAAATAATAGATAAAAGATTCCTTGCTGGGTCAGGTGTGTCCAATGTCATGGTAGACATGGCACATCAGAGATCGCTCACTATTTCAGGTGGGTGTGTAGCTTAGGACAAAATTAGGAAACAATGCACCTGGCAACTGTAGCCATCATACAATGCAGTAATGCTGGAATGGCATAAATTATAAACATCATAATCAAAAAATCATAAAGTACAGTATGTATATTCTGTAAGTTTTCTTGATCAATATTATCTTGAAATAAGGAAAACAAAAATGATTAAGCTCAGTATATATTTCTGTAAGTCTTTTTTACCAAATAGTAAATAGAGCTACATGTATATTACTATGTACATTTCAGTCACATTTAGTCAAACTTCCAAGGATCAGGAGAAATCATGTCAATATGTTCAAACAGTGGCATGATTTAATGACACTTTAACATAATTTGGGATACCGTAGAAATCAAGTTTACTTTTTTAAATCACAACGTCTCAATTATTTTTGTTAAGTTACTATCGTTAGAGTAAGAATAAATCAACTTTACTTTATTTACCTGGGTTCGTAGTGTTTCAGGATGTAGATGTATATTATTACACTACACATTCCAAATATAACTTTCTAAAGTCTGAATAGATTCATTATACACATAAAAGACTAAAAGTACAAGTAAACTACTTGTTTAATCTCAAACAGTTATATAAAAACTTGGAAGATCAGGTTCTTGCATAATTTTATACATCCTTTTAAAGTATACTTCTTATAAATAATACATATCAAAGTATTAGCAAATAACAGATGATTATATCTTTACACCTTATTGAACATTAGGGGATTTTTTTTTTCAGGGTGTGTATGTTTTACAAGATAATCGCTTTCGATTCCTCACACAGATCTCCAATGGAAAGCAATACATGGATATGTCACCAAAGGTACATTGTATTATATATATACCCACATGAAATCAAATACACTGAAAACTTCATGCATTAATGAAGATGACAAGAGTTATCTTTCTTATTTCTTCAGTTAAATTTGACTATTTAGGTGGTATGGCGATGGGTGAAATGCTGATGTCATGTCATATGACATCATACCACCATCCAATCTATGGCCAAAATGCCATGAATAGAATGTTCACTTAGAGTTATAAGTGGAAGTGTCATAGCCAGAACGTATAGTAATGTAGTTCCATAACTTTTGTTTTCATTAAAAATTATTACATTGTAATGGTATTACATTGACTGTTTAGATGTGAATGGTATTGTATGACATTGACTGTTTAGATGTGAATGGTATGGTATTACATTGACTGTTTAGATGTGAATGGTACGGTATTACATTGACTGTTTAGATGTGAATGGTACGGTATTACATTGACTGTTTAGATGTGAATGGTATGGTATTACATTGACAGTTTAGATGTGAATGGTACGGTATTACATTGACTGTTTAGATGTGAATGGTATTGTATTACATTGACTTTAGATGTGAATGGTACGGTATTACATTGACTGTTAAATGTGAATGGTATGGTATTACATTGACTGTTTGACTGTTCTTTGTAGATTAAATGTCATTTAGGGCTGCATAAATGATTAACCTGCCAGATTAATCTACATACATGCTCAGTTATGTTGGATGCCATATGATCCTCCATTCTATCTCCCATTTTGTTGGATGCCATATGATCCTCCATTCTATTTCCCATTTTGTTGGATGCCATATGATCCTCCATTCTATCTCCCATTTTGTTGGATGCCATATGATCCTCCATTCTGTCTCCCATTTTGTTGAATGCCATATGATCCTCCATTCTATCTCCCATTTTGTTTAGAACTAGCTGTATAGCTTTGGTAGTTTAAGTATGTTTTCTGTGTGACAAGACCTTTCCAGTCATAAAAAACTTTTTGAATTATTCACCTAGGCTTTTGAGTTTTCAAGATATTGATAAAAATGGCTGCTTTTCTAAGAGCATGAATGTTTCATAAACATATCATGTTGTTTTGGTTTGGGGGTGATTGGGTAGTAAACAGTAAATACTGTTCATCAATGATTACTTTAACTATGGGTATCATCCTGTACTTGTAGTTTCTGGCTCTACCTTGTGGTATGATTAGAGGAGCTCTGTCTAACTTAGGAATCAACTGTGTAGTCACAGCCGAAGTCAGTGCTATGCCAGCCTGTAAGTTATTTCATTTCTTATATAATTATCTAGTTGCAACTATGCTAGACAATTTCAGCTAATTCCTTTGCTTGTCTTGTTGCAGATTGTTTATGGTGCATTATTTGTGTATGTTATCTTTTATATACACCTGTCTATGATGGACATACTATGTTATACATGTACAAATGTCTGTCTGTCCATCATCCACTTAAGAATGCTTGGTGTGAATTACTTTAGTCACACATGAAAATATTGTGCACATTATGAAGTTTTTGTCTGTGGCCTCCTTGTGACATTCAGATTGTTCATCATCTTTAGTGCTCTGCTTCCGCCTTCTAAATTTAGCAGCCAATTTTTATGCTTCAGGATCAATAGATTTGGGGCATATTGTTTTTTGACAGGTCTGTTTGTTTGTTTGTCTGTCTGTCTGTTGTCAACTTTAACCTTCGCTATTACTTTTGAGAACCGAAAGAGATAAAGATTTCATATTTGGCAAGCGTACTCCACTAATAAAGCCCTTTCAAATTACTATAAGGTCATTGACTTTGACTTTTGACCTACATTTCAAAATTTGCCTTATTTGGACTTTGTCACCACCAGGGGCATTCATGTTTCACAAACATGTTTTGTTTTAACAATATTATAAGACAACTCCTTTTCAAGATTTATCATGGTCCTTGTGAATATCCTTTGGGTTCGTTCCCATCTTACATAAATACTTAATCTCTCCTTTCAGTTCAGTTTTCTCCATTTTGACAGTTTGACTAACCCTTCAACTTTTAACTGTAAATTCGATATATAATCAAAAGCTTCGAAATTCTACTCTCTCTACCAAAATCATTCAATATGATGGGAAAATGGTTAGATATGGGTTTATACTTATTTATTGTATCAAAGTGTGTTGGGCTGAGAACTTTCTGATCATACCTATAAGGCCTAGTTTCATAACCATTCCTAGTTCATGGGATTAAATAAACATCCCGAGTGAAGGTCACAGATTTGCTCTTATCTACAGATAGGCATATCATGTGCTTATGATACAGCTGTTCATTAGAGTAAGAATAATTATTATGAAGAATAGAATGCAAAGGTGAATTTTAGATTTTTGGCTCTGTCATGGTCTCTGGTTATGACCAATAGAGCTACTGACTCGTCAGGGTCTCTGGATATGGACACTATAACAACATATTCATCACACTCTCTGTTTGGGACCAGTAGAGCTACTTACTCGTCAGAGTCTATGGTAATGATCAGTAGGACATCTAACTCTTCAGGTGATCTGGTTATGACCATTGGAGCAACTGAACCGTCAGGGTCTCTGGTTATGGTCTCTTGAACAATATATTCATCACATTCTCTGATTATAACCAGTAGAGCTTCAGATTTACTAGACACTCGTGTTATATCCAGCTTGGCTACTTGCTCATCAGTCTCCGATTCATAAATGTTCTATTCTCAATTACAGGTAAATTTCAAATTCAAATTCAGAGAACGTGACGTGGGTGTCGATTTGATCTGATTGTATTTGTACGGTGTGTAATGATTTGATATGGATGATGAAAGCACGGAGAACCGCATTCAGACGGCAAATGAAATCAGGAACCACAATCCACATGTAACTATCAGTGGTTCACTTAAGTAGTCCACTCGCAAAAATACTGACATTCTTTAGTTAAAGTAATATATATATATATATAATTTGAAGGTATGATCGACATCATCCGTAGAGTCAAAATGACCAACATTAGACATTCCTTTGTGTTTACATTATCATTATGAGTAAGTAATATGTAACTCTTTATCAGCTGTTTAGATGACCATTGCACGAATTTCATATTTTACTTGATGTAAGGGACCTAATGCCCGACAAACTACTTTTTGCCGAAATTTTTATTATGACGTCAGTGTTCGGGTGTCACATCACAACAGAATGACGCAACTTTGAGCGGCAAAACATCATATGTCGGGCATTGAATGAAAGACTAAATTAAAATTAAAAAGGTCTATTGGCGTTGGCATGAATGTATGCGTGTTTGTGTTGTCACGAGCGATTGCGGTCGCGAGTATATGGGTCCAACACGCCTGATGGCTTTTTTTCTACCAGGACATATCATCGCGAGTTTCTATGTCTCTTCGACATATATACATAATGATAATTTATACATGTAGTTGCAACTAACCATTTCAAATATTTCAAGGATTCGCTCATCCTCTGTATTGTTTTAAGATTATGTTATAAATATTGAGGGTGCCCCAGTGATGCGTCGTGCCTCACTTTCAACCAGTGCATTTTAGCCAGTGTTTTCTCAAGTTTACATGTACCTACAAGATTTTTCAAAGGTGTACGACTGGGTAACTTTAACATGAATCATATAATCATTTGTTCGGCGTATAACCTTAAGTTCTACCTGCGTAATTCGCTGTGGGAATGTATGAAAGCATCCATTTATGAGAAATTTATTTTTAGAAGACGCACGATTAATACATTCTAGTACGAACGACATTCTTATACGGGCTGAAAAGAACGCAGAAAATTATGGGGAATCCCCTCATTTAGCTCCTGCCAGAACGCAGCTTTTCTAGCTCGACAACTTCCTTCTAAGAACGATGATTCCATATGCTTACTTTACTTGAGGGCTCCATTGACTAACTGAAGGTTTTCTTCGGCTACACTGAGGGCTGCTCCCCGCCCTATATACCCCTCACTATATATGGGTAGATATACGAACTATACATACAAGGATTTTGGTTTTTATTCACAAACACAGGTTTTTCTGTTTCGTCTTCTGTATAAAACTATAAAAAGTTATTGATGATAATGTAGGGGATTGTCAATTTTGATTGCAGAATTTGGTACTAAATTACTGTATTTGCTCTTGTATGCAAAGATATTTATTAGTTGTGATAGGCTTTTATGAGATTGCCTTATACAGTGTACATCCGTCTATGTCCCAGATCATGGACGGTCAATCTGTGATAGATATATCACTGTATGGAATTACTTTATGACTTTGTATTGTCATTATGTTCATTATATCTCGCCTGTATTTCATTCATTCATTATATTATATGATTCACTTTTATGTTTATAAAACGTTCTTGATCACTTGATTTGTAACCGTTACAATATCTCTTGATTTATTGCCAATATTGGTATTCGTTAACCGACAGTACATTCTTGTTTATATGTAATAAAATGTCAAAATGGGTGTGTGCAATAATGTGCTTTATAATGTAGAATAAAGTCGTATTTACAGATTACTTCTATATATTTCTTGTCCGTTTCAGTTCACGGTGCTGATATTGAATGTGTCGAGTCACTTCCATGCTCTTTGCAGATTATCAACTTGTTGCTTACTAGTAGCATAAAAATCTGATTCTCCTCTATTTGAGAACATTTTCGTATTACATTACAAAAACTGACAGGGAATCGGCGCATTAGCCGAGCTGTAAAACGGAAATTTCTGACAGGGTATTCGCCGATACCCTGCAAGTATTTGTAAAACACAAGCATGGTAACGTGGTTTAGTAGGTCTATTTTAGTGTGTAGTGTAGAATGAATTTGAAATGAGAATGTTCGTATTTGTCATGGTTGTCTTCTGACTTTTTAGTCGCCTGCCAGTGAAACTGGAGGGGACTATATAGTGTTTGTCGTTGTCCGTCTGTCTGTCTATCCGGATGGTTTCCTGATAATAACTTTAGTAAGGAACGACCAATTTGCATCAAACTTCATACATTGTTAGCTTATGTAAAGATCTAATGTGGGATCGATTGGGGGGTCAAAAGGTCAACTCGAAGGGTCACTGTCACTAAAATTAGACATCTATCATTGTATTTCGTTTTTCCAGATGATAACTTGAGTTAGGAATGAATGATTTCTTTCAGACTTCATATAAGGCTAGCTCATGTAAAGGTCTAAGGTGGGTTTGATTTTGGGGTCGAAAAGTCAATTCTAAAAGTAAGTGTTACTGAAAATAGACATTTATCACTGCATTTCATTTGCCAGATAATAGCTTGAAATAAGAATGATTGATTTCTTGTAAACTTCATGTAAGACTAGCTGATGTAAAGGTGTAGGATGAGATTGATTTTAGGGTCAAAAGGTCAATTCTAAGGATCACTGTCACTAAAAATAGACATATCACTGCAATTCCGTTGCCAGGTAAGAACTTGAGTTAAGAATATTTTATTTCTTTTAAACTTCATACAATGCTAGCTTATGTATAGGTCTAGGGTGGGATAGATGTTGGGGTCAAAGGGTCAACTTTAAGGGTCACTGTTACTAAAAATAGACATCAGGATAGTTCAGTTGTAGACTTATTACTGAAAATAGTGATTCATCACTGTTTCAGTTTCCAGATGATGACTATAGATACTGATGCCAGATATGAATGAAACGATGCTATATTTTTGCTGTCAGTTTCACTAGAGGTGATAAAATCTTCACAGAATTCAATGTTATATCTTATTAAATATTACAAAAGGTTACCAAGTTCACATAACTGTTTCATATTGTTTATAAGGTATTAGTCACTTCGAAAGTACAGGTTGTGGTGGGGACGAGTGTTGCATGCAACACTGACTGTAAGCTTGTTAACTTGGGTGTGGTTTTCCTTTCTTGTGTGTAGTATTGACATGTTTATGAACATTTCAATAATGCAGTAATTCATAGGACAGTAGTATGACGGCGGGATCACTGATTACCTGATCAACCCTATGATAGAAATGGAACATTCGGAGATGGCTACAGAAATGAATAGGCGATGGACTCCAAATTTGAATTCAATAGGAGTATCCATGCATTTCTGCCTGAAATAGCATTGCATACTCTGGCTTTCACAGTCAATATCAGCGAAATTACCTGAACCTGCATGTACCCCTAACACTACATAACTTACAGCGATATCTCCCTAAATGCACTAACCGTAACATCAATTTGACTTCTTTGTACCTGCATGCATGAGAGCGAATGCAGGTTAAACCTATTGGGGATAAAATCTTCACTGTTAAATAATGGGTCTGAAAAAATGAGTACAGCTCGCTAATAAACACGAATGCAGCTAGATTGAAATGATATCGGGACAAAAGAATTCGCCCGATGTAAGGAAAATGATTATTTTCGGCATATGCACAAAAACGAAGGACTTCTAGACAAGTCAATCTTGTTTTTAAGTCCTTGACAAAACGTAGGCCATCGCTTACTGCACAAAGTTAAACTTTCAGTAGGTCGATGATATTTGGTATGACAAACAACATAAGGCATATAAACTAAGTAATCCCGTCTCTGTTCTCTCCCGATTCAGCTATAGCGCGTTATCCGACATTCTCAAGGTCGGATTGGTCACATGACCTAATAGGCGCCATAATTGTTGCTGGTTATACATGTCTCTGGGATTTATCTTCGACATAGACTGCTTATTACAAACTGCGGTCATATCAAAGAAGTAAAGGGGAACAGTTTTATGACTCGTATAGCTTTTGTGCTCAAAATACAATTCAGCAAATGTGAATTACGGTTTACGATTAACACAGTTTATCACCTAGGTCGACCTCGGAATGTTTCGGGAATTATCTTCATTTCGATCTTAGCGTGATATCGCGCCGACTTCGAGCCGGGGTGGGACCAGAGGTTGAATCAATCTGTAAGTCATAGTGATCGTTCAGGATATAAAGATGACGTGGCAGACAGGTTGCAAGAAAGAGTTTAGATGGTAGGGACCTAGTCTTCGTTTTTATTGATATCATTCTCAGGGTCGGAGTGACGTCCTATTCTCTATTACTTTATAAACGATACCCGAGGATCGTTTGAGGATAACATTTACTAGTTTGAATCGTAATTTCCACGAAATGTTCTGAATGTGACTGACACCCGTTAGGTTTCGAATTCGATATATAAATGTTTGTGGTTTTTTATGCGCCTACATAAAAATGTAGGCTTATTTAGCTATACCGCTGTCCTCAGTCTGTCCGTCGGTCGAAACTACATTGTCTTCGCAACTCCTCTTAAACCCTTTTGAGGATTTTGATGAAACATGGTACAAAGACAGAACACACTATGAAGATGTGCATATTGGAAGGAGAATGCTGTCCAAAAAAATTACAGTAGTTATGACCCTTGGACTCTGATTTTTATATGCAAAATACCTTGTATTCGCAACTCCTCCTAAACCCTTTAGTGGATTATGATGAAATATGGTACAAAGAAAGATCACATGACGAAGATATGTATATTGAACAGATATTTTCACACCTCCTCAATATTTAATAATAATAGTCGTTGTATTTATGAAAGGATTGGTATGCCAATATGGGAAATGATGAGTGCGCAAAGAAGATCAATTAATCTACAAGCCAGTGAAGAAGAAAACTGCACTATTTTACTAGTATCAAAAGTACATGTAATTTACATTTTCCACAATTAGATTAGATATTTATATAATTAATTATAAATTATAACCGCCCCCCCCCCCCCGCAAACAAAGTTTGGGGGGTATATAGGAATCGCCCTGTCTGTCTGTCTGTCCGTCTGTTTACATTTGTCCAGGCCATAACTTCTTACCCCTTGTCAGATCTGGATATTTCACACAATTGTTGTACATGACCCAAGGAGTTGTCATGACCTTGACCCAAGGTCACATCTTCAAGGTCTAAGTCACAGTGCATACATAGCCAAAATCCTTGTCCGAGCCATAACTTCTTACTGCCAAGTTGGATTATTATCCAGGATAATATATCACACAATTGTTGTCTATGACCCAAGGGTGTATTATGACCTTGACTCAAGATAATATCTCCAAGGTCAAGGTCACAGTACACACTTGGTCGAAATCATTGTTCGGGCCGTAACTCCTTACTGCTTGGTTGGATCTAGATAACATTTCACACAATTATTGTACATAACACAAGAGTGTGTCATGACCTTGACCCATAGTCATATCTTCAAGGTCAAGGCCACAGTGCACACACAGCAAAAATTTTGTCTGGGCTATAACTTCTTATCCCCAGATCAGAACTAGATAATATTTCACACAATTGTTGTCCATGACCCAAGGTTGTGTCATGACCTTGACCCAATGTTATATCTTCAAGGTCAAGGTCAAAGTGCATACATAGCCAAAATCCTTGTCCGGGCAATAACTTCTTACTGCGAAGTTGGATTATTATTCAGGATAATAATTCACACAATTATTGTCCATGACCCAAGGGTGTATCGTAACCTTGACTCAAGATCTTATCTGCAAGGTCAAGGTCACAGTACACACTTCGTCGAAATCCTTATCCGGGCCATAACTCCTTACTGCTATGATGGATCTGCGTAACATTTCACCAATTGTTGTACATGATACAAGCGTGTGTCATGACCAAGGTTATATAAGGTCAAGGGCACAGTGCGTTCATAGCCAAAATTCTTGTCCGGGCCATAACTTCTTACTGCTAAGATGGATTTTGGGAGTAATTTGTCCCGTTAGGACTGCTCTAGTTAGTTCTGGTTTGTATGACAGTAGTGAGAGATGCAAAAAAAAATTAACTCTTATACAACTTGGTGATTAGAGTTTCAATAATGTAAGGTGTATTCAGTATCACAAGATGAAAAGTTATATATGTAATTCCCAGTATTAATCTAGGATCCTGTTATACCTGTTAGTAATTCCCAGTATTACTCTAGGATCCCGTTATACCTGTTAGTAACTCCCAGTATTAAACTAGGATCCTCCTATACCTGTTAGTAACTCCCAGTATTACTGTAGGATCCCGTTATCCCTGTTAGTAACTCCCAGTATTACTCTAGGATCCTGTTATACCTGTTAGTAACTCCCAGTATTACTCTAGGATCCTGTTATACCTGTTAGTAACTCCCAGTATTACTCTAGGATCCTGCTATACCTGTTAGTAACTCCCAGTATTACTCTAGGATCCTCCTATTCCTGTTAGTAACTCCCAGTATTACTCTAGGATCCTGCTATACCTGTTAGTAACTCCCAGTATTACTCTAGGATCCTGTTATACCTGTTAGTAACTCCCAGTATTACTCTAGGATCCTGCTATACCTGTTAGTAACTCCAAGTATTACTCTTGGATCCTGTTATACCTGTTAGTAACTCCCAGTATTACTCTAGGATCCTGTTATACCTGTTAGTAACTCCTAGTATTACTCTAGGATCCTGCTATACCTGTTAGTAACTCTCAGTATTACTCTAGGATCCTGTTATACCTGTTAGTAACTCCTAGTATTACTCTAGGATCCTGCTATACCTGTTAGTAACTCCCAGTATTACTCTAGGATCCTGTTATACCTGTTAGTAACTCCCAGTATTACTCTAGGATCCTGTTATACCTGTTAGTAACTCACAGTATTACTCTAAGATCCTGTTATACCTGTTAGTAACTCCCAGTATTACTCTAGGATCCTGTTATACCTGTTAGTAACTCCTAGTATTACACTAGGATCCTGCTATACCTGTTAGTAACTCCCAGTAATACTCTAGGATCCTGCTATACCTGTTAGTAACTCCAAGTACTACTCTAGGATCCTGTTATACCTGTCAGTAACTCACAGTATTACTCTAGGATCCTGGTATACCTGTTAGTAACTCCCAGTATTACTCTAGGATCCTGTTATACCTGTTAGTAACTCACAGTATTATTCTAGGATCCTCTTATACCTGTTAGTAACTCCCAGTATTACTCTAGGATCCTGTTATACCTGTTAGTAACTCCTAGTATTACAATAGGATCCTGCTATACCTGTTAGTAACTCCCAGTAATACTCTAGGATCCTGCTATACCTGTTAGTAACTCCCAGTACTACTCTAGGATCCTGTTATACCTGTTAGTAACTCCCAGTACTACTCTAGGATCCTGTTATACCTGTTAGTAACTCCCAGTATTACTCTAGGATCCTGTTATACCTGTTAGTAACTCCCAGTATTACTCTAGGATCCTGTTATACCTGTTAGTAACTCCCAGTATTACTCTAGGATCCTGTTACACCTGTTAGTAACTCCTAGTATTACACTAGGATCCTGCTATACCTGTTAGTAACTCCTAGTATTACTCTAGGATCCAGCTATACCTGTTAGTAACTCCCAGTATTACTCTAGGATCCTGTTATACCTGTTAGTAACTCCCAGTATTACTCTAGGATCCTGTTATACCTGTTAGTAACTCCCAGTTTTACTCTAGGATCCTGTTATACCTGTTAGTAACTCCTAGTATTACTCTAGGATCCTGCTATACCTGTTAGTAACTCCCAGTAATACTCTAGGATCCTGCTATACCTGTTAGTAACTCCCAGTATTACTCTAGGATCCTGTCATACCTGTTAGTGACTCACAGTATTAATCTAGGATCCTGTTATACCTGTTAGTAACTCCCAGTATTACTCTAGGATCCTGTTATACCTGTTAGTAACTCCCAGTATTACTCTAGGATCCTGCTATACCTGTTAGTAACTCACAGTATTACTCTAGGATCCTGTTATACCTGTTAGTAACTCCCAGTATTACACTAGGATCCTGCTATACCTGTTAGTAACTCCCAGTATTACTCTAGGATCCTGCTATACCTGTTAGTAACTCACAGTATTAATCTAGGATCCTGTTATACCTGTTAGTAACTCCCAGTATTACTTTAGGATCCTGCTATACCTGTTAGTAACTCCCAGTATTACTCTAGGATCCTGCTTCACCTGTTAGTAACTCCCAGTATTATCTAGGATCCCGTTATACCTGTTAGTAACTCCCAGTATTACTCTAGGATCCTGCTATACCTGTTAGTAACTCCCAGTATTACTCTAGGATCCTGTTATACCTGTTAGTAACTCCCAGTATTACTCTAGGATCCTGTCATACCTGTTAGTGACTCACAGTATTAATCTAGGATCCCGTTATACCTGTTAGTAACTCCCAGTATTACTCTAGGATCCTGTTATACCTGTTAGTAACTCCCAGTATTACTCTAGGATCCTGTTATACCTGTTAGTAACTCCCAGTATTACTCTAGGATCCTGTTATACCTGTTAGTAACTCCCAGTTTTACTCTAGGATCCTGTTATACCTGTTAGTAACTCCTAGTATTACTCTAGGATCCTGCTATACCTGTTAGTAACTCCCAGTAATACTCTAGGATCCTGCTATACCTGTTAGTAACTCCCAGTATTACTCTAGGATCCTGTCATACCTGTTAGTGACTCACAGTATTAATCTAGGATCCTGTTATACCTGTTAGTAACTCCCAGTATTACTCTAGGATCCTGTTATACCTGTTAGTAACTCCCAGTATTACTCTAGGATCCTGCTATACCTGTTAGTAACTCACAGTATTACTCTAGGATCCTGTTATACCTGTTAGTAACTCCCAGTATTACACTAGGATCCTGCTATACCTGTTAGTAACTCCCAGTATTACTCTAGGATCCTGCTATACCTGTTAGTAACTCACCGTATTAATCTAGGATCCTGTTATACCTGTTAGTAACTCCCAGTATTACTTTAGGATCCTGCTATACCTGTTAGTAACTCCCAGTATTACTCTAGGATCCTGCTTTACCTGTTAGTAACTCCTAGTATTACTCTAGGATCCTGTTATACCTGTTAGTAACTCCTAGTATTACTCTAGGATCCTGCTATACCTGTTAGTAACTCCTAGTATTACTCTAGGATCCAGCTATACCTGTTAGTAACTCCCAGTATTACTCTGGGATCCTGTTATACCTGTTAGTAACTCCCAGTATTACTCTAGGATCCTGTTATACCTGTTAGTAACTCCCAGTTTTACTCTAGGATCCTGTTCTACCTGTTAGTAACTCCTACTATTACTCTAGGATCCTGCTATACCTGTTAGTAACTCCCAGTAATACTCTAGGATCCTGCTATACCTGTTAGTAACTCCTAGTATTACTCTAGGATCCTGCTATACCTGTTAGTAACTCCCAGTAATACTCTAGGATCCTGCTATACCTGTTAGTAACTCCCAGTATTACTCTAGGATCCTGTCATACCTGTTAGTGACTCACAGTATTAATCTAGGATCCTGTTATACCTGTTAGTAACTCCCAGTATTACTCTAGGATCCTGTCATACCTGTTAGTGACTCACAGTATTAATCTAGGATCCCGTTATACCTGTTAGTAACTCCCAGTATTACTCTAGGATCCTGTTATACCTGTTAGTAACTCCCAGTATTACTCTAGGATCCTGTTATACCTGTTAGTAACTCCCAGTATTACTCTAGGATCCTGTTATACCTGTTAGTAACTCCCAGTTTTACTCTAGGATCCTGTTATACCTGTTAGTAACTCCTAGTATTACTCTAGGATCCTGCTATACCTGTTAGTAACTCCCAGTAATACTCTAGGATCCTGCTATACCTGTTAGTAACTCCCAGTATTACTCTAGGATCCTGTCATACCTGTTAGTGACTCACAGTATTAATCTAGGATCCTGTTATACCTGTTAGTAACTCCCAGTATTACTCTAGGATCCTGTTATACCTGTTAGTAACTCCCAGTATTACTCTAGGATCCTGCTATACCTGTTAGTAACTCACAGTATTACTCTAGGATCCTGTTATACCTGTTAGTAACTCCCAGTATTACACTAGGATCCTGCTATACCTGTTAGTAACTCCCAGTATTACTCTAGGATCCTGCTATACCTGTTAGTAACTCACAGTATTACTCTAGGATCCTGTTATACCTGTTAGTAACTCCCAGTATTACTTTAGGATCCTGCTATACCTGTTAGTAACTCCCAGTATTACTCTAGGATCCTGCTTTACCTGTTAGTAACTCCCAGTATTATCTAGGATCCCGTTATACCTGTTAGTAACTCCCAGTATTACTCTAGGATCCTGCTATACCTGTTAGTAACTCCCAGTATTACTCTAGGATCCTGTTATACCTGTTAGTAACTCCCAGTATTACTCTAGGATCCTGTCATACCTGTTAGTGACTCACAGTATTAATCTAGGATCCCGTTATACCTGTTAGTAACTCCCAGTATTACTCTAGGATCCTGTTATACCTGTTAGTAACTCCCAGTATTACTCTAGGATCCTGTTATACCTGTTAGTAACTCCCAGTATTACTCTAGGATCCTGTTATACCTGTTAGTAACTCCTAGTATTACTCTAGGATCCTGTTATACCTGTTAGTAACTCCTAGTATTACTCTAGGATCCTGCTATACCTGTTAGTAACTCCTAGTATTACTCTAGGATCCAGCTATACCTGTTAGTAACTCCCAGTATTACTCTAGGATCCTGTTATACCTGTTAGTAACTCCCAGTATTACTCTAGGATCCTGTTATACCTGTTAGTAACTCCCAGTTTTACTCTAGGATCCTGTTATACCTGTTAGTAACTCCTACTATTACTCTAGGATCCTGCTATACCTGTTAGTAACTCCCAGTAATACTCTAGGATCCTGCTATACCTGTTAGTAACTCCCAGTGTTACTCTAGGATCCTGTCATACCTGTTAGTGACTCACAGTATTAATCTAGGATCCTGTTATACCTGTTAGTAACTCCCAGTATTACTCTAGGATCCCGTTATACCTGTTAGTAACTCCCAGTATTACTCTAGGATCCTGCTATACCTGTTAGTAACTCACAGTATTACTCTAGGATCCTGTTATACCTGTTAGTAACTCCCAGTATTACACTAGGATCCTGCTATACCTGTTAGTAATTCCCAGTATTACTCTAGGATCCTGTTATACCTGTTAGTAACTCACAGTATTACTCTAGGATCCTGTTATACCTGTTAGTAACTCCCAGTATTACTCTAGGATCCTGGTATACCTGTTAGTAACTCCCAGTATTACTCTAGGATCCTGCTTTACCTGTTAGTAACTCCCAGTATTACTCTAGGATCCCGTTATACCTGTTAGTAACTCCCAGTATTACTCTAGGATCCTGTTATACCTGTTAGTAACTCCCAGTATTACTCTAGGATCCTGTTATACCTGTTAGTAACTCCCAGTATTACTCTAGGATCCTGCTATACCTGTTAGTAACTCCCAGTATTACTCTAGGATCCTGGTATACCTGTTAGTAACTCCCAGTATTACTCTAGGATCCTGGTATACCTGTTAGTAACTCCCAGTATTACTCTAGGATCCTGCTATACCTGTTAGTAACTCCCAGTATTACTCTAGGATCCCGTTATACCTGTTAGTAACTCCCAGTATTACTCTAGGATCCTGCTATACCTGTTAGTAACTCCCAGTATTACTCTAGGATCCTGTAATACCTGTTAGTAACTCCCAGTATTACTCTAGGATCCTGCTATACCTGTTAGTAACTCCCAGTATTACTCTAGGATCCTGCTATACCTGTTAGTAACTCCAAATATTACTCTAGGATCCTGAATTTGGGTTTGAATTGTAATTAGAAATGATTTTCATTATGTTCTTGGTGTGCGTGAGAAAGTACCAAATAAAACTTGTTCAGGTGAATTAGACAGAACACATTTAATGGAGAAATATTCACATTGATGAAGGTTGTTGTATGTACAGTTTACGAAGATAAACATTCACAATGATGAAGGTTTTATGCTCACGTGAGCCGAAGGTTCAAGTGAGCTACTGTCATACCGCACCATCCGTCGTCGTCATCCGACGTAACTTTTTCACATATTCAACTTCTACTCTGCAACCACAGTACAGAATTTCACCAAGCCTTTTAGGAAATAAATACTTAAGGTCCTCTACCAAGTTTGTGCTTTTGACCCAATCAGTGATCCAAGATGGCCGCCATTGTCTCTGTTTGTTTGACACATTTTGGACTTCTCTTCTACAACTGCTGCACACAATTTCCCCAAAACATACAGGAAGTAAGTAATCAACGTCCTCTACCAAGTTTGTATTTTTAGACCCGATCCATAATTCAAGACGGCCGCCATTGGTTCTGATTGGTTGACACATTTTTTATTACCCACAACTACTTCATAAAATTTCTTCAGACCTTACATGAAGTAAGTAATCAAGGTCTTCTGTCAAGTTTGTGTTTTTCGACCTGATCCGCTATCCAAGATGGCCGTTATGGGCTCTGATTGGTTGATACATTTTCTACTTCTCTTCTGTACCCGCTTTACAAAATTTCACCAGACGTTACAGAAAATAAGTACTCATGGTCCTCTGCCAAGTTTGTGTTTTTTGACCCAATTCGTAATCCAAAATGGCCGCCACTGGCTCTGATTGTTTGACACATTACGGATTTCTCCTCTGTAACTGCTGCATAGCATTTCACCATACCTTACAGAAAGTAAGTAATCAAGGCCCTCTGCCAAGTTTGTGTTTTTTCGACCTGTTCTGTAATCAAAGATGGCCTCTATGAGTCCTGAATGGTTATCACTTTTTCGACTTCTTCTCTACAAGTGCTTCATAACATTTCACCCGAAGTTATGAGCAGTAAGTAATCAAGGTCCTCAACCAAATTTGTGTTTTATCGACTCGATCCGCAATCTAAGATGGCCGCCACTGGCTCTGATTGGCTGACATATTTTCTATTTCTCCTTATTAACTGCTTCACAGATTTCTGCCAAATTTTGTAGGAAGTAAGGAATCAGGGTCTTTTACCAAAACTTGTATCTTTAGACCTGATCCATCATCCAAGATAGCCACCATGGGCTCTGATTAGCTAACACATTAACAGAATTTCTCCAAATTGTACAAGATATAATTACTAAAGGTCCTCTACCAATTATATCTTTCGACCAGATCAATATTCAAAGATATCTGCCAAGGGCCCTGATTAGCGGACACATTTTGACTTTTTTTCAGCAACTGCCGCACAGAGTATTAACAAACTTTACAGGCAGTAATTTATCAAGGTAACATACCAGAATGTATCTTTATATCCAATCTGCCATTCAAGATGACTGCCAAGAGCTATGATTGGCTGACATATTTTTCGATTTTTTTTATTTTTATTTATTTATTTATTTTTTTCATAAACCGCTTTACAGAATTTCACCAAATCTTATAGAAAGTAAATACTGAAAACACTCAAAGACTTCTATCAAAAATTGATCTGCCATTTCTTTGTGAATAAGCAAATTTTACTCAGGAGAGAGATTTGTTGTGTATATAATATAGAAAGATAAGCATGAACAACGAGGAAGGGGTTTGTATGTACAATATACGGAGATAAGTTGCGAAAACAGCTTGTAAGGAAATTGAACTTTTATTGATCAATTTGTCTTTTAGTCGTATCTATCAAAACCTATTCCTGTTCAATACAGAAAATTTTCGTATACGATTATCGTCATATTGTTTAGTAATATCATTTGGTCGTGATGAAAATATCCATTAAACAGGCACACTGTCTCATCGGCAAATCAGATATTGAGAACGAATGACATTTTCTCTTTAAGTGTCCCTCTTATCATTCTTTGCGACAAAGACATCTATAGAAATGTTTCTGTGTTACACCTTCCGTCTTTGAATTGGTGCATCTTTGGAAAATTTATCAAACACTCTTTCTCGGCAAGAAAAACACTTTGTATTTGTATTTATTGATTTCATGTTCTATGTTATTTTGTAGTGTATCTATAAACTGTACAGCTTTCGATGAATAAACAATACCAATTCCAAGTATGAACTTTGACTCTTGTTGAATGTAAGTTAATCAATTAAGGATTAACTTTGACAATTTTGCAATTTATTGTGTGCCTCAAACTATATCATATCTCAATAAATTGCTAAATTGTTAAAGTTAATCCTTATAATTTAATTAAAGACTAGAATAATTTGAATTATCAACATCAGATTCTTTTTAAATAGCAAATGAAAATGTAACAAGAGCGGAGGAAAATATCCGCATAGCTGGTTGCTCATAGCAACCCCCGACGCCAGAAGTGGGCATGTCTAATGAACCAAACCAATTTATAAAGCTTTAATATGCCAATCAAATTTCTTGTATCATAAAAAATAAATCATTGTGTTCTGAAATTAAACGGTGCGCTTATAAAACCAAAAATATATACATATTTTGAAGCAGAAATTACCTCCAAAATTACAATCGATTTTAAGATAAATTTTGATGGTGAGCATGCGAATACAATATTTAAAACAAGATATTAAGGAGTAACTTACGTACAAGGAGTACACATGATTTGAAAATAGGCAAAAAAAAAAAAAAAAGCCATGTTACTTTTGCTATAGAAAAAAGTTCGTCGAGCTCTTGTAATATGAACATGGATGTTTGTGGGGGAAAAGTTTCAGTACCATATCATGTATCAAACATGTTATTTTTTGGGTTAAATGTGCTATTTTTGCAAAATTAATAGATTTTTTTTTCTTATTTTATTCCATTTCGTCTGTCCGGCTTAGTGTAGGTGAAAATATTTGTTTTAATGGTTATGGAATGATAAAACAATGTCTTATCTATTTAATGATATGCCATTTACCCAATCATGAATTTTCGAAAAGGGATATTTAAAAAATATTTTCCTTTAAAGTGATGCCGATTATGAACATCGCTGAAAATTGGAAATTTCGAATAAAATGTATGCAACTCAATAAATTCATCAAAATATATATATATATATAATCTTATAGATTTTTATATGTTCTTTCTAATAAAAGAGGTTTCAGTACCATATCATGCATGAAAAATGTGATTTTGGAGGTTAAATATGCAATTTTTGCAGAGTTAATACATTTTTCCCCTTATTTTATTCCATTTCGTCTATCCGGCTCAGTGTAGATCCCAATATTTGTTTTAATGGTTATGGAATGATAAAACAATGTCTAATCTATCTAATGATATGCCATTTACTCAATCATAAATTATTGGAAAGGGATATTTAAATATTATTTCCATTAAAGTGATACCGATAATGAAATCGCTGAAAATTGGAAAATCTTTATACATCATATATGCTTTATCATTTATGAGTTTTAAATGTATCATTCTATAGGAATTTCAATGCAGTTTGCAGATACATAATTTGAAAGACACCCCATCCATCCCCCCTCCCAAAAAAACAAACAAACAAACAAACAAACAAACAAAACAAAAAAACCAAAAGAAACCATAGAAAATGGAAAATCATCTGAGAAATGATCATGATATTTTAACATAGGAGCTGGAATTAATTTCACTGGTTATTCCATTCTAAGGGAACATGATTAAGTAAAAGTCGTATAAAATATCTGATACAGGTATGTATTCAATAAAGATAGCTTTCCTTGCCTCTGCATTGATTAAAGATCTTTCCCTTTTATGATCATTTAACAGACTGTGTCTGTATGTGAGTTTTAATCACAGATGTCGCCACCGTGTCAGTTAATTCTAAGCATTTGTACATTTATAACCCCACCTAAAATGGATATAAAACAAAGATTAACAGAATTCTTGCACCTTTGTTAAAATATCAGGTCATTTCTCAGATGATTTTCCTCTTTTCTATGTTTTTGGTTTGTTTGGGTTTCGGGTGTCTTTCAAATTGTGTATTTACAAAGTGTATAGAATTTCCTATAACATGATGCATTTAAAACTCATAAATGATAAAGCAGAAATGATTTATGAAGATTTTCCAATTTTCAGCAATTTTCATAATCGGCATCACTTGAATGGAAAATATTTCTAAATATCCCTTTTCAATACTTCATGATTAGGTAAATGGCATATCATTAGAAAAATTAGACATTGTTTTATCATTCCATAACCATTAAACAAATATTTGGATCTACACTAAGCCGGATAGACGAAATGGAATAAAATAAGGGAAAATCTATTCATTTTGCAAAAATAGCACATTTAACCCCCAAAATCACATTTTTCATGCATGATATGGTACTGAAACCTCTTTTATTGGAAAGATCATATAAAAATCTGTAAGATTATATATTTTTTCATAAATTCATTGAGTTGTTTAACATTTTATTCAAAATTTCCCTTTTTTAGGGATTTTCATAATCGGCATCACTTTAATGGAAAATATATCCTTTTTCGATAATTCATGATTGGGTAAATGGCATATCATTAAATGAATTAGACATTGTTTTATCATTCCATAACCATTAAAACAAATATTTGGACCTACACCAAGCCGGATAGACAAAATGGAATAAAATAAGAAAAAATCTATTAATTTTGCAAAAATAGCACATTTAACCAAAAAAAACCATGTTTGATACATGATATGGTACTGAAACCTTTTTTATTTGATAGATCATATCAAGATCTATCAGATTAGATGTTTTTTCATGAATTTATCAAAACTCAGTAAAGCCCCAACGGCCAGAGCGCAAACATCGCTTAAAATGCTTCTTAGAGAATGTACTTTCACATGAAGTATGTCTGCAAAATTCCCCCTGGGGGGAACAAAAGTGTTTCTGGATCAGGGACTAGTCTTCGACTTCTCCAATGACGTAGTATTCGATACGGTTTAATAAAATCGACTAAATTTTCCTACATTGTACACCTTTCTATAAAATAGGAAATTACAGTATCAGTATCCAAATCATAAAATAAACGAAATCATGGCCTGAATTTTTTTCGAGAATAACGAAGAATCACGAGCACCTGAAAAAAAATGGGTAAGACTAAAAACCTTGAACAAACAATCATTGCCTACTGATCGGTTATTCTTGGGCTCCATGAGAGCAGAGATGATATCAAATGCCTTGAAGAAGTAAGCAGATGCGAATCCAGCTTCTCGAGTTAGGGGGCATAATCAGGGGAGGGATCTTGGCAAACCGGCAAAGTCCCCAGCTCGTCCAGGACGGAACCCTGGGTGATAGGGGGAAAAGGGGGTGTGGGCGGTAGCTCGTGCTATTTGACGGTTTTAGGGCATAAAAATCGCGCGATTTCATCCTCCTGAGTTGGTATAATAGCCGGCGTATAATCGAAGTATTTTATGGTGTTTTAATGTCTTTTCTATACCTTGTTATTCTGGCTGTACCTGTGGAGGATTTTGTTATACAGGCTCAGTCAGATCTGATTTTAGTATAAACCTGACTCGGCTGATTTGCAGATTTCGCCATCATCACTTGCCTTTTCTCATGTACATTACTTATTGTAGACAACTCTACAAAACCATCTATGGATGGGCATTTTTGAAAAAAAAATATTGCGACCTGCCATATATTTTCAATCGGGAAAGTGGAAGATTGGGTTTAAAGCCCTAGACTTAGCCAAAATTACCTTGAGAAGTCGAGTAGATGTATCTCACACTCTCATAATAAATAATCTAACTATTTCCACAAAGTATTTCAATACTGCGTACTCAAGATGAATATGCATGAAAGTTGCATAGATGATATCACAGCAGCAAAACATAAAATCTGGGTATTACAACACTGTGTCTCTAAAAGACGTCGCCATTGACATAGCCTTGGAAGGCTCGTTCTTAATAGCCTGTGTAGCTCAATCGGCGGGGCGCTCAAATCGTGACCAAGAAGTTACAGGTCCGAGTACCGGCGGTGACTCGTCGATGTTTTGTCTTCCGGTTGAGACAGTAAAATGTTAAATATTGAGGTCTTTTAACGGTAGACGATCACTGACTGCGCATTCCTGGGATGGTACCGTTACAAAGGTCTAAATGTCTGTGCATTACATCAGCCAGGTGCCGTCACCATATACATGCAGTAATCTTGGTGTGACGTACATGTAACACAAGAATCAAACTACAATAGCACAGATTTGGGATAATGCCACATATATTAACCGGATATTAAGAAATCGTGGTTAGTAGGTCAAGATTTCATAGTTAACTCTTTAGTATTTCAAATGTCAATACAAAATTTGTCTTTGAAAGTTTATTTAATGTTTACATTTGCGCTGCATTAGAAAAACTGAGAGGTCGTGAACTAGTATATGAAACTGGTCATGAGTGCTAAAATAACACTTCAATCTTTTTTCTTTTTTTTTTTTGTAAAAATCATATTAACGAAATCCAGGGACCAATCCAGTGATTAAAAAAAAAACAATAAAACAAAAAAACGAAAAAAACAAAAACAAAAAAATCCAAACAGTGGGGGAGGGGGTGTTGATAAAATTTAGTTCTTTTACATACATGTATTTCAATCTTCTTGTATGTAAACTTTTAAAGTTAGATCAATTGAAAATAAAATTATTCGCAATTATACCAATTCATTAAATAGTAGAATTCCAGATAAACATCAGTATATTTATAAAATCATATAACCGTTTTCGATCTTTCTTATACAAATACACTTGTATATGTTAAGCTGGAACACCTTCGTATTTTACAGCAATGCATTGCATTATATCTACCGACTAAATCGCAGCTATTCGTGTGAATTAAAAATATTATAACCAAGTTGCTATTTTATACTTTTTTCAATAGAAATCAGAGGGGATATGCATGTTATATATCAACATCATAAAATGAAAACGTCTGTTTCATTTCATAGATAGGATTAGGAAACGCAACAAATAGTCACTAAATATTCACATTAAAGTCATCGCTATTTTCTTGGCGCCTTAGTGGTCTCTAATGTTTTCGTGTACTCTGTCCTTGCCGTTTGCCGGTACACATTTTCGTCGTGTGCATAGAGTTGATGTCCGCGAGTGCGGAATGCGTACATAGACTACTTTCGGTAGTTCACTAGTCTATGTCTCTGCATTCATCACATGATTGGAAATGGAAGAAACTTTGAAACACATCGAAAGCTGCAAATGCGCTTTCAATCGTAGTTCTAGTTTGAGGTTGGATCGATACATCGTCGTCTTCGTCGCTGTTGTCCTCGTTTCTGGCTGACACAATAATTTTGTAACGTGTCGGCGAGTCACTCATAGGCCCACAGTCACTGACCGTGCTCGGCGTTCCTTAATTTTGCAACAAAGATGGGCGAGATAAATCACATCGCCAGAAAATCTGGCCTACTAGCGAGGGTGTTAAACTCCTCTTCTGGGAAGCTTCGAGCCGCAGCTTAAGCCTTTTTGGTTCCTCTGGGTAACCAAGTGACCTCTCCTACAGTGGACATCCAGTCCAAGTACCACGTAGACACACAGTCTTCAACAACCCCCTGTCCATCCACATAGGATGACCAGGAGACTGGACACTCGGGTGCCAGTCACCACGTTGCCACCAAATGTAACGTGTTGATGAGTCGCCCATGCAATTACTGCCCGCGCTCGGCGTTGCTAAACCTTTGCAACAAAGCTGGGCGAGGTAAGACACTTTGCTAGAAAAGGTAGTTCACTAGCGAGGCAATCGGAACCTCATCGCCATTTTTTACAAAAATATTTGCGTACGGAAAAAAGACAAGTTGTAACGATTGACTAGCGAGGGTGTTAAACTCGGTTATGTCACCGCACCGTCACACTTTGTATGATGTCATAGACCTTTTTTTTCCTTCTTTTTTTTTTGGGGGGGGGTTAAATTTTCCGATCAAAAAGGGGGAGGGGTGCAACCCCCTTCTAAATCCGCCAATGTCATTTATCAAAACTCACTTTCAGATTTAGAGTAGACTGCCCCTAGATCTGCTTCTAGCCAAGGATTTAGATAGTTGTATAATGTCGATGAAGAGGATGTTTGGGCCAAGGTATTTGAATAGAGTCCATAGTACGTAATTCATTGACCTTTCTGTTCCCTGTTAACCTCATAACCTCATTCTAGAGCGCATTCAGCTAATTGTATGATAGTAACGACAAACATGAAATCTGTGAAACTGCTTTATTTTACAGTGACATGCTTTTGTCAGTACCTATTATATGTCATCTGCACTCTGGTATCTCATCCTGTTGTTTGACCCGGTTAATATCACCGTAATGATGAACTCTCTTCTGTTTCGTAACTTTTGTGCCTTTATGTTCAAGTTCGCAGGGTTTAAATAATGCGTGGCTTTCTCAGTGTGTTTTGGATGTAAATAAATTTATTCATGTAGTCAAACAAAGACTTACCGATCAGTTTATTCAAGCGAAGAATGCGTATTTTGATGCCTCCTCTAAACTAAATGCATTTTTGTACAAAAACTTACTAGACACGTTCTCCTTGCAATTTTATTTCAAAAGCATATTCCTGAGAATTTAGTGTCGTATATATCAAAGTATAGATTGTCGGTCTATAAATTAGCAAATGAACAAGGGTGGTTTATTAGAACCACCATTCTGAAAGTATTGCTAAAGCCATACAAGTCCCCCACCGGTCCAAACAAATCCATAAGAGGCAGACATGTAAGACAGTGGCAGCCAAAGGGTAACAGGCATTCTGAGAGTGCCTATTAGCTAGCTATAGAGTAGCTCACTTGGGGGGAGGGGGGGGGGGGTTTAAACATAGGACAATTACTCTGAAAAAAGTAAGTTAACCGTGACCAAAGTCGAACTATCAGCTTGATATCCGTAAGCATGGCCAAGAAAAAACTAGTGTAACAGACAGACGGACTGAGGGACAGACAGACTGAGGAATGAAAGAATGAAAACCTATCGTCACCTCCGGTTTCAACGGTGGAGGACTAATAATAAATCGATGGGGATCGCAAGTGTAGATTATGTAGTATAGATCGAATAGAGGATGAATATCACTCGATACTTATAAGTACTATAGATCTAATAGAGGATGAATATCACTCGATACTTATAAGTACTATAGATCTAATAGAGGATGAATATCACTCGATACTTATAAGTACTATAGATCGAATAGAGGATGAATATCACTCGATACTTATAAGTACTATAGATCTAATAGAGGATGAATATCACTCGATACTTATAAGTACTATAGATCGAATAGAGGATGAACATCGCTCGATACTTATAAGTACTATAGATCGAATAGAGGATGGATATACCAATAGAGGATGAATATCGCTCGATACTTATAAGTACTATAGATCGAATAGAGGATGAATATCACTTGATACTTATAAGTACTATAGATCGAATAGAGGATGAATATCGCTCGATACTTATAAGTACTATAGATCCAATAGAGGATGAATATCGCTCGATACTTATAAGTACTATAGATCGAATAGAGGATGAATATCACTTGATACTTATAAGTACTATAGATCGAATAGAGGATGAATATCGCTCGATACTTATAAGTACTATAGATCTAATAGAGGATGAATATCACTCGATACTTATAAGTACTATAGATCCAATAGAGGATGAATATCGCTCGATACTTATAAGTACTATAGATCGAATAGAGGATGAATATCACTCGATACTTATAAGTACTATAGATCGAATAGAGGATGAATATCACTTGATACTCATAAGTTCTTTTTATACCGACTTCCGTCGTTAATACATTCTTACTGGACAAAACCATCAATGTTCAAACTTGTTCAGGTTTTGTCGATACATTATAGGAGACAGTTGCGTAATCTGGGAAAGTATCTACAGGAGGCAAATTGTGTAATTTGGGAAAGTATCTACAGGAGGCAAGTTGTTTAAGAGAGGGTTTAAATCAATTACTTTATTTCTATTGTCATTTGCTATCCTAATTGTGTATAATTCTCTTGGGTCTACTTTACATTACACATCTGTGTTTCCTACATGATTATATTAATTAATATGTGGTCAATACATGTATGCAGTTATGCTGTTTGAGAGACACATGTATGAGTTTTTTCTCCGTTGTAGACTGTTCTTTATGGCAAAATATTACGAGTTGTATTGTAAACTATTTATACTGTTTATCTATATAGATACAAATATGATATGTGTTGACTATTCTTATCTTATAAATCAAGGATTTATTACCAGTTACTTAACTTAAAAATCAAAAAGTCATATCAACAAACATTTCATTTTTACCACCATAGTTTTCCGGGATCAAAGTCAAATTCAAGTTCCCATTTAACTTCACATTTTTATTTTTAGTTTTTCATACTTGCAGTATATAAACATCATAAAAATATCTGGCACTTTTTATGTATAAAATTTCATAAAGTTTCAAAAAAATCGACTAGGTTAATTCTTTACCAAGAATTGTATCAAGTTTAGAAGATAATTTCTTTATCAAAGTTATAATACCATAGAAATAATACAATAAAACAATGTAACTTAGTAACAATTTAAAGTTGAAGTTTTGACAAAAATTGTCAACACTTATAACTGACCCATTTTTGTAAAAGAAAAAAAATATATGGGTCAGTTTTATCAATAGGAATTCATAAAATGATAGAAAAATATCCTTCCAGAATGGATTTGTAGCTTACCTAGATTTTGATATAAATCAAAACTACAATAAAGAGTATCCATCAAAAGTTTAAACCAAGAAATTTTGTCATAGTTTATCATAATCCTGCGCATTCAGGTATTTTTAAAACTTTTTATAAATGAATCTATACAAATCATCCGTCAACCCCATTCATTACAATAATTTTGAATCAGTGGTTTTCCTTGCAGTTCTGTCATTTTTTCCCGTTCCATTTAAAGTTAACTTAGCAAACCTGTCATTTTTCCATTCCATTTTAAGTTAACTTTGCAATCCTGTCATTTTTTTCCATTCCATTTTAAGTAAAAAACGAAGAAGTACCGAAGGGTAAACCATATCTCATAGTCCATGGAATAAAAGGACAATATTGTGTATAGTGTCATAAAGATACATGCACGAACACACGAAGGAGACAAGAGTCAAATTTTCCCATTCAAGGCAAGAAATGCTGCCTGAAAAGTTAACTTCGCAATCCTGTCATTTTTCCCATTCCATTTAAAGTTAACTGCAATCCTGTCATTTTTTCCATTCCATTTAAAATTAACTTTGCAATCCTGTCATATTTTCCATTTAAAGTTAACAACATAATTTTCTAATTCCTTAATCATACTTGGAGAGGGATTTGGCAAAAATATAAATAAATAAAAAATATAATGTAAAAGAAAGTTTGGTATCAAGATTTACTTTACTTCAGTGATTTTACCAGCAGTGCTAACAACGGTCTATTCCTTTTACTAATAAGCCTCCTACTTCCTACAGTTTTATCATTAAAGTTGTATACCCTACAATTCGGTATAATTTCAAAAATTAGGGCATGTAAAACAAAAACTGTATTTTTCTCGTATGGCTGAAGTTATTAACTTTGCGTTAATAACACTTTTTGTTGCTTCAAACCCTCAGAGATATCAAAATAAAAAGAGAATTCTTCGTAAATAAAGTGGATATTCCATAAATACAACCATAACCTGACTTCGCGCACGCGCAGTTTAATCAAAAACAAATACGATGAAGGGAGACTCCAGAAGAAAACGATTTCAGTAAATACTAACTTTAGTAGACTTGAATGCAGATTTTTAAAGTTACTCGTCAAGTTTATTCACCTCGCCCTCCATCAGTGTCCATGATGTGACGGCTTCCGAATTAGATCACGTGATAAGTTGGTTGTAAACATTCTGTTTACAAACATCGCGTTTTAAACAGCCATATCTCGCTTAATAAGACGAATTTGAACGCTGAATTTACAAGGGCTCTTTTTTAATATGTTAAAGGCCTATATATGTAATCAAAACAATTTAGAATAAATTTACCTGTAATATGCGATCATAGGGTATACAACTGTAATATTAAGCTCCATAATATTGATCAGATCTACTGTAAATTTATATAGAAATGGAATCCTTATGAGAGCCTATTCTCTTTCAGAATAAATCATTTTAATTACCTTTTTTTGAGAATAGATAAATAAATTACCTTTGTATGTTGTTCAAGTACAAAGGCAAACTTAACTCAAAACACACTTAAAACAAGGCAAAAAATTGTCATAGTTTTAATATCCAAAGGAAGTATTTTTGTATTTGATACCTATGTAAAAAGTGTTCTTCGATATGCTTCCGAGGTATGGGGCTTTTATATAGCAAATGATGTTGAAAATATATAGTTTTGGTAAAATTATATAAGGTGTACAAAAGTCCGCAATATAGTGTACTATGAACTCGGTTGAATACCACTGTGCATTAGAATAATCAAATGTTGGCTCAAACTACAATGTACTGTGTGTCAAAGTCTTGTTACGATTATCGAGTTGCACGTAATGAGCTATGAATTATAGATGTCCTCTCTTAATATGGAATGAAAATATATATGATAATTTCCTCTTTATTAAATCAAAAATAAATTTTAGACATTTACTAAATAATCATGTTCTCTATTACATACATATATGCTCATTGCTAAATGAAGTCTATCAGTACACGACGCATCTCATAAAGAGTGGTCAACGTGTGTGTATTTTTATTTATTTATTTAATTTTTTTTTTTCATTTATTTATTTATCCTTTTTTTTTTTTTTGTTATTGTAACGATATTGAAGACGAACTTCACTTTATACTACAATAGGTTTTTAATCAAAAAATGTTAAAGTACAATAACATCCAAGTATTAACAACGCTAAAAGGTTCACAAAACATGGTACATTTCCATTTATTGCTATAAAAACGAGTGCAGATCATGTGTGAAATATACATCATTTATAGTATACTCGTGTCCCCAAATGTATTTATATATATATGAAGTTTCGAAGTACATGTACATTATGTAATGAGATACGTTCTCTGCATACATGCCATTCATTCATTCTCATGGAAATAAGTTATTTTCAGAAATTGTATATAATGTAAATATGTATTTGATATACCTTTGACATGAAGAAATCAATGAATTGAACTGATATCTTAGGTACTTTGGGTATTAATAAAGCTTCAAGTTAAGATGTGATAATTCTATATTGATGAAATAAGATGCCTTTGTACTCTCTTTTCATTTAGTCAGATATGTTAAACATTTAAATATCTTATTCTTACTTTATATTTAAATCAACTCAATGTTTTAACCAATCAGATTTGCCGCAAAACCATCGACACAAAGAAAATCAAATGGTTGATGGATCATCTTCTTACCATTTAGAAATAAATGCTGGGGGTATTACAAGGTACCCTCTTAGGTCCCATCATATTTTTAACATACATATATGATATTGTTAATTATATCAAATCTTATATTAAGCTTTGCGCAGATGACATTTCTCTTTATATTATTGTAGACGACCCTGTAGCTGCCGCTGCTGCTGATGATAGATACTGACCTAGATAAAATTCGTGGATGGGCTCAACAGTGACTAGTTTAATTCAGTCCTTATAAAAGAATTGCTTTATTTTATGCCTTTTGTGATACATGACCGACCTTTCATCCTCAGATTTTGTATTTCTAAATAAACTTTAATTCTAACTAGAACATATTTGTATATATAATTGTTATGGCTACGATATCTTCCTCCATCCCTATCACACTTTTCCTCCCGAGCCGACATAATTCATCAGTTAGGTGCTTGGCCGAGAGGTCTGAGGTCCGAGTCACACCGTTGACTTGTCGGTGTCTTTCGGTGGCTTCAGACTTGGCTCTGAATTCCTTCCTGGGAGAATCGACAGCGTTTTTTAAACAAAAAAATTTTTGTTTACTTACAATATGCTTTGTCATTCACATGTTTAAATCTAAACTATACTACCTTAATTTATATCAGAAAGTACAACACAAGTATGGTAAGTCCTATAGCAAAATATCTTTAACAGTTTTTTCACTGAATTTGAATGAAACCGACGTGGCACGTAAAAGATCCCTCACTGTTTCGGGTTGGCCTTTTGTGTGGTCTAAATGTCTGTGCATTACATCAGGCAGGTGCCGTCACCATACTGTAAGTGCAAGAATCTTTGTGTGACGTCTATGACAAACGTGACGATTTCAATTTCGCTATCACAAACTTTCCTTTCATGAGTAGCAACATTCCATCATCGCCTGCATACGGTGTATTCATAACTCGTTAATACGTTATTCCAGAGCATGTTCAAATTACAATGACTTTGTTCTGAGGGCTAAGCGACTTTCAGATAAGCTACTCAGCCAGGGTTATATATGTGCTAGACAAGCAACGTCACTGAGGAAGTTATATGGTCGTTACAAGACTCTTATTACTCCATATGATATCTTGTTATCCAGACTTTTAAAATGACATTCTGGACTGATACGGATTCCGATCATTTTACACAGATTTTACACCTTCTGTACTAGATGTTTACCTACTTTGACCTCCATATATAAATATATATGGAATTTACATGATTTGACTCTTTCTACTGCGTATATGTGACGGGTGTTGCTAGCAAGCAGGAGATACTCACTCTCCCTGGGCACTTGATCTCAGTCCATTATAGGGGTTCACATATGCTCTTCAAGTAGACATATTTTGTTATTTTCCACTTGGTTTTCATTTTCACTGATTTTTTATGTCCTCTGGTTTCATGATTTTCATACTTATGGTTTGGATATATCCATCATCTTTACATGTAACAAGAATCAACAAACATATTTCCCTTCCTTTATTCTATTTATGGCTTAAACAATATATTTATAGTTCTGCGGCATTGGCAAAATATCTGTTCTGTGAAGTCAAAGGAGATGGCATTTTATAAGTATATTTGCTTGTTGCTGACGTTTAGTTCAGCAGTTCCTTTGTAAATATCACTATCTACCATTTTTTAAGAAATAACGGCTGTTTAAAGCTACCTATCCACGACTTATCTTACCATAAACTACGTGTCAGGTATATAGGGTATCCGACTTTGCCACATATCGCTGTGTACCCACGAGGACAGACTGTCCTGACTGATAGAGAGGTCATGGGAGGCATGAGTGTCGAAACAGTGTATACCTATTTCTATCTATCTGCTCCATGCATTGATCTGATTACAGAATACCGAAATATTAGTGTTCATTTAAACGAAATGTGAATGATGTCAAACACAAATGATAAATCATATTCAAAAAAAGGAAACGAAAATGATTGGCGGTAAATTTTATGTAGATCTGTATGTTATATAAATGGCACTGGAATAAATCGAATTGTTGGTGCCTTCACTGCTCATTTTGCCATGTTAAAGCTCATATTCTAAGTCACTGAAATTCTATCAAAGGTTTTGATTTGCTAAAATATATATTTTAAAGATAAACATATTTTAGATACTTAGGAGTTAACATTTCATCTTTATCATCATTATCATCGTCGTCGTCGTCAGTATCATTTTCAGATTAAATGCATAGCTGATGAATCGCAATTCTTTTTAATTGAGTCCAGTATCTCTTATGACTTTTTAGGTTGGAGGTCATTGTAGAATATGCTTTATTCCAAATAACTATATATAAAGATGGAAAGAAATGATAATGAGAACTTCGAGGGGATGGAAAAGGTTAACGTCACGTATTAAATTCTACCTTTGAAAAACGTGTGTTAATTTAAACAGTCTGAGACATATATCTAGAAATAATTGTCTTTGATTTCATTATTTTCTTAAAACATGTTGAATTTTTACATTTATACTTCTTAATTAATACCACTTTTACGTGATATTTGATTAATACAAAACTTTTTGGATTACAAAACATTGAAATCTTGCGAACACCCCCCCCCCCCTGATTATTTAGGTTTTGATTTAATTTAACAGGTATTCATTTTCTATAGCCTTGCTAAGCAATTGCGGTATGTGTACGATGTAATTGAAATATTTTGAAATTATCTGGAATTACAGTGTGTCCTGAACGTAGTGAAAATTCTGAAATCATTATCAGTTCACGTGGTGTGCCATATCTAGCTTCTCTGATTGGTCGCTGAATGGTCTTTTCACATGTTTATCGGTATAAATACTAGTAGGGTTTCGTTGAATACCCTCAACTTCTACCAAGATGACCAATCGAGATGATCCTCCATCATACGATGTGTACGATGTGTATACTAACAAGGTAAGTTCTCTTATATCATTATATTTTATTCTTGGTCATTACAGATGAAAACTGAAAAAAGAAAAGAAGCAGTTGTACTAAATCTGTAATCTAGTTTTATTAATTTTTATGAACTATAATTCTAAATTATCTAAACCATGTTGTACCAACTGACTTAGTGGTCAAAGAAAGGTAATTAACGAGAGCCGTGATTGGCTGATGTGGTGTAGGGAGAGAGGGACTACTAATTTAATGTATCAGGAGCTGTGATTGGATGAAATTATTTGATTTATGTATAAATAAAGATTGATTCTGCTGTAAAATCATGAATTTTTATCTCATTTCGCTAATGTAAAGATTTAATGACCTAAAAAGGGGTGGTTGTTTACATTTGAATTTTGGCCAATTTTGGGGGGTATCCCCCTTCCAGCATGATTTTCTCGAAATTAAGGTGGATAACCTATGGTAAACTGTTAAAATTCTGATAGAGGAGGGTCTGACAAACATTTTGATATGTGGATTATATATAGCTAAAATGTATGATGTTGTGTAAATCTTGCTGGAAGTTCGGTAATTTAACATGGGACCCTATGGGAAATGGAATTACTATGCTTTGACCTAGTGCAAATATCAAGCTATCATGTCTTATATTATGCTAAATGTGTAAACCAATATCCGGTTGTAGACGCCCGTGAATCAATTGTCGCACTGAATCCTTTGAAGCACTGTACGTCGGTGTCCATGTCATGTCGTCGACGTTATTTTAAACACTGGACTGTCGGTGTCCATGTGAACCATTGACGTACCGTATGTCAGTGTCACGTTGTCGGCGTTATTGTTATCAACGGACTGTCGGTGTCCCATATGAACCATTGACGTACTATATGTTGGTGTCATGTTGTCGACTTTATGGTAGTGACTGGACTGTCGGTGTCCATGTGAACCATTGACGTACTGTATGTTAGTGTCATGTTGTCGACTTTATTGTAGTGACTGGACTGTCGGTGTCTATGTGATCCAATGACGTTCTGTATGTCAGTGAGTGTCTATGTCATTCTGTCGACGTTATTGTAAACAATGGACTGTCGGTGTCTGTATAAACCATTGACGTACTGTCGAGGTCGTGTAAGTCATTGTCGTACTGGCTATGTCGTGTAAACCATTGTCGTACTGTCGGCGTCGTGTAAACCATTATCGTACTGTCGGTGTCCATCTTAGATATTGTGTAAACCAGTGTCCTTTTTATTTGCGAAATGTATGAAATCAGAATAGTGAACGTATATTCGCTAAAACTTAAGTGACTTCGGGGTATGACAGATACAAATTGTACTATCTAACACAAGCTTAAAATACCCCAGCCCTCCTGTCCTTTTTCTCCGTTTTATTCTTTGATTGATTGATTTTTGTTTAACGTCACACCACGAATATTTCACGTATATGGTGACGGCATCTGCCTGATGCGGGGCATACAAATTTTGACCTTTGCAACGGACCCACCCGAAGCAGTGAGGAATCTTTAACGTGCCATGCATACCACGACACGGGGCCTCGGTTTTTACTGTCTCATCCGAAAGACAGAACACCGGCATGACCAGAGCGGGACTCGAACCCCGGCCTCCCGATCAGGAGTCCAGCGCGATACCACTACGCCACGCCTGCTTTTTATTCTTTTCATTTTTGCTGCATATGCATATACATGTACTTATTTTATAACTTGCAACATTTTCGTATATTCTCAAAAAAGGATTGGATTAAATAAATATTGTGTAACTAAAATCTAATTTTGTCTCACAGTACTCGAAATCTAAATATTGTTAATCTAAAACATTCTCTTCTATTATATTGTATTTGATAGCATATGATAAATATAAAAGGGAAATATATGATAAGCATATGATGATTATATAAGGGACAGGGAAATATATGATGAGCCTATGATAAGTATATAAGGGAAAGGGAAATATATGATGAGCATATGAACATATATACGTGTATAGATTTAGTGCACCGTGTGCACTTATCTCCCTTCAGATCTGTTCAAAGGCTAAACTGTGCAAATCCAATGTGTAATGTTTGAAGAGCAAATGGTGATACAATGATATTTCATTATACGATCAAAGAGATAAAGTAGCGGACAGGAAAATGAATCCCCCTGGTCAACTGTACCATACAGGATATTGATACAAAATGTGAGAAAATCCATGATAGGAATAAGTGGAGAGCGACCCACATTTCACCGAAATTCGACAAAATGTAATTTCTTAAAGGGACATAGTCCGAGACTGGAAAATTTTAGCATGAAAAGGATAAATTACGACAATATCTTATTTTTCTTGTATTACATAAATTATAAACTTTGTGTTAATTGCAAAATTTAAAACTAAAATTCCTCAATGTTTTCGTAGAATAAAGGTAATTGAGTCGAATTAAATTCGGCTGGTATCAATTCCCCAAATAAGGCGATGCTCCGCCCATAATCATGTGCGTGCGCGAATATTCACTGTAGAAAACAACAAAAATGGTTCACATGGAGGAATACGAGCACGAGAAAAGCAAAAGTGTGGTAGAAAATAACTAAAAAAGAGAAGCGGAACAAATGTTAAAATCGGGTAAAGCTCGAGTTTCATTGTCACGTGATTTCCTCTGACCGACCTCATCAATATTCAAGGAGTTGGCCTGGTTATGTTGCAAATTTAAAACGGGCATATCTCGTTAACGACATCGACTTTGGTAACGATACGTTTTACACATCTTAGATAATATACTAGCAATCGATTGCCGTTTAAGAAATCCGTTTACATTTTTTATACTTTTCCCGACTTCAATCGGACCATGCTCCTTTAATAGAAGTTTGCTGATAAAATGATTAGATTTACACTTGCGTGGTTGGACCTTCATCCCGGTTTTGTACACGGTAGACATCTCTGGGTAGATTCTCTGTATCCCTGCCTGACAAGGTTTTGAGTACATAGGATATGAATAAACTGTAAACAAATGACACATTACGATCATAATTTAGTTTCCATTTTTATCTATCTTATAAATACATGTGCGTTATTTGTACACTTCTTTTTTTATGGTAGAAAGGTGTGGAAAACAAGGCCTACGCTGATGATGGCGACATTCCGCAGAAAGTCGTGGTAAGTTGTCGGTTTTCACCTCAGCATTGGACCCGGCATTGGTCAGCCTGTTACGTCATTTATTCGTAGACGAGATGCCCCGGGTTCGAGCCCCAAAGTGGTTTGTCGATGCCCTGTCTTTCGGATGAGACAGTAAAACGGAGACTCTTGTATCACGATACACATGGGTACATAAAATATCAATGACTGCTTCCAGTGGGTCATTTACTTATGTCTGAATTTCTGTGCACTGCAATGCAGGCGACAAATGTCGCTACCATATAAATGATGAAATCTAGGTGTGGCGTAGAACAAAACAACAAGCACATCTCTGTCTCTTATTTAGGGACCTTAATTTGTTATATAAATAGGGAGGAAAACAGACAGCTATACCTGTAGCTATAGAACTTTCAAGCATTAGACAACTTCCGAGGACCCGGATAATCTGGCTTGTAGTAATCGAAATTGTCCAAATATTTTATCTCCAAACTAATATGATCATGCGAAGTAATCACATAAAGTAGCCATGCCAAAAGCTACAGATCTGATTTGTTTCAAGTTTCAAGGGGGAAAAGGTTACTAGTACAGTTGTATACTAGTGTATATATATATATATATATATATATATATATATATATATATATATATATATATATATATATATATATATATATATATATATATATATCTTCTAAAATTCTAAATAGTTAAGGGAGACAATCATCATCTAAGATACACATAAGCTCGACTTATACATTATATTTTGTGTATTTGTTTGAAGGACAAGGACATTCAGGACAAAGAGTCTGAATTTGACCCTTGGGAAATGCCAGAACTGAAGGACACTGAAACTCCTTGGAATGGTAATTAATATACATACAGAAAATTCAATTTCTTTTGGAAATTCATGACAATCACAAGGTCATTATTATCATTTGCATGGTATGGGAGTGTCAATTAAAATAATTACATCTTTATCCCGAGAAACAAATATCGGCATCGTTACACACTATAGATATTTCGATCTTTTGTAGAACTGACCCCACAGAAAAAGATAAGGAGAGTGTTGTGGATCATTTGCCGTATTCTCCTCTTTGTTGGGTTCTTATACTTCTTCATCTGTTCCTTGGATTTTCTCAGCTCAGCATTCAAACTCCTTGGAGGTAAAAAAATAACACCATATGCAATGACCATCATACGAAACATAGTGTAATGTAACCAGAATACAGTTACAAATAACATCATATGCAATGACCATCATACGAAACATAGTGTAAATTAACCAGAATACAGTTACAAATTACATCATATGTAATGACCATTATACGAAATATGGTGTAATATAACCAGAATACAGTTACAAATAACATCATGTGCAATGACCATCATACGAAACATAGTGTAATATAACCAGAATACAGTTACTCATAACATCATATGCAATGACTGTCATACGAAACATAGTGTAAATTAACCAGAATACAGTTACAAATTACATCATATGTAATGACCATTATACGAAATATGGTGTAATATAACCAGAATACAGTTACAAATAACATCATGTGTAATGACTTCTATACGAAACATAATGTAATATAACCAGAATACAGTTACAAATGACATCATATGCAATGACCATCATACGAAACATAGTGTAATATAACCAGAATACAGTTACAAATAACATCATATGCAATGACCATCATACGAAACATAGTGTAATATAACCAGAATACAGTTACAAATAATATCATATGCAATGACCATCATACGAAACATAGTGTAATATAACCAGAATACAGTTACAAATGACATCATATGCAATGACGTCTATACGAAACATAGTGTAATATAACCAGAATAAAGTTACAAATAATATCATATGCAATGCCTTCTTTACGACACATAGTGTAATATAACCAAAATACAGTTACAATTAACATCATATGCAATGACCATCATACGAAACATAGTGTAATATAACCAGAATACAGTTACAAATAAATTATGTACTTATTCCAAAAAAAATAAATACAACAATAGTAACGTTGATACAAAGATACTGTTATTCAAATTTTAGAAGACGGATACATTGACAATAATATTCAGGTTTTATTTTTACTTAGCCACTAAATTAGAATATATTGATCAAAACAAAATCATTTCTATGGTTAAAGATTGATTTTGAACACAAATTACAAATTTTGTGGTTTGAATCTAAAGAGCACAAATTTCAATCTATAAATTGACAAGAAATAATCATTGAACAATAGATCCACGAAAAGCAGAACAATGATGCATGAAAGTAAGCTTGCGGCATCCTCAAACGAGACCTCAAAGTATCTCTTTTTGTGTTCAGATCTGACCGGAGAATTGGCCATCTTGTATATATATATATATGTCGCTATATTTCAGGCCGTGCGGCGGGAAAAGTATTCAGGAACAACAAACTGTTGGCAAATCCAGTATGCGGAGTCATGATCGGTGTCCTAGCTACGGTTTTAGTGCAGAGTTCCTCCACCAGTACGTCCATCGTCGTCAGTATGGTGGGAGCTGGATGTGAGTACAAGATTATTACAGTCTCTATAAAACAGAAGAGATGAGAAGTAATATTATCTTGTCTTTTGTATAATTCTTATTATTTATCATGTCATGGACCCACCCAAAGCAGTGTATCATGTCATGGACCCACCCAAAGCAGTGTATCGTGACATGAAGGGTTATATTCATTCGAGAAACAGTAATCGGCCAAGCCGTGGATGGCTCTCGAACCCATGATCTCTGGTTCCGGAGTAATATATACCACACTCGAACCCATGATCTCTGGTTCCGGAGTAATATATACCACACTCGAACCCATGATCTCTGGTTCCGGAGTAATATATACCACACTCGAACCCATGATCTCTGGTTCCGGAGTAGTATATACCACACTCGAACCCATGATCTCTCGTTCCGGAGTAATATATACCACACTCGAATCCATGATCTCTGGTTCCGGAGTAGTATATACCACACTCGAACCCATGATCTCTGGTTCCGGAGTAGTATATACCACACTCGAACCCATGATCTCTGGTTCCGGAGTAATATATACCACACTCGAACCATGATCTCTGGTTCCGGAGTAATATACACCACACTCGAACCCATGATCTCTCGTTCCGGAGTAATATATACCACACTCGAATCCATGATCTCTGGTTCCGGAGTAGTATATACCACACTCGAACCCATGATCTCTCGTTCCGGAGTAATATATACCACACTCGAATCCATGATCTCTGGTTCCGGAGTAGTATATACCACACTCGAACCCATGATCTCTGGTTCCGGAGTAGTATATACCACACTCGAACCCATGATCTCTGGTTCCGGAGTAGTATATACCACACTCGAACCCATGATCTCTCGTTCCGGAGTAATATATACCACACTCGAATCCATGATCTCTGGTTCCGGAGTAGTATATACCACACTCGAACCCATGATCTCTGGTTCCGGAGTAGTATATACCACACTCGAACCCATGATCTCTCGTTCTGGAGTATTATATACCACACTCGAACCATGATCTCTGGTTCCGGAGTAATATACACCACACTCGAATCCATGATCTCTGGTTCCGGAGTAATATATACCACACTCGAACCCATGATCTCTGGTTCCGGAGTAATATATACCACACTCGAACCCATGATCTCTGGTTCCGGAGTAGTATATACCACACTCGAACCCATGATCTCTGGTTCCGGAGTAATATATACCACACTCGAACCCATGATCTCTGGTTCCGGAGTAATATATACCACACTCGAACCCATGATCTCTCGTTCCGGAGTAGTATATACCACACTCGAACCCATGATCTCTCGTTCCGGAGTAATATATACCACACTCGAATCCATGATCTCTGGTTCCGGAGTAATATATACCACACTCGAACCCATGATCTCTGGTTCCGGAGTAATATATACCACACTCGAACCCATGATCTCTGGTTCCGGAGTAGTATATACCACACTCGAATCCATGATCTCTGGTTCCGGAGTAATATATACCACACTCGAACCCATGATCTCTGGTTCCGGAGTAATATATACCACACTCGAACCCATGATCTCTGGTTCCGGAGTAATATATACCACACTCGAACCCATGATCTCTGGTTCCGGAGTAGTATATACCACACTCGAATCCATGATCTCTGGTTCCGGAGTAATATATACCACACTCGAACCCATGATCTCTGGTTCCGGAGTAATTTATACCACACTCGAACCCATGATCTCTCGTTCCGGAGTAGTATATACCACACTCGAACCCATGATCTCTCGTTCCGGAGTAATATATACCACACTCGAATCCATGATCTCTGGTTCCGGAGTAGTATATACCACACTCGAACCCATGATCTCTGGTTCCGGAGTAGTATATACCACACTCGAACCCATGATCTCTCGTTCTAGAGTATTATATACCACACTCGAACCATGATCTCTGGTTCCGGAGTAATATACACCACACTCGAATCCATGATCTCTGGTTCCGGAGTAATATATACCACACTCGAACCCATGATCTCTGGTTCCGGAGTAATATATACCACACTCGAACCCATGATCTCTCGTTCCGGAGTAGTATATACCACACTCGAACCCATGATCTCTGGTTCCGGAGTAATATATACCACACTCGAACCCATGATCTCTGGTTCCGGAGTAGTATATACCACACTCGAACCCATGATCTCTCGTTCCGGAGTAGTATATACCACACTCGAACCCATGATCTCTGGTTCCGGAGTAATATATACCACACTCGAACCCATGATCTCTGGTTCCGGAGTAATATATACCACACTCGAACCCATGATCTCTCGTTCCGGAGTAGTATATACCACACTCGAACCATGATCTCTGGTTCCGGAGTAATATATACCACACTCGATTCCATGATCTCTGGTTCCGGAGTAATATATACCACACTCGAACCCATGATCTCTGGTTCCGGAGTAATATATACCACACTCGAACCCATGATCTCTGGTTCCGGAGTAGTATATACCACACTCGAACCCATGATCTCTCGTTCCGGAGTAGTATATACCACACTCGAACCCATGATCTCTGGTTCCGGAGTAATATATACCACACTCGAATCCATGATCTCTGGTTCCGGAGTAATATATACCACACTCGAACCCATGATCTCTGGTTCCGGAGTAGTATATACCACACTCGAACCCATGATCTCTGGTTCCGGAGTAATATATACCACACTCGAACCCATGATCTCTGGTTCCGGAGTAGTATATACCACACTCGAACCCATGATCTCTGGTTCCGGAGTAATATATACCACACCCATCACCTCTGATACCGGAATAGTATGTTACCGATATAGTTATCCCGTCTCTACGATACTGCATCTTCCCCCTCCCGTTATAGCGTTCTCTATAGAACTTCTATGTTGTTTGTATTATTGCTTTAAAGATAAACATACAAACATGTTATTTTTGATTTAACTACATAAGTATTTTCAATATGGGAGCATACTGAAATGTGTAATTATTACTTTTGGGAAAAATATATAACTTCCTTTCTGATAAATGACTACAATTTCTTCTTCTCATTTTCAAATAATTTTCGTAATGTTTTAGAATTTCATGTTCGAAGGCATCGATGCATAGACGCTTTATGTGATTAATATTCCAGTACTGGATGTCAAAGCAGCTATTCCTATTGTAATGGGAGCAAACATTGGTACCTCTGTCACAAACACAATCGTTTCCCTTGGTCAGGTTACGGACAAGAACGACTTTCGCCGAGCGTTTGCTGGTGCCACAGTACATGACATGTTTAACTGGCTGAGTGTTATCATATTGCTGCCCATTGAATCGATATTTGGTATGTATCCTTCTTATCATTTTCATCTTAGAATAGTTTATTGATCATGGCGACTGATGGCAAACTTATTACTCTTATAATTAATGAAAAACTCGATTTAAATTTTCGCTGATTTTCCACACACATGTAGTATTATTCCTATAATGAATGCATATGGTGTATTTATCACTTAACTGATCTAATTTGCAAGAGCTTGTTCAGCATACAGTTTTTCGTATAATATATTAACATTAATGATAATAACAATAATAATAATAACAATATTAATAATAATAATAATAATAATAATAATAATAATAATGATAATAATAATACTCATAATCATAATCATGAAGCAAAGTGCCAGAAATAAGGCAAATATGATTGCCATATGAACAGAATACGGCTTTATTCCAATTATAATATTGTTCTACCTTCAAAAGTATCTATCAGACTATCTACAATATTCAAAAAAAAAAAGAAATGACTTTGTTGTTCTTCTTCTTTAACTACATAAACTTGATTGCAGGATATTTATATCACATAAGCGGCAAAATAGTAAAGCCAATAACGTCCGGTCGTCGGGATACAGAGATTGACCTCCTTAAAGTCGTGACCAGCCCCTTCACTAAGATGATCATCGAGGTAAAAAGAACATACATGCCTAAAGGTCTTAAAATGTAACGAAGGTCAAGGTTATTATCTAGAGTGATGACATAATACTGAACATCAGAATGAAACCATTGAAGTATCAAGGTGACTAAACACAATAGCACGTTACATATATCCATTTGATTTAGCTCCTTTGTGTGGAATCCGGATAGGGCCATATTCGCACAATCGCATTGTAAAGTTTGATAACCGAAACGCGATACTGCGATGGCGATGACGCGATAATGAGATGGCGATGACACGATAATGCGAGGATGCGATAGTGCGATGACGATGACGCGATAATGCGATGGCGATGACGCGATAGTGCGATGGCCATGAAGCGATGGTGCGATAACGCGATAGTGCGGTGATGCGATGGCGACGATGCGATAGTGTGATGACCATCGCCATCGCGTCATCGCACTATGGCGTCATTGTCATCGCACCATCGCATTATCGCCTTTTCATAGTTTATTAGTTTTGCTAGACTTTCACTATAATAACACCAAACAGAAAACCTCCAAAGATAACACACTAATTAGAAAGTAAAATCTGTCTTGGGGTCATATTATATATATATATATATATATATATATATATATATATATATATATATATATATATATATATATATATATATATATATATATATATATATATATCCTTTTTTAGCGTTTATGAAACCCCTTTACTGGGGGTTGTCAGTGCCTAGTGGAGGGTCTAACTAGCGAAACGCAAAAAGCTCTCCATCTGGGTACTGGCAGTCTCTAGTCTTGTAGTTATGCAAATGTATGTATGTGTGTAAATAGATACACGTCAGCACTTCTCATATTGGATAATTTCTATAATATAAATTAGAAAGTAAATACCGAAATTCCTACATATAAAATGACCAGATAAAATAAATACACTCCTCTATCAAAACTAAGCCTTATTTTTTTTGGGGGGGGGGGTATTTATTTTTTTATTTATTTTTATTTTTTTTATTTATTTATTTATTTATTTATTTATTTTGGGGGTTTTATTTGGGGGGTTGTTTTGTTCTGTTTTGTTTTTTCCTTTTTTTTAATAACCTTTTTGCTGATTTCAATATTCTAATCTTGTCAATATTAGTAGATTCTGCAGGCTTTCTAAATTTATTTTATATCAAAGCTTCAAGTATGACCATATGTTTTTCCCTTTCTTAAAATTATATTTATATCTTTTTAACTTCATACAAATATTTGAATATGTGGGTGAAAATGATGTTTTTAAGTTGAAATTCCAGGAGGACCTTATAAATATCAATTTTTGATATATCATTGGTATTATATACATATGTATGCTAAGATTGATTACTTTGTAATATGTGCTATCATTGTAATATAACAGTATACTCATACATGTACCAACCTGGATACAATAATATATATATATATATATATATATATATATATATATATATATATATATATATATATATATATATATATAAACTGTCCTGAGCCCCGAAAGAATTCTAGAGTCAACCTGTTAGCATTTCAAGTGCATTTTGTATGTTTGTATGTCCCGCATCAGGCAGATACCGTCACCATATACGTGAAATATTCGTGTAGTGACGTAAAACAAAAATCAATCAATCAACTAAGACAGATTTTACTTATCTAATTAGAGTGCTATCTTTGGAGGTTTTCTGTTTGGTGTTATTATTGTGAAAGTCTAGCAAAACTAATAAACTATGAAAAGGCGATAATGCAATGGTGTGATAATGCGATGGCGATGACGCGATAGTGCGATGACGATGAAGCGATAGTGTGATGACGATGAAGCGATGCTCCATCGCTTCATCGTCATCACACTATCGCTTCATCGCCATCGCATTATCGCACCATCGCGTTATCGCATCATCGCCATCGCACTATCGCGTCATCATTATCGCGTCATCGCCATCGCACTATCGCCATTTCATCATCGCACCATCGCATCATCGCGTTTCAGTTATCCAACTTTACAATGCCATGGTGTGAATATGGCCCTATCCGGATTCCATATCTTTGTCTTCTGTAATACAAATCAGTTTACCTGACATTATTGAATTTGATTTTACATACATTATAAACAATGATCAGTAATATGTTTATTTTATTTGTTCTTTTACACTTCATCAGGTTGATAAAAAAGGGATCGCAAAGATTGCAAAAGGTGAAGGGCACAAAGTGGACACGCTTCAAAAAATATGTTGTGGCGACAAGGAAGAAATAAAAGCCATTGTTAACAGCACATATAGTTCAACAGTTAACAATACACATATTTCAACAGAAAGTTACTGTAGACAGAAGTGTAAGTGTACATGCATTTTTGTTTGTTATATGTATTAAAGTCGAACAGTATAGAAGTAGAGGTCAAATTATAAATCGTTTTAGCCTAGATGCATTTTTTCTACTTGTGATACCATCGCAATACATGATATCAACTCACCACTTTCTATATACATCATCCCCTACAATGAGTGATTGATTAATATATTATTTCTCATGTCTATGGCGTAGGCAACTGCGTTGCAAAGAACGTACCAAAAGCATTGAAGGATTGTATACGTGACACGCCTATGGTGACCTCGGTTTCACGGTCTCATCCGAAAATATCACCGGTGTGCCCTAGGCAAAAAATCGAACCCGGGACCATTTGGTCACGAGCCGATTAACTCATCCATCGAGCAAAGCAGACTTTCTTCTGTTATGTCATATATTTCTGTTTAATCAAAAAGTCGTGAAATCAAAGAGAATGTGTTTAAAATAAAAAATATTATCAATGTCCATGTGTATAAAAAGATAAACAGTAAAACTAAATAGAACTGCAATAATCGTATAGTTATATTTACGGTACAAGACTACACCGCAGAAAGAGTGTATGAAAGTACACCGCCCTAAGACTCTATGTATAACTCCATTATATATTGGTTTGTGTGTTATTTTCAGGCGACTATCTGTTCTATGATACCGGCCTCAGTGATGCAGCTCTAGGTGCTATCATCCTCGTGTTGGCCCTACTCCTTCTCTGTATATGTTTATTTGCTATTGTGAAGACCCTCAACTCACTGCTCAAAGGAAATATCAGAAAAGGAATCAAGAAATTCGTCAATGCAGATTTTCCCGGAAAAGCCAAATACTTCACCGGCTATCTGGCTATAATAATTGGCATGGCTTTCACCATAGTGGTTCAGTCCAGCTCTATCTTCACATCCACCCTGACTCCTCTCGTGGGCGTGGGTGTGGTGGGACTTGACAGAATGTATCCACTCACCTTGGGATCTAACATTGGTACTACCACAACAGGAATCTTAGCTGCACTGGCCAACGAAAATCCTGAAGATCTACAGCATTCCCTCCAAATCGCCCTGTGTCATTTTATGTTCAATATAACGGGTATACTACTGTTTTACCCTATTCCGTTCATGCGTTGGCCAATACCTTTAGCCAAGTTCTTGGGCAATCAGACGGCCAAGTACCGTTGGTATGCTGTGGTTTACTTGATTGTGATGTTTTTCCTGTTTCCCTTGCTTGTGTTTGGTCTCTCCGTTGCCGGATGGTACGTTTTGTTGGCGGTAGGAACGCCTATTGTGCTATTCCTTTTAACGATTGCAATAATTAAGGTTATCCAGGCAAAGTGCCCCACATGTTTACCCGCCAGATTACGGAACTGGAAGTGGTTACCGCTACATTTGCGGTCTCTGGAACCGTATCATCGATTTCTGATCATGTGCCCATGTTGTAAGCGATGTCGCAATGAACAAAATGAAAACAACAACAAGTATACAGACGACATAGAAAGTAACTTTACCAAACTTTAATAGAAAGTAAAGAAAAAAAAACCAGACACGACATCCCACAAAAAGTGAAATATTTACATGTTATCAAGTGACCGGTCAAAACGAGTTTCGCTGGATTGTTGGCATTACGACCCCGTGTAGGCCTGATCCGCACTGTCCTATCGCTCGGAGGTTTAATGATGCGTTTAAGCACAATTTTTTAATTTAGAAAAACATATATAATTCATGAATTTTATAATTTGTGAAATATGACTTAGTTTGTAATTGATAACCAGACTATTTCTTTAAAAAACAACCCTATTTCTGGTTTAGTCAGCATTAACATTTTGTGGTATACTGTCGCGGAACTTCTCCGTTTCGGTCACAAGGTAACAGTATACACAATATGCAATGTAACAGTATACACAATATGCCAGGTAATAGTGTGTACACAATATGCCAGGTAATATTATACACAATATACAAGGTAACAGTATACACAATATGCCAGGTAATGGTGTGTACACAATATGCAAGGTAATATTATACACAATATACAAGGTAACAGTATACACAATATGCCAGGTAATAGTATACACAATATACAAGGTAATATGCAGTGCTATGTATAACTTCTTTAACGGTCGATGTTCACCAAAATATTATCTTTCTTTCGAAATTCTAAATAGATCATTGTATTTTTATCATATAAATCAAAGTTTACATTGAAGGTGAAAGGGTTTTTAGCTTTTCCCAGTAGTGGATCCAAAGTTTATGGGGGGATGCGGCTACAATAAATAAAGGTGAAAATTAAGAAAATATATAAATCGGGACAAGCTACCTTCTATCGATGTTTGAAAAACTGGGGTGGGGGGTTGACATGTCCTTTGCTCCCTATAAGTCCACCAAGAAATAAAATTTACAGAAACGAAGTAAAAACAAAGAAAGAACTGGGAGTGTTTTCTTTGTGTGACTTTAGCTATAATTTTACATATTACAATTATATTTTATGGCCCATTGTACTTCAACAGTATGAATATGTGAGTAAACATCCGGCAAAACAAAACAGTAACTTCTACGTGCATTTAAATGTTGAAAATTTAGAGTTGATATTTCAAGTAAAAAACTCAAATGTAAGTGTTTGTAGATTTCAGCTTAACTGGTTTTTGATTTCATATGTAAGGAATTAGTAGTGTTCAATTCTCTTGTGAGACTTTTAGTTCATACGTAAGGAATTAGTTGTGTTCGATTCTCTTGTGAGACTTTTTATCTCATAAATATACTCTCATAGATATTCTATTTACTTTACAACCCATATATTATATACAAATTGAGCTGAGTTGCTTGCCATTTTTTTACTTTATATTGTTGTCGACATATAAGTTAAGACTGTTTTAAATGTTGTTCTATTTTCATGATTAATTAAATCTTTAATTCTGTAATATATGCGGTCTTGTGATCATTTCCTTATTTTTTCTTTTCATTAATTCTATTAGTCTGATCTGACATCGCAAAACCTCGAGTGCCAGGTCTCAGCCTCGGTTTAATCAAACCACCGCAAGTGCCAGGTCTTGGCCTCGGTTTGATCACACAGCCTCCACTTCGAGCGCCAGGCCTCGAGTACGGCTAGTCTCAGCTTCGGTCTGATCAGACCACCTTGAGGGTCATATCTCGGTCTCAATCTGGTCAGACCACCTCGGGTGCCAGTTTTCAGTCTCGGTCTGATCAGACTGCCCCGAGTTTCAGGTCTCAGTCTCGTTTGATCACACCGCCCTAAGTACCAGCTCTCGGCCTGATCAGAAACGGATCCTAAGTCTGATTTTAATTAGACTAGTAGTAGTAGTAGTAGTAGTTTATTTGTCAAAAGTTATACAACTTATAGACATATATACAAATATAAGACAACACAAATAATCATTATATATAAAGTACTAGTAAATCCCATGACAATCGCCGTGCTACACAGGTAACAGGTACAGTAATGTGACTTAATATCATCATGTGTAGAACTGTAGATAGAGAATCTGTGTACTGAGGGTACACCTGTCCCATTCTCTAATAAAGGTCGTCCAATAAAGATGACGTACATAAAGCATACACTCAAACAAGCCTAGTTTAATGTACGGGTATGTCCCAGTTTACGCTTTGTGTTATGTAATGATACTGTAAACTCTTACCACACTTCTATTATGACACCTGTACCTTGTTTTATAAAATGGTTGTTACTTGTTTTAGTTCTATGTATTGGTGAGGTTGAATCTCGTCCGAAAGTGGTAAACAGAGAACATTAAAACAGAATTAATCATATCATACAGAGCCGACATGTTCAGTCAGAGAACTCCGATTCGGGACCGAGAGATCCTCGGTTCGAGTCGTATTGGTAGTACGTCGATGTCATGTCTTCAGGTGGGACATCTGAATTCCAGGTGCCCATTCTTGGTAGGCTTTAGCATGTGGAAGCTTCCTCGCTTTTTCTGGTGATCCAGATACCGTCACCACGTCCGGGTCATGACGTGACTTAAAGCAACTAACATAAAAATCAAACCGGACGGGGGAGTTTATAGGGTACATGATAAAACGCCATACGCAAGAGGACTTTCAGCATATTCAGCATGTCAACACTGTGGTAAAACCCCTATGAGACGTCTAAAGAAAAACAATATTTGAAATAAAGCATTTACCAATACTGCGATGGTAAATTAAACTCCCTGAGGAGTAATAATTAATCTGTGAGAGAAGATCAAAATCCAACCAATTAAGATAGAGCCAGAGACCAAATATTGCACTCTTGATACTGACAAGGTGCCCAAAAGAAATTTGAACAATATTAATTTTATTTTTTTCCGCCTAAAAAAGAGTTGTAAAACATAGAAAAGCCATTTTTCCGTTACAGTTTTACTGTAATTGGTAAAATTGTAAAAATATGGGTAGAAATGAAATATAACATTAAACACCTTGGAGGGTTTGGTTATGATTATGAATTGAGCTCCAATATGTATATAAACCTCATATGCAGTCATATACCATTTCTTTTCAAGAGATTTTAAATGTGGGCCTTTGTATATTTTAGACGTGAATGTATACAAACCGTCAGCTCAATTTACAGCGCGACATAGTGTTACAGCACGCATCATAAGTGAAGAAATAGTGACGAGTTGTCCTTCTACCCGCAGGTACACGTTTACGCTATAGTATCGCTGCTTATACCTGGCCTTCTATTCAAGTTACCTGAAATATTATCTTCAATCCATGTTTGTTGCATTTCCTTTAATGGTGTATGTGTATATTTGTTCAATTTACTTCATCTCATTTTGTTATTTATTTACTTTTTAGCTCGCCGGGACGAAATGTCCCGAGCGCTGTTGTTGACCGAGAAAAAAACCACTTTAACCTGGGATATATCTTTTGAACCGTTGTGATAAAGCTTTGATATTTTACATATAGTTTCCTCATGAGAAGAGCTTTCATTTGATATCATGACTTTCGACCTAGTAAACTTGACCTTGGTTTTGACCTACTTTTCAAAAACTTTAACCTGGGCTATATCTTTTGAACAAAAGGGATAAGGCTTGGATACTTATGTTCTTCATGACAAAAGCTTTCATTTGATACCATGACTTATGGCCTTGACCTGCGACTTTGACTTAGCTTTCAAAAAACTTTAACCTTAGCTGTATCTTTTAAACCATTAGGGGTAAGGCTTTGATTCCTAATGTCAAGAGCACTTGATACCATGACTTATGACATGTAGATTTATCGTGACCACAGCTTTCATCTAATTAACTTGTGACCTTTTCCTTGGACTTGACCTTGAATTAAGCTAACATCGAAAATACTTACTTTTCCTCTGAAAATGCCCTGCCGGCGAGATATGTTGTCATCGACAGGTATTGTTACTGTTGCGTCACACCAAGATTGTTGCACTTTATATGGTGACGGCATTTCCCAGAAATTTAGACCCCCTACCTCGAAGAAGTTAGGGATCTTGTATGGTGACGGCATTTCCCAGAAATTTAGACCCCCTACCTCAAAGAAGTGAGGGATCTTATACGTTGACAGCATCAGTCCCAGAAATTTAGACCCACCCATCCCTCCCAATGTAGAAGCAGTGAGGGATATTATATGCGCAACCACCAGAAAGTTAGACCCCCTACCCATAAGCACAATCGTAACAACTCGTCCATTTCCGTACGCAAATACGCAAAAAAATCTATTTTTTGTAAAAAAATGGCGACGGTGTTCCGATTGCCCAGAAGCAGTGAGGGATTTTATATGGTGACGTCATCTCCCAGAAATTGTGACTCCCTATTTCGATCTTTTACCTGCCATGTAGACTCCGCACTTCAGAATCCACTATCCACAGTGGATTTATCATTTATTATCTAACCATTTATTATTCATTGTTTTTAATCTATTTGTGTAAAATAAATTCGAAATTAGATGGAAAATTGCAGTCAGATTAACAACCATATTTTCATTCTGCTTTTCTATTTGTCCCTTTGCGGATCCGCTATAGGACAAATAGAGAAGCGGAATAAAGATATAGTTTTAATCAGATTGAGAAAATTGTAGCTCGGCCTTTTTGTCTGTTGGGCTCATTATTTTCCAACAGTCTATTTTAAAAACAGTCTATATTCAGGAATGTTCGCTAACCTGGCTTTTATCTAGTGGTATTCAGAAAATGTACAATTTTTACATAACTGCTATTACAGATATTCGTCATAATTTATAAGTCCATTATTCTCTCGTTAATTATCGTTTTTGTCCATTATTCATTTTTCATCCTCGTAATTCACTACTCCATTATCTATTCGTTCATCGTTATTCATTAGTCCACTATTCATTTTTCATCCTCGTTATTCATTACTCCATCATTTATTTGTTCATCGTTATTCATTAGTCCATCATTCATTCGTTCATGATAATTCATTTCTCCGTTACCATTCGTTCAGAATCGTTTTTCATTCATCTTAGCCCTTTATTCGTTTGTTCATCCTCGTTATTCATCAGTCCATTATTCATTCGTTAGTCGTTATTCATCAGTCCATTATTCATGCATTCGTTCATTATAATTATTTAATATTCCATTATTCATATGTTCATCATCGTTACTGATTAGTCTATTAATCACTCGTTCATCATCGTTATTCATCAATCCATTATTCATTTCTTCATCATTATTCATCAAACCATTATTAGTTTGTGCACCATCGTTATATTCATCAGTCCATAATTCATTCCTTCATCATCGTTATTCATTATTCCATTATGCTTTCGCTCAACATCGTTATTCAGTTGTACATTATTTATTCATTCATCACCGTTATTCATTATCCCGTTATTCATTCATTCGTCATCGTTATTCATAGGTCTTTAATCCATTTGTTCATCATCGCCATTTACGATGCACGCTTGTATCAGCAAAAATGCATTTACGTAAACAGTAGATTTTCTATATGTTATTGATACCGATTAAACTTTTAAACTAGTAAAACGTTCAACAAGTTAAATGAGATAAGAGATAGAGGATTTTATATGAATAATATTGCCTCAATATTTTACACACTTGTGTTGTGAATCATTAACTTATAAATACAAACATATTAAAATAGACAAATACCAAAACTACAATACTATAACTATACAACTACTATAAATAAAACACTACGCATGTACAAAGTACTGCAATATGTCGCACCCTTGCAGATTAGACAGCTAAATAAACCGCATGATTTGATTTCTCTAACGTACACAGTACCTTTAGGCTTTTTGTAGATACAGTAAGTGATGCCAAGAAATTGTATTGTATTGTATTACATACTATGTATACGAAATGGCAAAGAAAAAGCCGGATCACAATTAAATAAGAAAGTTTTATTGTTATTCATAGTTCGTGACAATAAAATCTACAGTCGTAGTGAAATAATTCGAAGCATTCAATTTTCACGTGACGCTTTATTACCCTGGGCGCCTATTGGTCACTGATGTGAAAAACTCATTAACATATTTAAATCAGGGTATATATGAATGAGAAACCCCTGCATTTCATTTTATGTAAGATGTCGTCAACAGACAAACCTCCAGAATATCAAGAGCCCGACACTAAGGTAAGCCAACTTTTACTTTTAATTATCATTGTTTTAAATTTGAAATGTATAATGTACAATTCCGGTTTTAATGTTTTATATTGTCTGTTAAGCATTACATTGTCTGTGTAGCATTATATGGCTTTATTTAGCGTCTTTTATAGTTTTCATTTTTATAATTAACTGAAGAATTTAGAGTGGAAGGATATAAATATGTAAGGTTTACAGGCATACCGTGATGTAAGGTTTCCAGGCATACCGTGATGTAAGCTTTCCAGGCATACCGTGATGTAATGCTCGCTGCCCCTGGCTGTGTCCGTCCGTCGGTCTGTTAGTCTAATTGTCAGTCATATTAATCAATGTGACATCTGGAAGTTTGCATAATATTATTATTGCATTTTTGATTTCATACAACACAGATAATATCCTACCTTGAAAAATTAGTTCAGGTGTTCTGTATAGGATTAAAAAACTCCTGTGTCTGAATTCTACGGAAGCCCATTTAGGACCTATCAAAAAATATTTTAGAATTTGATATAGCAAATTCTTGAATTTGTTAAAACGGATTAAATTTGTTTTTAACGAATTCTTGAATTCGTTAAAACGGATTAAATTCGTTTTAACAAATTTGAGCAATTCGTTATAACGAATTAAATCTGTTATAACAAATCTGAGGAATTCGTTATTCAAGAATTCGTTAATATGAATTTAATCCGTTTTAACAAATTCAAGAATTCGTTATATCAAATTCAAAAATATTTTTTATAGTTCCTAAATGGGCTTCCGTAGAATTCCGCATGATTGAGTCGATTTCTTGTCCTTTAACACAGTAAAACTCTCGCTGCTTCGGATGTGTCCATTGAACAAGTTAAGAGTTCATTCAGCAATCCACCCGTGTGTCAACACAGTGTAGGTGGAATAATCCCCACGGGAAATTCAACAATAATCAATCTGTGCCTTAAGATGGTGTTGTAAAGAAAACTCTAAAATGCTTCAAATGCTTCAGAATCTGCTAGGATATGGTTTATCTATTACACGCGTTACTCGTGTATGTGAATGTTGTATTGTTTATTAGATTACATGAAATACCGGAAATGATTTGTGATGTATTGCATAATTATAACAAAAAGAGATGATTTGGGTATATATATATAAAATTTTCTATTTATTAGTTTTTTACGTGTCACACATCAGACAATAAGAATACAGAAACATACATATAAAACAAATTGCATACAAAATAAAATCTGATACTCAGCCATTATTGACTTACGAGACACGAATCTAGTTAAAGATTAAAACAGTTCATCTCATAATCGTCTATTACATAGAAAAAAATGAAACATATGATTATAATATACTCAGATATTAGATTTTCTCTGTTTATACATTAAAAATAGTGTTTTTGATAATAAAGATTGTGCTTCGTCACAAGTCATTATTGAGCAAAGTTTATCACGGGAATCAAGTTGATCGAAATGAGGTAAAATATCTAGCATATATGTCATGAGTTCATATCTCAAATCATCGTAAAATGAGCAATCAATTAAAAAGTGTTGTTCGTCTTGAATGTGCCCACCGAAAGGGAGTGTTCTTTCATTGAGCGGAATATTATAACAACAGCCAGTCTCAATACGAAGCGGTAAGCTTCCACATCTAAATTTTGCCAGAACGCTACGGTATTGTCTCGGAATATAGGAAGTGACGTAATATTCAGGTCAAAGATCTTTCTTGTATTTCCTGTATGTCCTTAGTTTATTGCCATTTTCACATTGTATGTCGTTCTAGATATCAATGATTCATTTTCCTCATAGTACCGAAATAATGCGTTTTTCAAAGAACGAATCGCACTCGGTGTTGCACCGGAAGTTCTTCGCAATAGGTCAGATACGTCGTATTTTGAGGCGAGTTTTCCAGTCATTTTTCCCATGATTTGTTTAGATGACTGGACCACGCGTATATTTGATGTATGAGTCTATCGTCGCTAATTGCATTGAGTTTACAACGAAGACGGAAAACTTCGATATGTTGTTTTAAGATACACGGTGCCCAACCCATGTCCCCGAGTTTGGCTGCGTTCGATGTCGCATTGCACGGTTTTGTACGTATTACTGTGTCATACACTGAAATATTGAAATATCCTAAGGCGACATCAAGTGAGAAATGTTCCAGTTACTATGATGATAATGGCGATTTCACGGCATACAATGTACGTGTGACACACCGCATGAGAAATCTCAGAAGCAGCAATGTGTCCTCACCGTTTAATGTTAACAATGAGTATTTGTCATTGAAGTGAAATATTGACTCTCTCTCTCGGTTTGTAGAAGTATTCCAAATAAATTTGTATTTGTTCTCGATAAATATTTTACATTATTTATGTGCTTTTTGTTGTTTACCAGCATTAGAACGATATAATATCTTTATAAATAAATAAATAAATAATATACATGTATCATTATAGATTGATACGAGATCTTTACATAAAGAAATCCTCCACAATTCCCTTGCTGAACAAAGCTTGAGCATGCAGCCTATTATTTCCTGTTTTGGTATATAGTGAAATAGTATAATTTATAGGTATATAGTGAAATAGTATAATTTATTGGTATATAGTGAAATAGTATAATTTATTGGTATATAGTGAAATAGTATAATTTATGGGTATATAGTGAAATAGTATAATTTATTGGTATATAGTGAAATAGTATAATTTATTGGTATATAGTGAAATAGTATAATCCTTATATATTTCTGAAAATCCTTTTCTTCCGAAGATCGCACCGAAAATATACATAAACGTAAAACGGATGGGGAATAAGGGATAGGGTCTAAGACACTTTCACGTGAACCTGCGGACCTAATGTTTCGGTGGGCGGATGTATTTGCGGAGACCTATGAGTGCCAGATCACTATACTTTCATTTTTCAATGTAAACAAAAGGTGCTACTAATTGGTCTCCGCAAATACAACAGCCTTCGCTATTCAAAAATCACGGTTCAGTCAAAGGCCAGAAGCTAGTAATCTGGAAAAATAAAGGAAAACACTGGAAAGTGGCCATGGCAGTGAAATGTATCAGATAGAAGACTACACTGAAGTAGTCCTTGTCTCAGAATAAATGTAATTCATAAAATGAAAACTTCTTCAACTGATGAACAAAAAGTCAGAGCATATCTCTTCATACATGAATTTTTTTTTTTTTTTTTTTTTTTTTTTGTTTATTTAGTGCACTGTAAATTGTTCTGCCGTGGTGGCCGGGCGGAAGGTGCGTGTCACAAGAAAATCTACGTTCATCACAATGATCGTTTGCTGCTAAACGCCATTGCAGAATAATGTCACATTCATAGTAACTCGGCAAAAGCATGTTCTGAATGACTTGTAAAGGTGGTACATAGATAGCAGTTATGTAAATGTCTGAGCTGTCCCCCAGATTTAAACGAGCAAGGTGAACGATATCTTTGACGTCGACATATTCATTCAAGCGTTTCCTGTATATGCATGTTCTGTTTGCCCTTCAATATCATGCAGCAGATTGTACGAGATACGAATGTGAACTGCAACTGTTTTAAACGTTTCACATTTTACCTAACTAGCGCAAAAAAGGAAACAAAAATGAAAGCAAATTTACTATACTGGAGCCTCATTTTCAGTTCTTCTGAGCCGAATGCTCAAACGATCTTATCCGATTGACAATTGCATGGCGTCCGTCCATCCGTCCATCCGTCCGTCCATCTATACGTCTGGCGTATTATTAATATTTTCACAGTCTCAACTTTTTCTTAAGAACTACAAAAGGCATTTGGAAGAAACTTGATAGGAATGAAGTACTAACGATCCCCTGTAAGTGTTGCAGTTTTGGGGCCAGATCCAATAAGGAGATCCGGCATACACCACGGACGAGATCTTCATTTGTTAAATTCCTTCAAATTAGCTCCATATATTGACCTACTGAATGTATCAGAATGAGTTACTTCTAAAATAAAAATTGGTTGTCGTATCTTTTTGGACTCCATGTATCTATAAATTCATATCAAGACGAGAGCTGGCATATCTGAATCTGTAGCGTTCTGGGCTCTGGGCCAAGAGGTCCGGGTTCATGTACCGGCTCGTACATGTCCTGTATTTCGGACGAGGCAGTAAAGACCGAGGTCTATTTAACTTTTATTGAAACATTTTACAACATAGAGAATATATTAACATAAAAATATCATTATACATAAGCATTCGTATATTTCTTATATACGACTTACACTATGCTGATGAGCCGGATGGCTTAAAGCTAATCACAGGGCTTTCGGCTCGTTGCCCCCCCCCCCTTAAAATTATACCAATATTATAAGAAGAAGGGATAGAACTTCCGATTTGCCAAAAGTACACCTCCTCCTGTCTGCGTCTTAGAACTTTTGGGAATCTTGTCACATCATCTCACACTTGGTATCAAATAAAAGCAGATATATTTATCTACACATTCATATATAAACTGTCCATATCCATGGAAAACTAAGAGCATGGTGAGCCATGGAACTCGATATTTTGCTGAAAAATGTTTAGTCGGACACAGAGAAGTTAATCAGGTCAGACCCATCACTACGGTGTAAAGCAACCGCTCGCCGCTTTCCCCTTTTAAAAACCGGCTCGGCAGTCGATACATGTATGTCAAGTTATCCCTCCTATCGCCTCACATCATCTTCGATTGTTTTCCATCCTCAGCGACCCCTATGCGGATGCTATTTTTAACTAGGACAAGTCAGAGACATCGACTACTTTCAGAGACTGGAAACTCCTTCTCGGCTCTTAGTAAAATACTGGTTTCTGTCTTTGATGAAATGAAAGTAGTCTATGTCTCTGATTACACAGATAAGTTTTCATGGTCCACTATGAACTTTGAGCTGGATCAAGGACAGGGTAAATTAGGTACAGGACGATACACTATGAGAAACTTCCACAGATGATGGAAAATCAAATGAGTAAAAATATCAAAAGTTTATTCTCATGGATTCGCTTCTGAAATGAAAATGTTAGTGTATTTTAAATGATGTTATTAGTGAATAAATTTCTTATTCTTTCTTTCTTGTCACGAACTTATATATATACTAGCGGAAAAAATAAACTGTGTAATTTAGTCATTTCATTTATAGATTCATATACAAAATATTATGTATATCATTATGTAATATAATGCATTGTCTTTCAATTCAAACATCAAATCACGGATTATGTCCATTCTGCAATATGTCTGATACGAACAGTAAGAGGGGTGCAACAAAGTTTCACAACTTTGATAGCGTGTATGACTGCCGTTTGCACCGATGCATACTTCACACATATGACGCATTGAACGAATCAGGTAATGCAGAAATACCTGGGGAATGGTCTGCCATATGCGCAATAAAGAAAGGCACAAAATGTCCAACGTAGCAGAGATATTTAGCTCTTGACGTTGATGTCGTTCCTTTTCACCCCAGTCATGTTGTATAGGCGATAAACCCGGTGACATCATACACCAGGGTGCACATTTACGTTTTCCTGCTGTAGATAGTCACTAACAACGTTTGTGGTCGTGCGTTGTCCTGCTGCAGTTTGACGTTACGCTGATTGTTGTGAATGAATGGAATGACGTGCTGAAGTACAATCTCGTCACGGTAGCGCAAGACGGTTATACTGTCCTCTACTATCACCAAAGGGGTCCTTCCATGTGTTTTAATCCCACCCAGACAATAACGCTCCCTCCGAATAACGCATGCGTCAATATAACGTTCTCCAACACGACGGTAAGCCCGAACACGATCGTCAGTGCAGTCGAGATGAAATCTTGACTCGTTTGTAAACGGAACTTCCGCCCAATCTCTGGTATTGAAACGACGATGCCTCCTACACCACGAACGCAATATTTAACAAATTGAGTACTCAAACACGCTTTTAGTATACATTAAACTATATCTTTAAGAATAAAGATCAATCAAAGAATACTTAGTATGTTTTAATTAACTTTATGTATACACAGTTTCTTTTTCCCGCTAGTTTATGAATATGGAGGTTCTACTAGCAAATGTTTGATCGAATGAATGATTTTAAATTATGTAATAACGGGAACATTTCCTGTCGGTTGCTTGATCAAGAATGAGATATACGGGAGACGTACTGAGAGCAGTGATATATATATAGTTTATTTATCAAATGCCATACAGCATATAGATATATAATACAAAACAGTGATTACATATACAAATACACATCAAGGTCAATTACAAGTAGATCATATAATATGCATACACGCATATACACATACATACACACATATACACACATACATACATATATATATATACATATATATACATACATACATATACATATACATACACATACATAAGCATGATTATGAAAAATATAATAGATATGATAGTGCAGATTGAAAAAAAGATGAATAAAAAATGTAAATAAGATTTCACACATTTTTTCTCATTGAAAAGGCTTGTTTAATAAATTTACCAATGTTTCTCAGTTCTTTAACATTTTGAGAACTCAGCAGTTGAGTTAATTTGAAGACAGAGGGGCGATTATAATAATAACTTTTTAAAAATTTACATCTCAGAGCCGAATATGCGGGACATTTAAGCATAAAATGAAATTCGTCTTCAACATCAATTTTACACAGTGGACAGAGTCTTCTACACACAGGAACATTCTTATATCTACCAGTCTCAATTGACAAGCAGTGAGAAGAAAGTCTCAACTTACAGATGTATTTTTTTATATTGATTGTACATAGGTTTGGACAAATAACTTTGCAAATTTACGCTGTCAACAATATGTCGATACAAGAAACATTTAGAAGAATCGTTTATATCACCAAGTACAGACTGCTTATACATATCCATGAGCCGTTGTTTAACATTGCATATTATATATTGTATGTCTACACCACTACAACATGTAAAAATATCACTCATCCCAATTTCAGATAAAATATTATGTACATTAGCAATCCAGTTTTTACAATTAGGATTTTGATAATATTCTTGATATAAGTGATCAATGGAAGCCTTTAAGATACAGTTATTGGATTTTGAAAGTTTCAGCCAATATTTTATAATTCTTAATTTTCTAAAATACAACCAAGGAAGTCTTCCTAGTTCACAGTATACCATTGAGTTTGGTGTAGATCTCTTTACGCCTAGAATAGTCTTACAGTAGTCTAAATGAACTTTTTCTAAATCGGGAGCAGAATGGAGGCCCCATATTTCACAACCGTAAAAAGAGATACTGGAAATATAAGTATCAAACAAAGACAATAGAGTGACATGGTTAAAACTCATCTGGGTATATTTTCTTTTTAATGTAAACATCGCTTTTCTGCGTTGTAACGCTAACTGTTTTTGAGTTTTAAAAAACTTGCCATTATAATTCAATACAATACCCAGGTAACAGAAATCATTAACAATATCAAATATTTTACCAATATAAGACCACTTTTATTCCGATTTTATGTTTACACCATTTCTAAACACCATTACTTTAGTTTTGCTGATATTTACAGTAAGTGACCACTTTTCAGTATACAAATACAGAGAATCTAAAAGTTTTTGCAAACCTGTAATACTTCTAGAAAAAATTACCATATCGTCTGCATACATTAGTAAGTACAGAGATAGGTTTTGCAAATCGGTAGGTTCACATCCGTTTTTTAAGAAATCCATTTCACAATCATTAACATAGTAAGAAAATAAAATCGGTGAAATTATCTCCCCTTGTAAAAGACCCAAGTGGTTCATAAATGGCTCAGAAACCTTGCCATTAAGCAAAACACTGGTTTTTATTTTACTATATAAAGTTTTTATAACTCTGTGAGTGTTCTTACTGTCTTGGCTGAAGGACAGGACACACAGGAGATTTCGAGCCTGACTTTTTCAATAGTAATACCGTGATTACACAAAATCCGGACAAAAACTAGGTTAAACATGAACATGAAAAGGTGTTCTTCTAATATGCTATCTGAAGGACAATTCGACAGGGACAATGATATTGGTAAGTGTCAGTCGTCCTCTTACTGGCCAATCTCTCCTGGTGCTCTTACCTATTATAAATTCCCCTTAAACTATCTTGACTGAAGTTACAAGGGTGATATATTGCAGTCCTTTTAGGACAATAGACCACACACCGGCGTAGCTGACTGGGACAAAATGGAGGGACACAACTTGAAAATGATAAGGAAAATGCAGACAGTAAAATAAAAAAAAACAAAAACAAAAATGACATGGAAAAAGCAAACACCCCCACCCCAACCTGAAATTGACAGAAAAAAAGAAAACCAAAAACCCCAAAACTGAAACGGAAAAAGCAAAGCAAAAACCAAAAATTACAAGGAAAAACAATAATGACAAAGAAAAAACAAATTAACCCCCCCCCCCCTTTTCAAATGACAAAGAAAAAGCAAACAAAAAAGAATAAAGAAAGAAAGAAAGTAAAAAATGATTAAATAAAACAAAAACGGCCCCAAAAAGCAAACCATAAAACAAAAATGACAAGGGAAAGGGAAGCAATCCCCCTCCCTAAAAACAATACAATACAAAAATGACTAAGCAGACAAGATAAAAAACACTCAAAACAACAACAATAACAACAAATGACAAGGAATTAGCAACCAAAAAAATGAAAAACAAAAATGTAGCCCCTCCCCCAAAAAAACGAAACCCTAAACACACACACACACACACACACACACACACACACACACACACACACACACACACACACACACACAAGGAAAGGAAAATACAAACCGGCGAAAAGGGGGAAACGCCCCAGAGCCTTTCGAAAGTATGTGTACATAGACTTCGAAAACCCTGTCTCCCATGTTGTACACGCAACAGTGCAAACAATATTGTTTGGAAAGATGTGCGTGTTTTGTTATTACTGTATTTAACGCAATCAGTGTGGATAAATCCGATTAGTAGTAGAGGGTTCTAACACCGCAATAATATATCAATGTAAGCTATAAAACCCTTTTGTCAGTATAGCAACACCAACAATAAAATCATTTATTCATATAATACAACATGTGTATTGAAGAGATACAATTTGACAACATGTGTACAATACATTTCATGCAATTAACCAGGAGGACAAGCCCTCTCTTTGATGACAAATAAAAATTGACTAAATTTTAAAGTATAAGTATGTTTTTGTAATTAAAGAGTGTTTTAAATTTATAATTATCTGGTCTAATAATAAAGTATTCGTCTAAGTTTTCTAATCTAGATTTAAATAAATAGATAATGAAATTCACACGCTAACGTACTATCATCACATAGGATATAAATTCTATCGTTTCTGGGAATGTTGCTCTCACGACCAGTCTTAATTGTTAGTTTATAATTTGATATTCTGAATCTACAATTTAATTCTCTTTCGCTTTAGGTAATTCATTTAGGTAATTCATTTAGGTAATTCATTTAGGTAATTCATTTGGGTAAAATTCGAATTTCAATTCATCTTTAAAATTGAGGTAAATTATTGAGGTAAATTATTGCTTTTGATGAGTTAGATAGGAGATCCTTCTATTTCTGTAAATTTTGATCCTGTAGGGTTTGTGATATCGAAGTACTTAACCAATCATTTCTATCAAAAGTCCGAGTTTCCCATATGATAGACCACATTCGTTTAAAATATTTTTAATAAATATAATCCATGAATTATTATTTTCTTTACAAGTAAGTGAGTAAAGACTTTTTGTCAATTTTTATGTGTTAAAATTATTCTGGACCAGAATTTTATCATCAGCAATGATGTCTTCGTTCGACACTATATAAGTACAGAACTATACTAACTGATTAAGAATTTGCAATTGATTATCAAATTGTTTATTCTAAGGTTCTGGATATAAGAAATGTAAAATAAAGAAATTCTAATGTTGCCATTTTGTGTTGACTGCACACTAGTTACTGAGCAGGCCTTAGAAGCCTTCAGCTTTAATGAGTTTGAACTTAATCTATGAAAGGGCGGACAGGATGAGAGGGAGGTAGAGTAGGAGGGCGGGAGCGGGAAGATGGTTCCTGTCCAACCTCTTATTTATCTTACATTTTTATTCAACAGAAAGGTGTCGCCAATTCAGCGTATATACAGGATGACGACGTGCCAGAGAAAGTTGTGGTAAGTATTAAAAATACATTATTCAATCGAAGAAAAAGTCATCTGCAAACATTATGTAAAATAACGACAGTGTAACAAGGTGTTATTCAGAGAAGGTAAGATAACGCAGTGTTGTTCATTGTAATTCTCTAGCGGTATAAGCGGTGAAATGAAAACCCAATATCCAGCTTGTGATGTAATGCACCTAAAGTCTGACACATGTATACATTTACAATACACTTCTTTGTCGTACAGAAAATTAAAGAACGTTCAAAACATATCAATACTGGTAACATAATGTGCATCGGCATCTTGTTTGTTTTTTCTTAAATTTCGGGGCTTAGGGGGGTGTTTGTTTGTTTGGATTTTGGGGGTTTTTTTGTTTGCTTGGTTTTGGGGGGGGGGGTGTTTTGTTCTGTTGGGGGGTTTTTTTTGGATTTTTTTTTTTTTTTGGTTATTGTATTGTTTTTGCTTTGCGTTTGATTTTTTTTTGTTTTGTTTTGTTTTTGTTTTTTTTTAATTTGTTTGATCTCTCTCGTTCTCTCTCTCTCTCTCTCTCTCTTTTAGGGGGAGGGGCGGATTTGGGGCGGGAGGGGATTGTTTCTGTGTTTGATTGGAGGGTTTGGATTTGGGGGGGGGGGGGGTGTTGTTTTGAATTTGTTTTGTTTTGTTTAGTTTTTAGGCATCGAGCATGCGAAGCATGATCGAGAGCCTATAGGGATTGTAAAAATTTTACCTCTTCGCCGCATTTCCTGGCCAAATCTCATTTGCGAAAGAAAATAGTACTTTCTTTTGAATGCTCATATTAGATTCTAGGAATGCAATTATACTTCCTGATTGTCTTCTATTGCCTTGAAACATTTATTCGTAGAAATGTTTAATATGCAATGTGACGTAAATGACATACGTAAACATTGTGATTCATGATTAAATTATGCGAAGGTATATACAAAATTTGACCTTAACCAAGGGTCAATTTCGACGTTTATGCTTTCGGATATCCTCGACCTTTTTCATGTAAAAGGCCAGATTGTTCCGAATGTTGTTTATAAACTTAGATATTGGGGCGTAAGGATACATGATGTCATGTTTTCATTAAAGATCGATTTGTGAACTGTGTGCGTAGTTATGAGTATGCAACTGTAGATACAGCAGTGAATTGATTTATGAAAGTTTGAACTGCATTTGAATTATTTGTTGTTAATAAACCTCATGGTATATACAGTCCACTCTCGTTACAACGTCACTCGAAATAACTGCATATTCCGAAATCGGCAGAAACTCTTATTTGTGTTCTTTATACAGGCATATTCGCCTTCTGGCATCAGCAGCACGGAACAAATGTACATTATCATACCAATTAAAATTCTATACACCGGCAGACTACCATAACTGCAGATCTAGGAACTATCGACAAGGGATTTCACGACTGACCGCTGGTTTAGTCTGTTATTTGCTTTTTTACAACGCACATGTGTTTACCTGTACATATGAAAAAGATGTATAGTTTAAGAACTAAACTATACTTCTCTGATATGGCTTCATTTGAAATAATAAAACACTAATTATGCAGGAACTGGAATATGTTTATTCTACACTCAGTATTTCTACGTAAATATTTTATACATTACATACACTGTACATATAAATTAAACAGAACACAATAGAGTTCGGCAATGACCGTAATTATAGTTGTCTCCAAGTTTATTAATTCAAAAATTTTGATTTATATAATTTTATACGAAATAGCAATCAGCAATTTTAAACGGCAAAATTCAGAAATACAGACATGGCCGTTGTAACGAGAGTTACTGCACCAGAGTCGTTAATGTACTCTATAGACTTGGGATTCCAAATTTCAAAGACTTTGAAATATTTACCATGATGCCCCCGCCAAGAAAGTTTGGAGGGGGGGGTTCCTATGTAGGAATATCCATGTCCATCTGTCCGTGCGTCCCGATTCGTGTCCGCTTGATAATTTATGTACCATAGGAATCAGGATGATCAAACTTGGTATGTGAATGTCTCATGGGAACGGGATGTGTCATGTACCAAAATTTGGTCACTGTGACCTTGACCTTGGCTTAACACCTCTTTGATAGTAAATCCTGGGCCACTTTGTATCCAGAGCATAACTTTTTATTTGGTCAATAGATTTGGATAATATTTCACAGGATTGTTGCCCATGACCTAAGGATGTATCATGACCTTAACCCAAGGTCAAAGGTCAAGGTCAATGTGGACTTGGTTGTAAAATCCTGTCCGGACCATATCTTTTTACTGGACGGATGGATTTAGTGTGGCCCTTTGCCTAAGGATGTGTCATGACCTTGACCCAAGGTCATAGGTCAAAGGTGGATGTTACTGTGGACTTGGTTGTTAAAATACTATCCGGGCCATATCTTTATATAGGGTTGATGGATTTCGCAGGATTGTTGCCCATCGCCACAAGGGTGTGTCATGGCCTTGACCCAAGTTTAAAAGTCAAGTTCAATGTGGACTTGGTTATTAAAATCGTGTCCGGGTCGTATCTTTTTATTTGGTCAATAGATTTGGATAATATCTCACAGGATTATTGCCCATGACCCAAGGGTGTGTCATGACCTTGACCTAAGGTCAACAATCAAGGTCACGGTGTACTTGGTGTTAAAGATCCTGTCCAGGCAATATCTTGTTATTGGGTTAATAGATTTGGATAATATTTCACAGGATTGTTGTCCATGACCTAAGGGTGTGGCATAGTTCAAGGTCGCTGTTTCTTTGGTGACTAAACTCATGTCTGATTGGATTTTGGTTAGACTAAATGTTCAGCTTCCTGAATTATTGCATGTTCAGCTTTTTTGCTACGTGGGGTATTTGTCCCGTTAGGACAGCTCTAGTGTTTAGCTTGCCAGGACAGATGTCCAGTGACCTACTATCATACCCTTGTTGTCACATGCATCCAGTCATAGTTAATTTAAAGAAATTAATCAATATAGTTGCTGATTGTCCCACTTGCACTTTAAACGGCTTGATAATCAGTCCTGCTCGATGCCTTTGTGTCCTTTCTGGCCTTTGATTTGTTTGTTTCTTTTTTGGTTTTTGGTTTTTAGGGAAGGGGCTGTAGTGGTAAGAGTTAGCTTCAATCTTATCTAATGGAGTTAGCTTATAAATTTTACATAAATCCTTTTAGCTCGCCGAACGAAATGTCCGAAGAGCTATCATCATACTGCCGCGCGTCGGAGTCTGCGTCCTTGTGCACAAAAAAAACCTTTGCTTTTTTAACATTAGTAGTAGAGCTTTGATAATTCACACATAGGTTCCTCATGACAAGAGCTTTCATTTGATACCATGACATTTGACCTTGTCACCTTGGTTTAAACTATATTTATTTGTGTAAAGCAAAAATGATACATGATATATGAATTACAGCGAGATCCGGAATAAATCGGCAATCGCTTATATAAATCCATTTCTCAAATACATATAAAATACATTGATAAGGACAATACCCTTATAAACGGTATTAAGATAAACTCATTTTGTATAAAATCAAACTTTGTCTTATAACAATGAGTGCTATCAATATTAGTTTTTTTTTCATAGAATCATTATTAATCTATTTGTACACTATATGAATCGAAATATAATACATGGATATTGCATAGGTATGATTTATAAGATTTACAGTGGTTATTAATTAAATTCGCTTAATTTTTAGTATAATATCTTGCACATGGAGAAATAATGAAATATTATATATACTCAAGAGATATTTCTTTGCTTCCATAAAGTAATAAGTTACTATTAATTTCCATTGGAGAGGTATTTAATGATTGAAACAAGTTTCTACGCTCATATACATAAAGCTTGCAGTGTAATAAAAATGTTCTGTACTTTCCACATCACCACATGTACAATGAGGATCGGGTTCAATATTCTGTTTAAAAAAGATGATGTCACCTTGACTTTGGACTTTGACCTACTTTTCAAAAACTTTAACATGAATTATATCTTTTGGACCAATAGGGGTAAGGCTTTGATACTCATGTCAAGAGCTTTCATTTGATACCATGACTTTTGACCTTGTGACCTTGACCTTGAAACTTTTATCCGTTTTTTTAAATACATGTATTAGATATAGGGATTTAACGTGTAGATTCATTATAACCAGAGCTTTCATCTGGTTAACTTTTCATCTTTACCTTGGGCTTGACCTTGATTTAGCTAAATAGATGTTTTCCTCTGACATTGCCCCGCCAGCGAGCTATGTTATCTTCTGACAAGTATTGGGATATTGAAATTCTATCAGCATGACAGTAAATGCATTGACAAAAGAAGCGGTCCCTGCTTTGTATTTGAAATGTTTGTAATAAGCCATGCTGCTTTAAGTTTCGTTTGATCATGTCATGTAAACTACGGTGGTCTGGGGTTTTACGCTGTTTTTAGATTACAGTCTCTGATAGAAAAACAAAGCAGAAATTGACTACCCCACAGAAGACTGTTTAAATATTCGTTAATAAAGGCAGCCAATGATCACGAATTCTTATTTCTATTTGCACATTATCAATTTGAATTTAAGGTCAAGGACATCGAAGAAACAGAGTCGGACTTTGACCCTTGGGAAATGCCAGAGCTCAAGGACACCGAAACTCCTTGGAATGGTAATTTTATTCAAGATGTACATTTGTAAGCAATTCATGCTTATCGTGATCGCCTTTACTAAGCAAACAGTTGTCTTGAATAATCCTTAATAATTATGTATGAATTTTCTGAATTTCAGAGCTAGATGAATTAGGAAAGGTAAAGCGTGTGCTGTGGATTTTGTTTCGTGTCGTCCTCTTTCTAGGATTACTCTACTTATTTATATGTTCCCTGGATTTCCTCAGTTCAGCATTCAAACTTCTTGGAGGTACTGTAAATAACTAAAACATCCATGTAAAGCTGTTTAATCAAGTAAACCATATATATATATATATATATATATATATATATATATATATATATATATATATATATATATATATATATATATATATATATATATATATATATATATATATATATATATATATATATATATATATATATATATATATATATATATATATATATATATATATATATATATTCATTAGAACACTCTTTTTTTTCTGAATGTTGATTTAAGTCATTGCTTTAAAAAACAGTTCGTTTATCAGAGTCGACCAGTAGGTGCCATAATTTTGATCTACTTTGTCAGGTCGTTTGGCGGGGGAAGTATTCAGGAACAACAAACTGTTGGCAAATCCAGTATGCGGAGTCATGATCGGTGTCCTAGCTACGGTTTTAGTGCAGAGTTCCTCCACCAGTACGTCCATCGTCGTCAGTATGGTGGGAGCTGGATGTGAGTACAACGATATATCGTGTATCAGGAGTGGATGTTTCATGTGTGTACAAGTCAGGCGCGAATCCAAACATTTTATCGAGAGGGGGTCCACCCATGTATTGTGAGTAAAATTATTTATTTTGCATTGCAAAATAACAAGAAAATTAATTTTTGCATAATCTTACGGTGGGTCCAGACCCTCAGTCCACCCCTCTGGATACATACATGCATGTACTCTAAATACTTGCACACATGTTCTCCTTAAAAAGACTTATATTTGGTAAAGTGGAGTATCTAAGAGAAGAGGGAAAGGAGGGGAGAGTTTTTAGAAGAGCAGACGAATTTTGACTTTCATGTAGCACTGTAATGGAATTTGTGAGAGGAAAACTGGACCTGAAAAACACGGCCATGTACATGAATTGTCAGTATAAGGATATTTACATGCATAAGAACATTTACATGCATTGTCAGCTTAAGGACATTTACATGGACTGTTAGCATAAGGACATTACATTTTTGTCTGCATAAGAACAATTACATGTATTCTCTGTATCAGGACATTGACAAGTATTGTCTGGATAAGGACATTTACATGTATCGTCAGTATAAAGACATTTACATGTATTTTCTGCATAAGGACATGTACATGTCTTGTCAGTATAAGGGCATTTATATGTATTTCTTGTATAAGGGCATTTACACGTATTTTCTGCATAAGGACATGTACATGTCTTGTCTGTATAAGGACATATATATGTCTTGTCTGTATAAGGACATTTACATGTATTTTTTGTATAAGGGCATTTACATGTATTGAGTGTATAACTTAAAAGACATTTACATGCATTGTCTGTATAAGGGCATTTACATGATAAGTACTAGTATAAGGACATGTACATGTTTGTAAAAGGCAAATAAGAAGGAAATGTGTGTTGTCATTGTAAGCGCATTTGTGTGTGTTGTCATTGTAAGGGCATCTGTGTGTATTGTCATTGTAAAGACATGTGTGTATTGTCAGTGTAAAGGCATGTGTGTATTGTCAGTGTAAGGACATGCGTGTGTATTGTCAGTGTAAGGACATGCGTGTGTATTGTCAGTGTAAGGACATACGTGTGTATTGTCATTGTAAGGACGTGTGTGTGTATTGTTAGTGTAAGGACAAGTGTGTGTATTGTCAGTGTAAGGACATATGTTTATTGTCAGTGTAAGGACATGTGTGTATTATCAGTAGCAGTACTTGTACATGTATTGTCAGTATACAAAATTATAGACTCAGAATAAATAATACGTATGAAAATAAAATAAAAGATATATGTATATGAACGAAAAAAAAACACATATAAATCTTTAAAAACTTAACTTCTGCGTAAAAATGTTGACATGAAATTACATAAAGTATTGTAAAATATATTTTTCAACAAAAAAGATATAAAGATTAAAATACGTACAGGTCGTCTTTAAATGATCGGTTAAGCTACAGTTTCTGTATCTACGTAGGACGCAGTGTAATATGAAAACATACACACATCCTTATCCTCCTTGCGTACAATAAGGATAAAAAGAAAAATCCTTTTAAATTTTTAAGTATTTTTCTGGAATATCGCAATAAGTAACCTTATACAATTTAATCTTTCAGTACTGGATGTCAAAGTAGCTATTCCTATTGTAATGGGAGCAAACATTGGTACCTCTGTCACAAACACAATCGTTTCCCTTGGTCAGGTTACGGACAAGAACGACTTTCGCCGAGCGTTTGCTGGTGCTACAGTACATGATATGTTCAACTGGTTGTGTGTTATCATCTTGCTTCCCATTGAGTCGATATCTGGTAAGTATTCCCAGTGAGTCGATATCTGGTAAGTATTCCCATTGGGTCGATATCTGATAAGTATTCCCATTGAGTCGATATCTGGTAAGTATTCCCAGTGAGTCGATATCTGATAAGTATTCCCAATTCACATTGTATCGCCCAAGCATCTCCCAATGCTCATGGTGTTTTAGCCATAACCGTTTTCTTTGAGACTAATTGTATTTTACTGAAATACATAAATCCTGGTAAAGGTATTCTGGTCCAGTAGATAGCTCACATTTGATTTCCCCGTATAGGATCTAACACCGAGGATATATCACCGAGGATCTGTCACCGAGGATCTGTCACCGAGGATATATCACCGAGGATCTGTCACCGAGGATATATCACCGAGGATCCAATTAGGATGACTCAATACACATAACTTGCATCAACATAGTATACAGCCATATAGACATATTCACCATAAAGAATACTAAGTCGTATGTCCACATGGAACATACTGGTCTGTGATACTCCAGCCTTAGTAACTGGAAAATCCATCGTAACCGAGCATGGCGTGTGTCTGGCTCGAGTCGTATGTCCACATGGAACATACTGGTCTGTGATACTCCAGCCTTAGTAACAGGAAAATCCATCGTCACCGAGCATGGCGTGTGTCTGGCTCGAGTCGTATGTCCACATGGAACATACTGGTCTGTGATACTCCAGCCTTAGTAACTGGAAAATCCATCGTCACCGAGCATGGCGTGTGTCTGGCTCGAGTCGTATGTCCATATGGAAGATACTGGTCTATGATACTCCAGCCTTCTCATGACAAACAATGACTAGCAGAACAGAAGCGGCGCCTACATACACTCTGTCATACATTAAAATTCCTGACTCTATTTAGACGTTTTAAAGAAGAATCAAGACAACGAACTTACAATTCTTATATTGTATTCGCTCACAATGTGGTCGTTACAGTTATGTCATGGATTTATATTCTTACCTTCTCTATTCCATGCAGGATATTTGTACTATGTCAGCAAAGAAATGGTCAAGTCTATCTCAACGGGGAATGAGGAAGCCGATGTTGATCTTCTCAAAGTCATCACCAGTCCTTTCACCAAAAAGATCGTTCAGGTTTAATTTAATTCATTTGTAATTTAAATGATTACTTCCCTTTGCAATGTTGAAGCAGTAGAAAGTTTCCTGTTGAGGTTTAACCCCAAAAGCCGAGCCAGGATGTATTAATAATGTTTTAAGCCGAGCCAGGATGTATTGATCATGTGATAAAAATTTTAAAGGGACAGGTTGGTCCAGTGCTCTTAAAGTGGACTTCAAATCTGACGGCCCGAGTTCTCAGCATGCTGCTGTGTGACAGAATTTGTTGTACGACCTTGATTTGCTGCCACTAAGACTAAGAGTTATTATTCTTATTATTTAATTGTATTACTTTAGAAATGATAATCACATATTATAAATATATTCTTTACACGTGATTAGGTAGACAAGAAAGCGATCACCAAGATAGCCAAGGGAGAAGGGGATGATGTGGTCACGCTCCAGAAATTATGTTGTGGTGACAAGGAAGAAATAGAAATGGTTGTGAACAGTACATATAATTCAACAGAAACCAAGTGCTTAAAACAATGTAAGTGTTACACACACACACAGAGTACATGCGTGTGTGCATGTGAGATATATATATATATATATATATATATATATATATATATATATATATATATATATATATATATATATATATATATATATATATATATATATATATATATATATATATATATATATATATATATATTAAAGCGCATTAAGACCCAAAAAATTAAATCATCGTTACTTCAAATAGAGAAAAGATTGACATCCTATAACATGAGTACAAAACAACCTGTATGATTCCATGTCTAACTTTGTTATGTATTGGTTTGTGTGTTATTTTCAGGCGATTATCTGTTCTATGATACCGGCCTCAGTGATGCAGCTCTAGGTGCGATCATCCTCGTGTTGGCGCTACTCATTCTCTGTATATGTTTATTTGCTATTGTGAAGACCCTCAACTCACTGCTCAAAGGAAATATCAGAAAAGGAATCAAGAAATTCGTCAATGCAGATTTCCCGGGTAAAGCCAAATACTTTACCGGCTATCTGGCTATAATAATTGGCATGGCTTTCACTATATTGGTTCAGTCCAGCTCTATCTTTACATCTACAATGACTCCTCTCGTGGGCGTGGGTGTGGTGGGACTTGACAGAATGTATCCACTCACATTGGGATCTAACATTGGTACTACCACAACAGGAATCTTAGCTGCATTGGCCAACGAAAATGCCAAAGATCTACAAAATTCCCTCCAAATCGCCCTGTGTCATTTTATGTTCAATATAACGGGTATACTACTGTTTTACCCTATTCCGTTCATGCGTTGGCCAATACCTTTAGCCAAATTCTTGGGCAATCAGACGGCCAAGTACCGTTGGTTTGCTGTGGTTTACTTGATTGTGATGTTTTTCCTGTTTCCCTTGCTTGTGTTTGGTCTCTCCTTTGCCGGATGGTACGTCCTGCTAGCCATAGGAGCGCCCATTGTGCTGATTGTTCTTACAATTGCGATCATCAAAGTTATCCAGGCAAAGCGTCCCACATGTTTACCCGCCAGATTACGGAGCTGGAAGTGGTTACCGTTGCCTCTGCGGTCTCTGGAACCGTATCATCGAATTCTGATCGTGTGCCCATGCTGTGAGCGATGTCGTAATGAACCAAACCAAATCAAATATACACATAAAGACAACGTTAAAGCTGTTAATACTAGACTCTGACAATACCAAAAAGTGGTATCTAACGTCTAGCTGCAATATTTATACTATTGACCGAACCGTCTTCGCATATGATTCCATATTAGGCTATGAATAATCGTATGAAGAATTTATCGCACAGAAGACCTTTTTATACCTACATTCCTTGCACTTCGGACATATTTTGTCCTGTTCAGGAGGCAACATTCTAAAAATTGCCTATAATTGTCAAAGATAGAGACCTCATATTTGTTATGAATACTAACAAAAAGATGTTCAGGGAGTAACTATGCAGATTGATTGTTACATTTTAGCGTCTTTTTATATTGGGGTCATCTACCGAAATCATTCCACAATCAGGGCCTTGGATAGCATTTCAAAAGTGAGAGGGGGAGAGGGCAAACCTTGATTTGCGTTTCATTTCTTTACATTAAATGGGAATTTGTCCAGGACTGGCTAATACTAGGAGGGGGTGGAGGTTCCTACGAGCCTGTTACTTACCAATAAGTGATTTCAATTAACTGACATCATGTCAAACGGAAGTAAACTCTTATATCTCTTAAACATTGCTTTTACAATTGTAAATTACTTATTCATAAAAACAAAGGCTAATAAACATTTCTTAACCCCTAGAAATTTCACTGACCACTTATGCTCTCATGGGGTCACCACGTGACTCAATTTTAACCAACCAAATGCGACAATTCTGTCTAAAGTGCGATACATACCATGCTGTAGAATTTGTCATATATTAGATAGAGGCTTTCTTGTGTATCTATTCGTGTCAGGCTCAAGACCGTATAAATCAGGGGAGGGTGAGAGATAGGGCCCCATTTTTGGCCATCATGGACCGATTTTTTTTTTTTGTATCATGTTAGGAAACGGTGCTAAATTCAGATTTGTATCAACCCCCCCCCACACACACACACACACACACAAACACACCTGACTTTTGAAATGCTTGCTACGGCCTTAATGTTTACCAGGCGGGAATTTATGAATCACATTTGCCAAGATCTACCATTTTGGGCTGGATAATTTGTGATATACATCTTGTTGGAATCACTGATATGCTCATACTTGTACATATTTGCAGAAATTATTACCGTAACTACCATTCATTCTTTGGCATTAATGAAGATGATTCCGTTGTATATCATGTCAGCTCTATATATTTTACATAATATTCCTCAACATATCTGGTATTTTAATTTCTTGACTTCTTATATATATATATATATATATATATATATATATATATATATATATATCATATATATATATATATATATATATATATATATACATACATACATATATAAACTGTGCCTTAATACATGTGTGTTGTTTTTGAAAATCCTTTAACAAAGAAATCCGTCGGGTTTTATGGAAAATTTGTGTACTGTGGCGTTATATTTTGCATTGTATGCTGCCATATCACCAGTATAGGTTTTGACTTTTTATTATTTTTATTCAGACATTCGTTATTGTTTTACTTTTAACAAATCATTAAATTCAATATTAAATGTGTGTATGTTTGTTTTGATTTGTGCGTATGCGCGTATTAATAGCCAGAGGGCCTTGTTTTAATACGCACACCAATTTGTTTCCTATTGCATGTGTAGGAGGTAGATGTAATGTTTTCCCCTCACGTCTGTTGAACACAATGCGATTTGTCTTCGTCTTAGGCTGTCACCTGTAACGTACTCCTGCTAACGGTAACGACTTGACGTCACAGTCACCGCATTACTTTTCGCACGGTGAATCAGCGTTCGATGTGAGACCGGTATTGGAATACTGGTCTGTTTTGGAATAGTGTGTGATTTTCAAAGGAATAAATCTACATAGCAGGAATACCAACGTAGTAAGCGATGAATGACCCTTCGGAACCTAGGGTTAATGGAAGGGAGCGAAAGGTAACAAGATCATTTAAATTTGCCTCTGAAAACATTCCCTGAACTTTTATAAAGAGAATGCTGTAGTTTAAAATAATTTACTACTAGTATATCGTAGAATAATACAGTGGTGGATCCAGGATTTCCGAAAAAAGGGGAGCGTATGTGAAAGTTAAGTATTAGCCAAAATACTCATCCATTCAGGATGCTAAATCTGGGGTTTTACTTATATTATTTGAGTATTTTCAACCTTATCATCTATATATGTCTTGTAAATTTGTGGCGACCCCTCCCCTTCCTTCCGTCTCTAAATGTGCCACTATTATTAAGTTGCCGGTTTTGAATTTGTATTTGTCTTTACTTGGACAGATATTCTTGTCTTTATTTACAAGTTTTAAATATAAAGAAAGTCCTGGCACTATTGTATAGCTCCATGGTGACTTCTGCCACATAACTGAGCCAGTAACTCCTCTTTTTTTTTTTTTTTTTGTCTAGAGATTTCTAACAAACCTGTTGGTGTGACGTCATTTGTTTCTGTTTTTTTCCTTCAATATATCATCATATATAAGGCTTCGTCGAAATTTTCTTTCAAAGACCTATGAATAAGAATTTCAGAAATGAAGCATATACTCTGTTCTGCTGATCGGAGAAAAAAATACTGTTAATATGATCTTTCGTTCCAGTAATTGAGATGTGACTGTGATAACAACCTTAAATCACCCTATGAAGTGTGAACAATATTACATATCAGCTGTAGTGGTATCCAGTAAAAACCGTCAAATTTCGGCTTTTTAGTATGACATACAGAAAATTCGGTCAAGTTAAAGCATATCCTACATAATAAAGGAGAAAACAGAAGATATCTGACAAAGCTGTATGACACAAATCACCAAGGACATGAACACAACATGATATTGGTAGAATATACACGAAACGACGTTACAAAAATATTCGACTGTGCTGCGGTTACGATACCGACTTAGGACGGTCAATTGAAGTTACAAACGTCACTCAATTGGTGTTTTAACCGGTTTACGGGCGCCCACCGTCCCACTCACTGCGAAAGCAGCACAATCAAAGGACACACATTTAAAAATTTATAAATAATCCTACATATAGAGAACAAGGATCAACAGGTTTCTCAAGCAGAGAAGTCATACAAATTTTATTACACAAGAAAGGTTTATATAATATGTTGCTATCAAAACTATGTAAGGCGACATTAACATAAGTAAAATGTGCTCTGCCCGTCTGTGAGCGAGCTCAGATCCTTGATCAATAGAGTCCCGACTAACAGTCGGAGGGGACGAGGATCAGGACCTTGTCTCCTCTGAAAAGGTTTGAAAAAGGGCCGTCATAGAGTCCCCACCGCCCTGTAAGTCAGCATGCAACGCTCAAGCAAAAGTCTGCATTGGGTTGTAGAGGGACCCAATACAGGAACTATGGTCTTAGCAATGATCTTGGGGTCATACTGTCGATGTCGAAGGCGTTTAATAATTTTAGAACCCGCCGATATGGAATTATCAGAACCTTTGACCCTCTTCAGTTTGTATACTAGATCACCATAGAAAATGAGATGGGAAATTCCACTGGATACGTATTGTTGAAAAGTCACATTTCCGAATTTAGATAAAATGTCTGAATAAGATCTGTAAAATTTACCAAAAGTTTTTCGAAGTTTATGATATCTTTAACCCTAACTAAGAAGTTTAAAAGTAATCTGAGAATTTTTGAGTGAAAATCCAAAACGTTAGTGCAGGCTCTAGGGAACCGAACCAATTGATTAATATAAATACCATATGATGATCACCATGTAGATAAGGGAAAATTACAATAGGAAATCCAAAGTCATCACCTTTATAATATACATGTATTTTAGTATGAATATTGTTGTTAATAATTCTAATATCTAAGCCCAGAAAATGGTGTTTCCTGGTCGGAAGTATTGACTTTGTTTAATTGAAGTTCAGATGGATAAATGTCAGTAATATAGTTTTCAAATTCAGGGTTATCGATAACTAAAATATCATCAAGATATCTAGAGATGTCATTAGAAGGATAAATGTCAGTATTATGGATTTCAAACCGATAACTAAAATATCATCAAGATATCTAGAGGTGTCATTGAACTTATCAATAAGGTCGAAACGTTTAGAGGTGTGAATGGAATGTATAAAGTCCCTCTCATAACAGTATAGAAATAAATCTGCAATAAGGGGAGCGCACTTATTCCCCATAGGAATCCCAATAATCTGTTGATAAGTCTTGTCATTAAATTATACATAAGTTTTATCCATCCAAAATGTGATGGCATTGCACAACTCAGTACAAGTCCGATATTTATAATTATCATATTGTTTGTTAGAGAAAAATCCAGATGTAACTGAAGTACAGAGGTATGAAACCAGCGTATGAGAGAGAACAATTTGGTTTTGATTATGTTATGAGGCAGAGGAGTATATAGTGTAGAAAAATCAAACGTAGACACGCTACTTGCCTCAAGTTTTTTCAAAAGGAATTTTGATAGTCCAAAAGTAATTGACGTTACTAATGATAAAACAGCATTACAATACTTGATAACATGGTCTTTAACTGCAGTAAGAGCCGAGGTAATATGTTTAGAAAGTTAGAAAGCACAGTTGTAGAGCAATGACTAGAGTTTGATATAAAAAGTTTTTATATGGATTTTTGTGTAATTTGGGAAGCCAATACATTGTTGAAAGATCGTTTTTATCAATGCTTAAACTGAAGTCACACATAGCTTTACAATGGTCAGATAGGATCTTGTTTTTAAAGAATGGGGTTTCAACATACGTAGAAGTAGAGTTCAATTAAGTTTTAAGAACTGTAATATAATATATTTTTCAAACAATGATAATATTTGTATTTTAATTCATTTATATAAAAAATATATATAATAATATATGCAGAGTACTGCGTTATTTTATTTGATCACCTTTATCAATATATTTGTTTTCGTGGTAATTTTATAGAACATGTCAGTTTGTATATCCTAATAATTAAATACATTCGAAATTTTTTGTTTCCCTTAATCCTTTCCTTATGTAATATATATATGGATACGCTGTAAGTAACTGATACGCAGTTTACGATACTCATGGTTTATAACCGTCATATAATGTCAATAAACTTTATTTTGTATTTTTATTTTTTTTTTTTTATTTCATTTTTTTTTTTTTTATTATTATTATTTTTTTTTTTTTTGATGCATGAATTTTGACAAGATTGCCATTTTCTTGCAATATCATGTCGTAAATTACACCAACAAATTACTGTATAGATAAATCCCAAAGCGCAAAACACGATTTGATCGCGTCTTACAATACGACAGCATTCACAAAAAAGGACTCCATGCTGGTAAATTGTTTTCAATTCTGGAGAGGAAGAAGAATGTGTTTTTTAAAATTAGTATTGCTCACATAAAATGTACCCTGTTCATGCGTTTTTTCGTTTTTCATTTGGCGCCTCTAGATATCACGATGATATTTTAGTTATCGATAACCCTGAGTTTGATAACTATATTACTGATATTTATCCATCTGAACTTCAATTTAACAAAGCCAGTACTTCCGACCAGAAAACACCTTTTTGGACGTGTATATTAAAATTGTTAACAACAATATTCATATCAACATATATGATAAACGTGACGACTTTGTATTTCCTATTGTATATTTCACTTTTCTAGATCATGTCCCCAGACTCCCATCATATGGTATATTTATCAGTCAATTGGTTCCGTTCGCTAGAGCCTGAACTGATGTTTTGGATTTTCACGCAAAAATTTCTCAGATTACTTTCATTTCAGCGGATTCTAAAATTATTAAACGCCTTCGACATCGACAGTATGACCCCAAGATCAACGCTAAGACCATAGATCTTGTATTGGATCCCTCTACAACTCATTGCAGACTTTTGCTTGAGCGTTGCACGCTTACTAACAGGGCGGTAGGGACTCCATAACGGGCCTTGTCCAAACCTTTTCAGAGGAGACAAGGTCCTGATCCTCGTCCCCTTTGACTGTTAGTCGGGACTCCTATTGATCAAGTCTCTGAGCTCGACTTACAGACGGACGGAGCACGGTTTACTTATGTTGATGTCGCCTTACATATTTTTAATAGCAACATATTACATGTATTCTACAAACATTTCGTGTGTAATTAAATTTTTATGACCCCTATTCTTGAGAAACCTGTTTATCCTTGTTCTCTATATGTAGGATTATTTATAAATTTTTAAATGTGTGTCCTTTGATTGTGCAGCTTTTTCGGTGAGTGGGAAGGTGGGCGCCCGTAAACCGGTTAACTACACCAATTGAATGACGTTTGTTACTTCAATTGACCGTCCTAAGTCGGTATCGTAACGACAGCACAATCGAATATTTTTGTAATGTTTTTCAGTGTATATTATACTATTGTCATTTTTTATGTGCATGTCCTTGTTGATTTTTGTCATACAGCTTTGTCAGATGTCTTCAGTTTTCTCTTTTACGACCCAAATGGCAATCACGCAAAACGTTAAATGTTTTGATATGTCCAGGACAGTCTTACGTCCGGATATCCGGGTTCATTGCACTCCTCCTGGATAATAAACGTTCCTTACGTTGATAATGCACCTTGAACAAAATAACTCACGATTCATGTGCGATAAACAGCTTGTTATATCCCTCAAACCGTAGATCTAATATGATTTCTTCTTCATACATGAATCACACATTTACGACGTCTTATATGTCAAGTTCTAGATGTTTTAGTCGGATTTGGTGAAAATGAAATAAACACGACAAACTCCTAACCAATAAAATCACTCAGGTGTGAAAGATGACTGCTAAATATACACGACCTCATACAGCAAAGCAGTGCCAACTTTAAAGTGTTTATGTATGCTTTGCCTCTTATGTACCCAGTTTTGAACTTTATGCTTTATTGATAATGCCGATGTCAAATTATAAATTTTTGACGGTCTGATTATATTTTAGAAAGCTCCATACATAATACAATTTTCTTCATACTGTCAAAACTATCAAGATAAAGCTAAGTGAAGCAACATCCGTGGGATCCGGAACATTACAAAGCGATGACAGGATGGACGAAAAACGCCCAGGTTAAAACTAATGGTACAAATCTTTGAAAAACGGAATAAATTGGGAATAAGGCGTTATTTACACCATACCGATATTGTTTCTCTGTCACCTAAAAGAGGCCTGCTGGATACATGGCCATTTAGATCCAGACCGTCTGAAGCAGTGAGAGATAACGTCTATGTGAAAATGGACATAGGATTCTTACCGTTACGTCAAGTGTAAAATACGTATAACACGTAGCCCATTGTCGTAGACTCGAATAGTTCATATGATAAATAACTTTAGGAGGCATTATATAATAATAACGATTGCCGTGAATACCATCCAGGTAACACACATTACACACAGTGTCGCAAGGTGTAGAAACAGATGCAGCTCTTGGGCATTTGATTAACCATAACATTTTACAAAATTTGATAAAAATTACTGTTACCTCCACGAAATACATCAACCCAAAAGTAATTTACATACTTACATTTTTGCTTTTCATGATTTTAGATTTACATCTGACAACATACTTTATCAAGGATATAAATACCACGTTTAATCTATGCATTCTATGCATACCACTTCACTCGTGTAATTTATAATTCTCTACTTACTTTTCCCTCTGCGAACATATTATCTCTTCCCAACTTAATACCGCATCATCCATTTGATATTCTGAAGTTGCGGGAGGCTGGTGGTTTTTTTTTTTAAACCCTCCTGCCTTGATTTTGACTTAAAATAATCTTGCCCAGTGAGAGAGTGAGAACACAAATCTAACTCCAATAAACCAGTGTAATCTGAAATCATATTTCGCTAGCCAGAATTACATAACACCACCACAATTAATTTTATTATGATCTTTTAGTGTTATTTTGGTCTCGCCTCTAAATTTCAGGGATCTGTCCACTGTGATACATTGTTGTTGGTGCCATAGTCATGTGGCACCAGCTACTTTCGTATTTTTCATCAGTTCAGTCATGGACAAATCTACCATATTTGTTACTTGAGTTTAATGTCAAGATTTATTAGCAGATACTTGGGATTCGTATGGGTACTAACTTAGTAACTATACACCTTTTTAGCAAATTTGTTTCTATATTGTTATGTGAGGGATTTCATGCATTCTAATCAAAAATCTAAATACTTCGATCTTATTGAGGTGTTCAATAGTACCTGTAGCTACATGTACATGTATCTTGACAACATCTTAGTAATCGATAACAATGAGTTTGAAAGATGTATTGTTGGCATATACCACCTGAACTTCAATTAAACAAAGACAATATTTGTGATACAGAAACACGTTTCTTGGACCTGTACATTCAAATGATTAACAATAAAATTCATACAAGCATTCACGATAGACATGGCTATTTAGATTTCCTTTAGTAATTTTCCCTTATTTGGATGGTCACAGATGTTCCTAGACTCCCGTCTTATGGTATTTATATAATTCAGTTGGTTTCATTTGCCAGAGTCTGCACTAACGTTTTGGATTCCCAAATTTCTACGGTGATCTTGTGTACAAACTGAGGAGGGTCTAAGTTTCTGATTTTATCTAATTGGGTTCCAAAATAATGAAATGCCTTCATCATCGACAATATGACCCGGAAATCACCAAAAAGACAATATATTTTGTATTGGGCTCTTCGACAGATTATTACTTGAACGTTGCATGCTGACTAACAGGATGATGTGGACTATACGTCGGGCCTTGTTAAAACTTTATTCAAGGAAAAAATGGTCATGAACATCGTTCCCTCTGACTGTTAGTTGGTACTACTACAGATCAGGGGTCTGAGCTCGCTTCCAAATCGGCAGAGCAAGGAAATCCATGTAACAAACTGTACAATGATAAAACCCACATACCAGTTATCCATGTAACAAACTGTAAAATGATAAAACCTACGTAATCCATGTAACAAACCGTATAATGCTAAAACCCACATATCTGTAATCCATGTAACAAACTGTAAAATGATAAAACCTACATACCGGTAACATATGTAACAAACTATAACATAACAAAACCTACATATCAGTAATCCATGTAACAAACAAAATTAATTACTCAGGAAATAACGTTACGCACAAGGTACAACCGCTTCTATTATACCTACCAATATCTGCGTTGAGGAATTTCTGTTTTATAAGGTTTTATATGTAACTGATTTATTCGCAATTTTAATTTCAGTCCGGGGAAATCAACTATGCATACGATGGTTCATTTGAAAACCTCGAGAATCAACGCAGAGAACAGGTAAAAAAAAATAGTAATAATCAGACTGTGTTCTGATTTATATCATGTGGTAATTATTCTCACTTCACCATCAAGCAATTAAAGAGAAGTATATCAAATCTAACACATGTAAACTACGTTGCTATGATGATCCATGATAACAATTTTCCTCTTATTTAAATCTTTCAGACATGATCACACGAAACGTGTCAACTTTCTACTTTTTTATCATCCGTTTAATATCAGGGCTTTTTTTCCAATTTTAATAAAATCCTGAAAGTAGAGATTTAAATTCTCATCTGATTAGCATCCACTTTCTTCAGCCTATACCCTCTTCTAAATTTTTTTTCTTTCTGCTTTCTTTTTCTTTTTTTTTTTTTCTTTTTTTTTTTTTGTCTCCTTTTTTCATTCTTTCGTTTTCCCTTTACTGATATTTATAAGGTTTAAACGAGTTGGTAAATACAAGTAGGAAATCTATACTCATGAATTTTCATATAGGTATGTGTTTAATATATAGCGTTGCCCAATTATATATACTAGTAATTTCATGTTAGATTTCAGGAGAGAGCTTTATATAAGTCCAAGACTTGTTGCTCAGTCCTATATTTATGTGTTATGTCATACAATTCATGCGATTGTCTGAGCAGATGCTGTTTAAACCAACTATGTCCTCTTTGCTTCAGAGCAAGGAAGACGACCCATGGGACATGCCTGAACTAAAAGATACGGACACGCCATGGAGAAGTGAGTATCAAGAGAGTGGGTCAGTGGTAACTTAGTGGTAAATTAGTCGACAATCAGAGTAATGTTTGTCTTCTGTAGCCCGGAGCATACACACAGAAAAGGAATAGAATGTAGGGAAAATGACTGACACCTTTATCTATGATGTCATTATAATCTCTGCAGTATTGCGGCTTTATATATATATATATATATATATATATATATATATATATATATATATATATATATATATATATATATATATATATATATATATATATATATATATATATATATATATATATATATATATATATATATGAATTATTTTTTTATCGATTGGTTTTTTTTTTTATTTATCTATCTTTACATTTTATCTTTTATTTTTCTTATCTTTAGTTTCATACATTTATGAATCCTTTGTCTAATTCATTGTAAATATATTTGTTTCATTTGTATATATAAGCTTTGGTATATTTTGTATAAATAAGCTTTGGTATATTTTGTATACATATGCTTTGATCTATTATTGTGTACATGTATGAACTTTGTTATATTTCTTAATTGCTTCGTATTTGTTGACACTTACAATTGCTGATAGACAACGATTCCCGAGAGCACATGAGATTACGTGTGACTGTGTTACAGAGCACCTGAAATTACGTGTGACTGTGTTACAGAGCAGCTGAGATTACTTGTGTCTGTGTTACAGAGCACCTGAGATTACGTGTGACTGTGCTACAGAGCACCTGAGATTACGTGTGTCTGTGTTACAGAGCACCTGAGATTACGTGTGACTGTGTTACAGAGCACCTGAGATTACGTGTGACTGTGTTACAGAGCACCTGAGATTACGTGTGACTGTGTTACAGAGCACCTGAGATTACTTGTGTCTGTGTTACAGAGCAGCTGAGATTACTTGTGTCTGTGTTAGAGAGCACCTGAGATTACGTGTGACTGTGTTACAGAGCACCTGAGATTACGTGTGTCTGTGTTACAGAGCACCTGAAATTACGTGTGACTGTGTTACAGAGCAGCTGAGATTACTTGTGTCTGTGTTACAGAGCACCTGAGATTACGTGTGACTGTGTTACAGAGCACCTGAGATTACTTGTGACTGTGTTACAGAGCACCTGAGATTACTTGTGACTGTGTTACAGAGAACCTGAGATTACTTGTGTCTGTGTTACATAGCACCTGAGATTACTTGAGTCTGTGTTACAGAGCACCTGAGATTACGTGTGTCTGTGTTACAGAGCACCTGAGATTACGTGTGACTGTGTTACAGAGCACCTGAGATTACTTGTGTCTGTGTTACAGAGGACCTGAGATTACTTGTGTCTGTGTTACATTTACCTGAGATTACTTGTGTCTATGTTACAGAGCACCTGAGATTACTTGTGACTGTGGTACAGAGCACCTGAGATTACGTGTGATTGTGTTACAGAGCACCTGAGCTTGCGTGTCATTGTGACAGAAACCTCACACAATGGTGTTGGTTGGTTGGTTGATTTGTGTTTCACGTCGCTTTCAATAATTTTACAGTTATATCGCGACATGGAAGCAGGAGGTTACCAACCTCTTAAACATAGTGGCGCAACCCGGGAATCGAGTCCGGATCGTCGGCGCGGCATGCCAAGCGCTTAACCACTACACGAAGCCTGCATCTCGCACTATGGTGTCAGTATAAGTATTACAGGCACCTTACACTACTTTTCAGTATTAGGGTTACAGGCACTTTACACTACCTGTGTTACAGGTACCTGAGATTACGTGTCAGCGTAACTGGCACCTGACACTATATGTCAGTATGTTACAGGCACCTTAGAGTACTCGTCAGTATTATTGTTACAGGCATCTTAGATTGATTGATTGGTTTTTGTTTTACGTCACACCACGAATATTTTACCTATATGGTGACGGCATCTGCCTGATGCGGGGCATACAAATTTTGACCTTTGCAACGGACCCACCCAAAGCAGTGAGGGATCTTTAACGTGCCATGCATACTACGACATGGGGCCTCAGTTTTTACTGTCTCATCCGAAAGACAGGACACCGGCATGACCAGAGTGGGAATCGAACCCCGGCCTCCCGAATAGGAGTCAAGCGCGATACCACTAGGCCACGTCGGCTTACAGGCATCTTAATCTACGTTCCTTTATTACAGGCACATGAGTTACTAGTCAGTGTAACAGGCACTTGACATTACAGACACCTCTGATTACTCGTCAACATTAAAGTTGCAAGCATGACATTATACGTGTCAATATTACAGTCCCCCGAGACTACGCCTCAGTATTACAGTACTTGAGACTATGTGTCAGTATTACAGAACCTGAGACTACGTTTCAGTAATACAGTCCCGTGAGACTACGTGTCAGTATTACAGGCATCTGAGACTATATGTCAGTATTACAGCACCTGTGACTACGCGTTAATATCACAGTCACCTTAAACTACGTGTCAATATTACAGTCCCGTGAGACTATGTGCCAGTGTTACATCACCTGTGACTACATGCCAGTATTACAGGTACCTGAGACTACGTGTCAGTATTACAGGCACCTGCGACTACGTGTCAGTATTACATCACCTGATACTACGTGTCAGTATTACAGCACCTGAGATTACGTACATGTATAACAGAATTTGAGACTACATGACAGTATTATATGCTCGTGAGACTACATGTCAGTATTACGGCACTTGAAACTACGTGTCAGTATTACAGACACGTAACACTACGTGACAGTATTACAGGCAAATGAGACTACATGTCAGTATTACAGGCACGTGAGGCTATGTGTCAGTATTGCAGCCCCTGAGACTACGTTTCCGTATTTCTGACCTCGATTCCATGAACATTCAGAAGTTACAGATATCGAAATTTGATGAATTTTGGGGAATTGTGACTAAATTTTATTAATTGCCCCATCTTTCAATGACTTCTGGCTTTACTCGAACGAGAAGAAAGAAAAGCTCTTCTCCTTACAGTACCTTATAGTACAGTACCGAGATACGAAATCATCTTCGTCCCTATGTCCATATTGAAATCTATTTGTTTGCCTATATGTTCCAACGGCTGAAACGAATTCAAAGGCAATATATTGTCCCCATTTGTATTAGTGGAGTTTGGGGGAGGGGGTTAATAGCTGAAAATGACTTACAGCCATCAAAATATGAACACGTGGTACATTTCAATAGATGCATTAAAACATGCTAAACCCGCGAGCTTTCAAATATAAACATAGTTCGTGGCAGGATATGTAATAATTATGAGATGGATAACAGGATATACTCAACCTCTGGTAATAAAGGTAATATTTCCCCTTATTTAAAGCAATATGTGACCAGAAAATATATTAATTCATTCCAGAAATAAAGATGTTATGGTATGACCTATAAACTTCCTGACTTTATCACATATACGAGATCCTTTTTATTACACATTCTTCTACTTAGGAAAGAAGATTCTGATTTTTCATAAGACAAAAATCAAAATTTACAAAAATCAAAATTTCTAACAATATATTAGCACAAGTAGAACATGAAAGCTAGTGAACTATTATAATGTCTACAATTTTTTTTTTTATTTAATGCTGGTACGATCTGAAAGCATGTAGAGAAAAAGGTGCCAATATGTACTCGATGTAGAGAAAAAGGTGCCAGTATGTACTCGATGTACGGTTGTTTCGTTCTTGTATTTACATATATCCCAGATTTAGTCTGGTAAAAATAAAAGCACAGATTTACTGACGTTTTACCTCGGGATTTATCGATTAATTCCCATTGACAAAATGCTTTCGTGGGCTTCGTAAGTTTTCCATATAAGCAGTTCGTATTTTAAAGGTTAAATACAAATACATATATAATTGCATCTATTACATATAATGAAGATCTGCGTGAACTTTCTCACATTTAAGTGCCTTACATAATCTAATGTGAGAAAAGTGAATTTGTCATTGGTTTCCATTGGATCTCTTCATGAATTCGTATGTTCTAACAGCTCTTACACTGAAGACTTTGAAAAGTACTTAAAGAAGATAAATAATTGACAGTGTTTATTTTCAGCATTGGACACGAGTGATAAGGTCAAACGAGTAGCATGGACCATCGTTCGTATCCTTCTCTTCATTCTCTTCCTCTATGTCTTCATCTGCTCCCTGGACTTCCTTAGTTCAGCATTCAAACTCCTCGGCGGTGAGTACAACTACCACGTACTGTTGATTACAATAAGAGAGGGGGCAAGGTAGGAAGGAAAGGAAAGGGACAATTAAGCAGAAATCTGAAAGTTTAGCAAATTAATTAATGTGTGTGCTTTTGTTACATGGAATTTTTAAGTGTATTTTATGAAGATAAAAGACGAATAGGTGTAAATACTAGCCACAAGCAAACTAGTATATATACTGACGATTTCAGGACGGACTGCCGGTAAGGTGTTTCAGGAGAACAAACTCTTGACCAATCCAGTATGCGGAGTAATGATCGGTGTGCTGACCACAGTGTTAGTCCAAAGTTCCTCGACCAGTACGTCCATCGTGGTCAGCATGGTAGGATCTGGATGTAAGTCAGATATGGATATTTATAGTGCACTATATACAATGGTCATTTCAGATTCTGAGACACTTTTTGGTATATAACGCTAAAAAATTATTACATAGGAAATTATAAAATTATATGAATCGTTTTGAGTGATTTTCATGCTTTATACACAAATAAATGATTAATGATTAACAACGATTTAGATGGACCTGTTGGTTAAAGATCAGATTCTGGATCGTGTGATGAATATGATAGCATTGATTTTGATATTTCTAGTGATATCTGTCAGGATGGGAATACCTATAGTTATGGGAGCAAACATTGGTACTTCCGTAACTAACACTATTGTTTCCATGGGACAAATTCTCTCGAAGAACGACTTCCGGCGGGCTTTCGCCGGGGCTACAGTGCACGATATGTTTAATTGGCTGACAGTCTTCGTCCTTCTGCCGATAGAGGTCGCCTGTCGTAAGTTACTGTCTATATAATTTTGTTATGTTATTTTCTGCATCATTTAATTTTGCATGTAACACGCAGTTTGATTGGTTTAAAGATTTGTGGTATATCTCATCCACGAAATTTGTTCTCTAAAGACGTAATTTCCCGCGTTTTCTGAGCTGTGACGTGGCAGCGTAAAGCACGTAAATATTCAAATCGATGGTTTTGTTTTCACTATCGTGTGTCATCATGGGTATAGATACCCTTATTCTCAGATGTTATGGCCGTGCCACTTTTAGTTTAACAGTCAGTTGCGCTTGATGTATTGATTTCAAAACATTAAATAAATTTACATATATCAAATGTTGTTAATATTTAGAAAAACTTGTGTCCTTATGTACCCATTCCACCTGCACTTCCTTGCTGATGAATTCTTGTCTTCATCTATTTCGTTTCTGTTTCTTGGGATGTAGGATCACCTGTACGTATTATCCGAAAATGTATAGTCCAAATTGTTTAATCTACCAGATAGTGCAGTGGCGCACTCTACGTTGTAACCGCGCTTTGACTGTGTGTTAATGGCCCGTCCATCCTAGACCAAAGAGAAGTCATCAGATACAGCTGTATGAGAGATGGCGCCACGGACATGTGGAACATACTAGAATGAAAAAATAAACAGATTTCACAGAAATATTCCCTCGTAGTCGAGATACCGATATAGGACTGACCATTGTAGTCGAGGTACCGACATAAGACTGACCATTGTAGTCGAGGTACCGACATAGGACTGATCATTGTAGTGGAGGTACCGACATAGGACTGACCATTGTAGTCGAGATGCCGACATAGGACTGACCATTGTAGTAGCGGTACCAACATAGGACTGACCATTGTAGTCGAGGTACCGACATAGGACTGACCATTGTAGTTGAGGTACAGACATAGGACCTACCATTGTAGTCGAGATGCTGACATAAGACTGATCATTGTAGTCGAGGTACCGACATAGGACTGACCATTGAAGTGACAATAGTCACCCAGGAGTGTAAATAACTGGTCCTTCCCTCTCACCACAAAAGCAGTACAATCCAATAACACAATAAAAAGCTATGACGAGGGTTAAAGTTAACAACTGATAGACAAGCAAAGAGACAGAGTTAAAATAAAAAACAAAACAAAAACAAAAACAAAAACAAAACAATACAATATGCTCCCCGATGTATCGATCCAGGGGCATGAAAAAGCTATCAATAAATTGAGATGACAAAAGACTGAGATTGTTAAGACAAATATATTAAAGAATATATTTAGATATAAGAAGCTATGTTTGTAAAGCACTAATGTCCCTGGCGGCAACAAAGTCCAAAAGGTTATTTTTAGCGTGAAGGTCATTGTCAAGGTCAAAAGGTAATCGATCCTGGCGTCATTTGAAAGGGCTTCATTAGTTGAGTACGCATGTCAAATATGCAGTCTCACGGTTCAAACGTTATGGCCAAGGTTAAAGTTGACATGCGTACTCAACTAATGAAGCCCTTTCAAATGACACCAGGAGACATATAAAATCTACAATGACATCAACATGTGTCAACTCTTCTCTGCCCACTGAAGCGAGCTGCTGTCGTTACAGACCCACCAAACAGGAGATGCTCACTCCTTACAGGCCCGCCAAACAGGATGTTCACTCCTTACAGGTCCGGTGAACAGGAGATGCTGTCCTTACAGTAAATTAAATATTTAATTTAATAAACGTTGTCCTCCAAACAGGAGATACCCAGTCCTTACAAGCCCACCTACTGGCCAGCTAAACAGGGGATGAGGTCCTTCTTACAAGCCCACTTCAAAGATCCAAATCACATTGGCTGTCTTCCGTAGACCATAAGATCCGTTACACCCCCCCCCCCTTTTTGTTTACATTCCAGTATACTACTCATACGTACCTACCCTATTCACTATTTACTAATAAAGATACTCATTGATATCTTTTTTGTTTGAACTCTTATCCTGTATTTGTAGATTATCTGGAAATTCTTAGTTATGAAATTGTAAATTCCATCAATATTGGAAAGAAGGTGGATAAGATCAACATCTTGAAAGCTGTCACCAAGCCTTTTACCAGTGCCGTCATCCAGGTGAGTAAAACGTACAATGTATCGGATACAAAACTGTAGACCTATGTTGAATGTAATATGAATGCATGATCAAATACAGTAAATCTACATCCAGCATTATAAGTATTTCTGAAGCTGACTGGACCTACCCCACATCGCACTGGACCAACCCCACATCACACTGGACCTACAACACATCACACTGGACCTACCCCACATCACACTGGACATACAACACATCACACTGGACCTACGTCACATCACACTGGACCTACAACACCCTGCAACTACATCACACTGGACTTACCACCCATCACATGCACCTACCCTACATCACACTGGACCAACGTCACATCACACTGGACCTACCCCACATCACACTGGACCTACCCCACATCACACTGGACCTACAGCACATCACACTGGACCTACCCCACATCACACTGGACCTACAACACATCACACTGGACCTACAACACATCACACTGGACCAACAACACATCACACTGGACCTACCCCACATCACACTGGACCTACAACACATCACACTGGACCTACAACACATCACACTGGACCTACCCCACATCACACTGGACCTACAACACATCACACTGGACCTACAACACATCACACTGAACCTACCCCACATCACACTGGACCAACAACACATCACACTGGACCAACAACACATCACACTGGACTTACAACACATCACACTGAACCTACCCCACATCACACTGGACCAACAACACATCACACTGGACCTACAACACATCACACTGGACCAACAACACATCACACTGGACATACTACACATCACACTGGACTTACAACACATCACACTGGACATACTACACATCACACTGAACCTACCCCACATCACACTGGACTTACAACACATCACACTGGACCTACGTCACATCACACTGGACCTACCCCACATCACACTGGACCAACAACACATCACACTGAACCTACCCCACATCACACTGGACATACAACACATCACACTGGACTTACAACACATCACACTGGACCTACCCCACATCACACTGGACCTACGTCACATCACATTGGACCTACCCCACATCACACTGGACCTACCCCACATCACACTGGACCTACAACACATCACACTGGACCTACCCCACATCACACTGGACCTACCCCACATCACACTGGACCTACATCACATCACACTGGACCTACCCCACATCACACTGGACCTACCCCACACAGTAGTTTGGGTATGTTTGCACCTTTCACTAGCCTAGGCGATGGCGGACTGTTTGTGAAGGAAAGTCACCACTGGCCGTCTATAACAAGTTGTATTAAAGATCCTACATAGGAAACATTAATGATCACGTTTTGTTTGGTTCCGATGACAGTTGTGGCAGTTTTGATAAAGTATCATTAAGTTTTGCCCAATTACAGGTCGACAAGAAAGCAATAACTAAGATAGCAGAGGGTAAAGATAGCGATACACTGCTAAAACTATGCTGCAAGTGGGAGAAAAACACATTCTCAAACGCTACTTACAACGAAACCAAGAAAGAATGCATCAAACAATGTAAGCATGATTCAGAGAACAGTTTGTTCTGCTTTTAGGAACTAACTTCCTTCTAAGGCGCTATGATACTCTCTCTCTGTTAACATTCATCTAGTATCTTCCACATTATCCCCTCTCTACACTCTTTCTCCAATTGTTCCCATGGCTATTGACAGACAGATGTTCTCTCTAATTCTGACTTTATAATCTAATGTACATTGTGTATATATGTTGCAAACCATTGTCAAATGTCGTGCCTTGTCACGGTTGTTGTATTACTGATGGTGGACAGTAGGAACCCGAGGACACCTCGAATTGGTAATCAGTGTGGTGGTAAACTACGGTAATTGTAAATTACAGTAATTGTTTACTCTAAATTCTGAAAGTTACCTTACAAATTGTGTAATATATCCTTAAAGGTTTGGACCTTCCGTTCATTAACTAGTCAGTCGGTGTGAATAAAGAGGGGATACATACGCGGATCCAGAAATGTCGCCAAGAGGGGGTCCATTCCCAATAATTTCCGAAAGGAGGTCCATCCATGTTTTTGTGTGTAAATTACTTATTTTACATGGATAATTACAAGTAAAGTAATTTTCGCCGAATCTCAGGGTGGGTCCAGACACTGGTCCCTGGATCCGCGCATGGAATGCATGCTAAAAATGCGTATGCAGGACACATATAGAGGATTATATTAGTTAATATAAGAATTTAGTATTAAATACATAAGTGAATAATGCAGCGTTTCCTGTGTTTTCTGCATTTCGTACTCTATTTCTTATTTACAGGTGAATACCTATTTAAGGACGTCGGTCTTTCGGACACAGAGTTAGGGGGTTTACTCCTTGCTTTGTCCTTAATACTCCTATGCTTGTGCCTTTTCGGCATTGTGAAAACATTGAATTCTTTACTGAAAGGAAACATCCGGAGTGGTATCAAGAAATTTGTGAATGCCGACTTCCCCGGAGCTTGGCGATACTTCAGTGGGTATGTCGCAATTTTCGTAGGCACGGGTTTTACCATTGTCGTACAGTCTAGTTCTGTGTTCACATCGACATTGACACCGCTGGTCGGAGTAGGAGTGGTCAGTATTGAGAGGATGTACCCCCTCACCTTGGGGTCAAACATTGGTACTACCACTACAGCGATTTTAGCAGCTCTAGCACAAAGCGAACCAACAAAATTTAAACATTCTCTACAAATTGCATTTTGTCATTTATTTTTTAATCTTTCTGGAATTCTGTTGTTTTATCCAATACCATTCATGCGTTTTCCGATTCCCCTTGCAAAGTTTCTAGGGGAGGAAACTGCCAAATACAGATGGTTTGCCATCCTTTATCTAATTCTGATGTTTGCTGTGATGCCATTGGTGATTTTCGGTTTGTCCGAGCCAGGTATTGAAGTCCTAGCCGGAGTCGGAATTCCGTTTATTGTGATAATTATTTGTATAGGGATCATAAAGGTAATTCAAAGGAAGAAAAAGCACATATTACCTCGAAAACTACAAGACTGGAAATTTCTCCCTGAGCCTTGTCGGTCACTCGCACCTGTAGATAGAGTGTTCAGAAAATTGTGTAAATGCTGTAAATGTTGCAATACGGAAATGCTGGAAGAACCAGAGCCTACGGAAAAACTGGAGATGGAAATATCAGTGGACACGTATAAAGTACGAAGTGATGAATCAGATAATGACACAAGAATGTAGGAAGAGGAAAACTGGAGATAGACGAAGCAGTGGACACTGATAAAATACGAAGTGATGAATCAGTCACTGATACAAGAATGTAGAAGGATTAAAGACGTGTACTGTCGCCGGAATGGTGCTGAGAGAAATTACTTCAAAATATAATTTACCTGTATTATGCCAAATTGTAAAGCGTTGGTTTAATTTGATTGTTTTTCTACTGATTGGAGGAAAATACACTAGAAAATCTGTATCAACACGGGAAGAAATAAGGTTCCGCTTTCAAAAGTGGTCCAAAATAATATTATGGCGAAAATGAAATTCAACTGTAACGACAGGGGGAATGTCCATTACGCTTAAGAGAGTTTAATGTCATGTTCATTAATTCTCAATTATTTGGTTGTGACACAAATACGGTTCAAAGAGATACCGCAGCCTTTCGTTTTATAACATAATTGCAAGGGAGTCAATTCGGAGTGGTTTGTCATACTTGAAGTATCTCGAGTCTATTGAAGGTAGAAAGAGAGGGAACCAAGCAAACGGACAGCCTACAGTGACAACACCTTACATATTTATCTGTTTAAGTGATGGGAATTTCACAGACCAACTGCTAATGTACTGAGTATAATACAATCTACAGCAGCGCTATAAAGCATTGTACAGATGTATGCTGTTAAAGACTTATCCACAATAGGAAGATATTTTACAATGTTTGTTGACCTCATATAGGTCAACTCAATTACATCATAGCAATCAGAAACCACCTACCTTGACGGTCTGCTTAAATTAAAGGAGAATGTCCCTTTACCATGGTGTTGTCTTTCTTCTATTGATGACCTTGTTCGATTTCTTTCCGGGTTATAAAGGTTTGAATGATTTTCCAGAAAGTTTGGAAAGTCTCCTCTTTTAAGGAAAAATACATATTCTATTTCTGTAACAAACATGTGACTTTGGAAAACAGTCATTTTATTTCTATCTTGGATAATAAAGTACCTTATACTCATTCAACACATGTGATTACAACATGTACGCAGGAGATACATGTATACATGGATAAATGTTTGATAATGACTTTTGTTTCTTCATCAAAACAAACTGCTTTGTCTAAAATTTTTCATGACTGTCAGAAGACCTAGTGGAAAAATAAAACAAAATAATGAAAACTTGTTCAATATTTATTTCATTTTTTCCCATATAAGTGATTCATATTTATAAGCAGTTAAAGTTACATAACTTCTTCACAAAAAAATATAAAATGATTATAAAATTGTTATGTACTTCATCATTAAACATAAATAAAATAAAATAAGTCAAGATCTGTAACTGGAAGTGGAGCAGTAAAACTTTGAGAAGAGAATTCTATACATGTAAGAAAACAATAATAAATCTGTGTTTTACATATCTTAAGGAGCAGCAATAATTTCAATATGAAGCATCATATCATAAATGTGGTAATAGGTACATGATTGGTTGGTTGGTTGGTTGATTGGTGTTTTACGTCGCTTTCAACAATATTTCAGTTATATCGCGACTTGGAAGCAGGAGGTTACCAACCTCTTAAACATAGAGGCGCAACCCGGGAATCGAACCCGGATCGTCGGCGCCGCAAGCCAAGCGCTTAACCACTATACCACGCCTGCCCCTCAATAGGTACATGAACAAGAAGTATGTATCGAGTACAAATTATAGAGGCTACATGGCGTCAAGTGTAATACATGGATAATTCTCTACTACGCCATCTTGATGCTATGAACACCTTCGTGTTACGTCTATATGTCACAGACAGACAACGGGACAAACATCTATGCTGGTGTTATGTCTATATATCACACACAGACAACGGGACAAACATCTATGCTGGTGTTATGTCTATATGTCACAGACAGACAACGGGACAAACATCTGTGCTGGTGTTATGTCTATATGTCACACACAGACAACGGGACAAACATCTGTGCTGGTGTTATGTCTATATGTCACACACAGACAACGGGACAAACATCTATGCTTGTGTTACGTCTATATGTCACAGACAGACAACGGGACAAACATCTATGCTGGTGTTACATCTATATGTCACACACAGACAACGGGACAAACATCTATGCTGGTGTTATGTCTATATGTCACACACAGACAACGGGACAAACATCTGTGCAGGTGTTATGTCTATATGTCACAGACAGACAACGGGACAAACATCTATGCTGGTGTTACGTCTATATGTCACACACAGACAACGGGACAAACATCTGTGCTGGTGTTATGTCTATATGTCACAGACAGACAACGGGACAAACATCTATGCTGGTGTTATGTCTATATGTCACACACAGACAACGGGACAAACATCTGTGCTGGTGTTATGTCTATATGTCACACACAGACAACGGGACAAACATCTGTGCTGGTGTTATGTCTATATGTCACAGACAGACAATGGGACAAACATCTATGCTGGTGTTACGTCTATATGTCACACACAGACAACGGGACAAACATCTGTGCTGGTGTTATGTCTATATGTCACAGACAGACAACGGGACAAACATCTATGCTGGTGTTACGTCTATATGTCACACACAGACAACGGGACAAACATCTGTGCTGGTGTTATGTCTATATGTCACAGACAGACAACGGGACAAACATCTATGCTGGTGTTACATCTATATGTCACACACAGACAACGGGACAAACATCTATGCTGGTGTTATGTCTATATGTCACACACAGACAACGGGACAAACATCTGTGCTGGTGTTATGTCTATATGTCACAGACAAACAACGGGACAAACATCTATGCTGGTGTTACGTCTATATGTCACACACAGACAACGGGACAAACATCTGTGTTGGTGTTATGTCTATATGTCACACACAGACAACGGGACAAACATCTGTGCTGGTGTTATGTCTATATGTCACAGACAGACAACGGGACAAACATCTATGCTGGTGTTACGTCTATATGTCACACACAGACAACGGGACAAACATCTGTGCTGGTTCCAGTTTTGTGTTTCAGTGGGCCCATGGTCACTTTGAGTGTGTATCCATTCACTTGGATGTAAAACCCAATACACTAATAATAGACTGGAATCCCTTACTGCCTATATTCCAGGTGCTACTAGCACTATGCCAGGGAATATTATAGAAAATTTCATAGAGAATAGGACAATTCTCTAAACCGGTTGATATGATGCTAAATATATGAAGGTTATACTCATTAGAATGAATGCACATATCCCAAAGACCGAAACTGGGAGAAACTCAAAATCACCCAAACTTAAAGTGTCCTGATTCTGTTGTTATCGTAAAGTAGAAATATAGAAAGAATTCCTTTAATATATGATTGCCCTTTGTATATTGATATGAGATAAACATATCAATCAAATAATATAAGTAATAAAGAGATTCATTGCTAGCCATATTTCAATCCTACTAATACCAATTATATGAGACATTTGAGCCAATATTTATGTGAATGCTTTAAAATTCATTCTAAATACATTTCATAGTGCAATGAATAAGAAGTTAACCTTGCATAATCTGTATAACTGACTGCATATCATTCTTAATAAACACTACGTTCATTAATGTTACCTTGGCTTCATAATACCAAGTCTTCTAGAAATGTACATGTATATAGATTTTATCCTTACAAATACATTATGGGAAGTTACACAGCACAATAACAATACTATGGTAATATAATAAATATTAGACATTCCATATCTTTATCCGATAAGATGTTAATGAATGTCATGATTATATGTTCACTACATACCATATCTATACATAACACTCTATAGATGTTTCCATCATACTTATACAGACACAATATTGTGGTGATCATTTCTTATCTTTACACTGTAGAGATGCCTTTACATGTCATGATTATATGTACATCACATTTCAGTCATACCATATCTATACATTACACTCTATAGATGTTTCTGTCATACTTAATAATATAGACACAATATTGTCATCATTTCTTTACACTGTAGAGATGTTTATGTTGATGTGATGCATAAATTTATGTAATGTTGTTTGAAACGACTGGTTAATATGCAAACAAGTTTGGTGTTATCAATAAAGAAATCACTCATAGTGGCACAATCCAGGGGTCAAATCTTATCAACCTGCACTGCATTAAGCCAAAGGTGTAACTTTTACACCAAGTCTGACCCTTAGACCCTAACACTCCACTGTATGCACAGTCAAAGTCTGACCCATGGACTTAACATTCCACTGCATACACAATCCAAGACTGACCCTCAGAGCTTAATGCTCTGTTGCCTGCACAGTCCAAGTCTAACCCCCTGGGAAATAATGCTCCACTGCATGCAAAGTCCAAGTCTTACCTTCAGAGCTTAATGCTCTTCTGCATGCACAGTCCAAGTCTTACCCTCAGAGCTTAATGCTCCTCTGCATGCACGGTCTAAGTCTGACCCTTGGGGCTTAACACTCCACTGCATGCACTGTCCAAGTCTGAGCTTTCAAGCTTAATGCTCCACTGCATGCATGGTCCACGTCTGACCCTTGGAGCTTAACGCTCCACTGCATATATGGTCCAAGTCTGATCCTTATGACTTAACACTCCACTGCATACACGGTCCAAGTCTGACCCTTAGGGCTTAACACTCCACTACATGCACGGTCCAAGTCTGACCCTTAGGGCTTAACACTCCACTGTATGCATGGTCCAAGTCTAACCCCCCAAGGAAATAACACTCCACTGCATGTACAGTCCAAGTCTGATCCTCAGAGCTTAACGCTCCCCTGCATGCACGGTCCAAGTCTTACCCTAGAGCTTAACACTCCACTGCATGCACAGTGCAAGTCTGGCCCTTAGGGCTTAATGCTCCACTGCATACACAGTCCAAGTCAGACTCAAGGTGCCTAACATCCACTGCATGCATGGTCTAAATCTGGCCCTTGGAGCTTAATGCTCCACTGCGTGCACAGTTCTACTCTGACCCTTGAAGTTAAACGTTTTACTGCATTCAGATCACGACATGGAACCTCTTGTTATTAGGAAGACATAAGAGGTTATCTACAGTATTAGAAACCTGAACAAAGAAAAATGTGCTGTTTTTATGATTTGATCATAAGTTCTACTTATAGATCGATCAATGGAGGGTGATCTAATCACCATCTATATTAGTATATGTACTACTAGTAATAACTATGTGTGTTGGTTTGTTTTATGTCATGCCACAATTAACATAGTGATGACATCTGCCTGATGCATGTCACATATAATCAAAATACTGGTATATATCCAAAATCAAATATCTAATTAAATATCAGATATCAAATAATGTTATTTAATAACAATGAATAGGTTGAAATTAAGTATACCCATTTCTGTACATAGAATGAGATAACCCATGTTATACACCTTCCCCGTACCCTGTCCTTATGATGTATGTATCTTCATATCCTTGCATACTGTCTCTATACACTCTAAGAGTTTGCGCATGTCTCCTGGGAATATATGGCCAATATTACCAATCCTGAAACAGTCTGCGTTCAGTACCTTTCCTGGATAAATAACCTGACCTGAAATTTATAACATATACACACTTAAATTACAACATATACGCACTTACATTACAATATATATGCACTTACATTACAACATATATGCACTTACATTACAACATATACGCACTTACATTACAACATATAGGCACTTAAATTACAACATATAGGCACTTAAATTACAACATATAGGCACTTAAATTACAACATATAGGCACTTAAATTACAATATATACACCCTTACATTCTCAATCAAGCCTTAATTAAGTATCAACAATAAAGAATTCAATTAATGTAAAGGCTACATGAATGTTTGAAATATCTACCTGAAATGTGACCTCATTTGACTCACTTGTGCAGTTTGCATAGTAAATCAATATATAAACTGTGGACTTTCTACACTTACCCATAGCATTCAGTCTGTTGTAGAAATCCGTGAAGTTGAAGTTGGGATGTTGTGGAAATTTATATGAAGTAATGATGTAACCTTCATGTTCTGGACTTAGAAATTCCTCAAATCCTAGTTTCTTCATGCCTGTCCGTAATATTTCTCTGTTTTCCTGGTACCTTAAACAGGATTACAGCATTTCTATACAATCGAACTACATCCCTTTTATGTCATGTATTCCTGCTGTCTCCCAGTTCATTTTATCTACAATCTAATTTTCATCTGACATTTTCTAAGTTACTGTCTGTGTAAGTACCATAATTTTCATTATGAAACAAAACACAGCCAATCAAAATTCAGTTAACGCTTGAAGTTTCAGCACTTTTGAATCATTACAAGCATATTGTGCATTGCAGAAGTGATACATTTTCCACTGGTCTATTCTACCACCTTTGTACAAGAATTTTTCTGCAAAGGGCAGACACTTTGCCATGAGTAAATCACCTTAATCTATACACTAAAGAAAAATGTCTTAAAAATTTACCTTAGACAGACAATTGGACAGGTAGGGGACAGATAAATGGACAGACAGATACCGGTACATAAACAGAAAGGAAACCTAAATTTCCTACAAGTTTTCGCAGACTTCTTTCTGACTGACCTTTTAGCTCTTCCTAACACTCCGCCTTCCTCTTTCAGCTCCTTTAAGGCTTGGCAGAATGCCAGCATACAATGTGTCGGGGGTGTAAAGCGAAACTGTCCAGTTTTTTCCAGCTGTTCATGTTGATCATACAGATCGAGGCTCAAGCTTCGAGAGTTTCCTAAATCAATAATAATCAAATTCCATTACCATTTTTATTTCATGATCCCTATGTGTAAACAGTATCCTATCAAGCAAACTATGAATCACTTTTTTGCTTTATTCTATGACACATACCTTGACAGTTTTGAAGCTTGCTCTTTCTAGCCACTACAAAGGAGAATCCCGGTATTCCTTGTATACATTTGTTAGCCGAACTAACTACATAATCTACTGCTCCATTTGTTACGTCCAACGGTACAGCACCAAAACTACTCATGGCATCCACAAAATACACTGTAAAGAAAAGAATCATATAAATCCCAGATATCTCTATAGTCCTGCTTTCAAAGTCAATAACCTTGATACAGTCTTAGGGTACAGACTTCTTCACGCAATAAAAAAGTTATAGACCTTTCATAGAGACAATCTGTAGGGTCGTCATTACTCCAATGTGAATGTGTCTGATAGTTTCATCCTATCTTATATCAATACTATTATCCCTAGGCCTGTATGGGAAAGTCTTTATGATATGTGTACACTCACAATATTAGGTTCCCTAGACCTGTATGGGAAAGTCTTTATGATATGTGTACACTCACAATACTAGGTTCCCTAGGCCTGTTTGGGAAAGTCACCTATGATATGTGTACACTCAAAATACTAAGTTCCCTAGGCCTGTAAGGGAAAGTCTTTATGATATGTGTACACTCACAATACTAGGTTCCCAAGGCCTGTATGGGAAGGTCTTTATGATATGTGTACACTCACAATACTGGGTTCCCTAAGCCTGTATGGGAAAGTCTTTATGAAACATGTACACTCACAATACTAGGTTCCCTAGGTCTGTATGGGAAAGTCTTTATGATATGTGTACACTCACAATACTGGGTTCCATAGGTCTGTATGGGAAAGTCTTTATGATATACGTACACTCACAATACTGGGTTCCCTAGGCCTGGATGGGAAAGACTTTATGAAACATGTACACTCACAACACTAGGTTCCCTAGGTCTGTATGGGAAAGTCTTTATGATATGTGTACACTCACAACACTAGGTTTCCTAGGTCTGTATAGGAAGGTCTTTATGATATGTGTACACTCACAATACTAGGTTCCCTAGGCCTGTATGGGAAAGTCTTTATGATATGTGTACACTCACAATACTAGGTTCCCTAAGCCTGAATGGGAAAGTCTTTATGATATGTGTACACTCACAATACTAGATTCCCTAGGCCTGTGTACACTCATAATACTAGGTTCCCTAGGCCTGTATGGGAAAGTCTTTATGATATGTGTACACTCACAACACTAGGTTCCCTAGGTCTGTATGGGAAAGTCTTTATGATATGTGTACACTCACAACACTAGGTTCCATAGGTCTGTATGGGAAGGTCTTTATGATATGTGTACACTCACAATACTATGTTCCCTAGGCCTGTATGGGAAGGTCTTTATGATATGTGTACACTCACAATACTAGGTTCCCTAGGTCTGTATGGGAAAGTCTTTATGATGTATGGGAAAGTCTTTATGATATGTGTACACTCACAACACTAGGTTCCATAGGTCTGTATGGGAAGGTCTTTATGATATGTGTACACTCACAATACTATGTTCCCTAGGCCTGTATGGGAAGGTCTTTATGATATGTGTACACTCACTATACTAGGTTCCCTAGGCCTGTGTACACTCATAATACTAGGTTCCCTAGGCCTGTATGGGAAGGTCTTTATGATATGTGTACACTCACAATACTAGGTTCCCTAGGCCTGTGTACACTCATAATACTAGGTTCCCTAGGCCTGTATGGGAAAATCTTTATGATATGTGTACACTCACAATACTAGGTTCCCTAGGCCTGTGTACACTCATAATACTAGGTTCCCTAGGCCTGTATGGGAAAGTCTTTATGATATGTGTACACTCACAATACTAGGTTCCCTGGGCCTGTGTACACTCACAATACTGGGTTCCCTAGGCCTGTATGGGAAAGTCTATATGAAATGTGTACACTCACAATACTAGGTTCCCTAGGTCTGTATGGGAAGGTCTTTATGATATGTGTACACTCAAAATACTATGTTCCCTAGGTCTGTATGGGAAAGTCTTTATGATATGTGTACACTCACAATACTAGGATCCCTGGGCCTGTATGGTAAAGTCGTTATTAAATGTGTACACTCACAATACTGGGTTCCCTAGGTCTGTATGGGAAAGTCTTTATGAAATGTGTACACTCACAATACTAGGTTCCCTAGGTCTGTATGGGAAAGTCTTTATGTATGTGTACACTCACAATACTAGGTTCTCTAGGTCTGTATGGGAAGGTCTTTATAATATGTGTACATTCACAATACTAGGTTCTCTAGGCCTGTGTACACTCATAATACTAGGTTCCCTAGGCCTGTATGGGAAGGTCTTTATGATATGTGTACACTCACAATACTAGGTTCCCTAGGCCTGTGTTCTCTCACAATACTAGGTTCCCTACGCCTGTATGGGAAAATCTTTATGATATGTGTACACTCACAATACTAGGTTCCCTAGGACTGTTTGGGAAAGTCACCTATGATATGTGTACACTCGAAATACTAAGTTCCCTAGGTCTGTAAGGGAAAGTCTTTATGATATGTGTACACTCTCAATACTAGGTTCCCAAGGCCTGTGTACACTCACAATACTGGGTTCCCTAGGCCTGTATGGGAAGGTCTTTATGATATGTGTACACTCACAATACTAGGTTCCTTAGGCCTGTGTACACTCATAATACTAGGTTCCCTAGGCCTGTATGGGAAAATCTTTGTGATATGTGTACACTCACAATACTAGGTTCCCTAGGTCTGTATGGGAAGGTCTTTATGATATGTGTACACTCACAATACTAGGATCCCTGGGCCTGTATGGTAAAGTCGTTATTAAATGTGTACACTCACAATACTGGGTTCCCTAGGTCTGTATGGGAAAGTCTTTATGATATGTGTACACTCACAATACTAGGTTCCCTAGGTCTGTATGGGAAAGTCTTTATGTATGTGTACACTCACAATACTAGGTTCTCTAGGTCTGTATAGGAAGGTCTTTATAATATGTGTACATTCACAATACTAGGTTCTCTAGGCCTGTGTACACTCATAATACTAGGTTCCCTAGGCCTGTATGGGAAGGTCTTTATGATATGTGTACACTCACAATACTAGGTTCCCTAGGCCTGTGTACACTCACAATACTAGGTTCCCTAGGACTGTTTGGGAAAGTCACCTATGATATGTGTACACTCGAAATACTAAGTTCCCTAGGTCTGTAAGGGAAAGTCTTTATGATATGTGTACACTCTCAATACTAGGTTCCCAAGGCCTGTGTACACTCACAATACTGGGTTCCCTAGGCCTGTATGGGAAAGTCTTTATGATATGTGTACACTCACAATACTAGGTTCCCTGGGCCTGTGTACACTCACAATACTGGGTTCCCTAGGCCTGTATGGGAAAGTCTATATGAAATGTGTACACTCACAATACTAGGTTCCCTAGGTCTGTATGGGAAGGTCTTTATGATATGTGTACACTCAAAATACTATGTTCCCTAGGCCTGTATGGGAAAGTCTTTATGATATGTGTACACTCACAATACTAGGATCCCTGGGCCTGTATGGTAAAGTCGTTATTAAATGTGTACACTCACAATACTGGGTTCCCTAGGTCTGTATGGGAAAGTCTTTATGAAATGTGTACACTCACAATACTAGGTTCCCTAGGTCTGTATGGGAAAGTCTTTATGTATGTGTACACTCACAATACTAGGTTCTCTAGGTCTGTATGGGAAGGTCTTTATAATATGTGTACATTCACAATACTAGGTTCTCTAGGCCTGTATGGGAAAGACTTTATGAAACATGTACACTCACAACACTAGGTTCCCTAGGTCTGTATGGGAAAGTCTTTATGATATGTGTACACCCACAACACTAGGTTCCCTAGGTCTGTATGGGAAAGTCTTTATGATATGTGTACACTCACAACACTAGGTTCCCTAGGTCTGTATGGGAAGGTCTTTATGATATGTGTACACTCACAATACTAGGTTCCCTAGGCCTGTATGGGAAAGTCTTTATGATATGTGTACACTCACAATACTAGGTTCGCTAAGCCTGAATGGGAAAGTCTTTATGATATGTGTACACTCACAGTACTAGGTTCCCTAGGCCTGTGTACACTCATAATACTAGGTTCCCTAGGCCTGTATGGGAAAGTCTTTATGATATGTGTACACTCACAATACTAGGTTCCCTAGGTCTGTATGGGAAAGTCTTTATGATATGTGTACACTCACAACACTAGGTTCCATAGGTCTGTATGGGAAGGTCTTTATGATATGTGTACACTCACAATACTATGTTCCCTAGGCCTGTATGGGAAAGTCTTTATGATATGTGTACACTCACACAATACTAGGATCCCTGGGCCTGTATGGGAAAGTCGTTATTAAATGTGTACACTCACAATACTGGGTTCCCTAGGTCTGTATGGGAAAGTCTTTATGATAAATGTACACTCACAATACTAGGTTCCCTAGGTCTGTATGGGAAAGTCTTTATGTATGTGTACACTCACAATACTAGGTTCTCTAGGTCTGTATGGGAAGGTCTTTATGATATGTGTACATTCACAATACTAGGTTCCCTAGGCCTGTATGGAAAGTCTTCATGAAATGTGTACACTCACAATACTGGGTTCCCTAGGTCTGCATGGGAAAGTCTTTATGGTATGTGTACACTCACAATACTAGGTTCTCTAGGTCTGTATGGGAAAGTCTTTATGATATGTGTACACTCACAATACTAGGTTCCCTAAACCTGTGTGGGTAAGTCTTTATGATAAATGTACACTCACAATACTGGGTTCCCTAGGCCTGTATGGGAAAGTCTTTATGATATGTGTACACTCACAATACTGGGTTCCCTAGACCTGTATGGGAAAGTCTTTATGATATGTGTACACTCACAATACTGGGTTCTCTAGATCTGTATGGAAAAGTCTTTATGATATGTGTACACTCACAACAATCAGATGATATTACAATAAGACCATAGAGTTGTAGTAACAAAAATCAGACTGCACAATAAAAGCAATCTTTAACAAGCCATTTCTTTATTATTGTTTCTGTGGTAAATCAGACTGCCAATTTAAACATCAATGATTCAACGCCATTTATCTATTAAATAATACTCGATACTTTACCAGAACTAAGTATCGTACAATAATTCATTTTACCACAATTATGAGTGCTTTCTCAGAACTTCTATGTACAATGTATATACAATATATAACTTTTATTTTAAATGGAATCATATTAACTATATTTGTCATCATACATTATTGTTAGAGGTCCAATTGTAAAAACATATTACTTGTAACTTTCCTGTGTCTCTGCCATCCTTGCTTTATAGATAGAGGTCAGTGTGTAAATACATATTAACCTATCTCTGCCTCTGCCATCCTCGCTTTACAGAGAGAAGTCAGTGTGTATATACATACTGACCTATCTCTGTCACTGCCATCCTTTTTTTACAGATAGAGGTCAGTATGTAAATACATATCAACTTACCTGTGTCTCTGCCATCCTTTATGTATAGATAGAAGTCAGTGTGTAAATACATGTACATATTAACCTATCTCTGTCACTGCCATCCTTTTTGACAGATAGAAGTCAGTGTGTAAATACATATTGACATACCTCTGTCACTGCCATCCTTTCTTTATAGATAGATGTTATTGTGTGAATACATATTAACCTATCTCTGTCACTGCCATCCTTTTTTTACAGATAGAGGTCAGTGTGTTAATACATATTAACATACCTCTGTCACTGCCATATGTTCTTTATAGATAGATGTTATTGTGTGAATACATATTGACATACCTCTTTCACTGCCATCCTCCTTTACAATTTGTCCTATCTCCTCCACTGGATTGAATACCCCTGAACTTGTTTCACAGTGAACTACGGCTACCATGGTGTAAGATTTATCTCCCTTGAGAATTTTCTCTACTACACTTGGGTCTACTTTAGAATCCTCTGGAAAGCTCTCTATATGGTATGGTATATTCAGAACTTCACAAATTTTCCCCATTCTTTTCCCATATGCACCATTCTCCAGAATAAGGACCTGTGAATTCATTCAAACTGAACTTAGTATCAAGAAATAGAAAAATCCATAATGAAGATGCTAGTGACATCATATTGAGAGAAATGTGGTTGCATTGTCTCAAATAAGAAATGTCACTATATTCTGAATAAAAATGTTAAGAATACATATACATGTAGATTAATTGATTGGTTGATTATTGTTTTACGTCACTCCACAATAATTTCACGTATATGGTGATGGCATCTGCTTGAAGAATCGCTTACAAATTTTTACCTTTGCAACAGACCCACCCGAGGCAGTGAGGGATCTTTTAAATGCCATGCCTACCATGACACAGGACCTCAGTTTTTACTGTCTCATCCGAAAAACAGAACACCGGTGTGCCCACAGCGGGAATCGAACCTGGGACCTTTCGGTTACAAGCCGAGTACCTCAGCCTCTGGGCCACACTGGCTTGATATACATGTAGATGAAATATAAAGAATAAAGGGTCTCTAAAGCAAACTTACCTCTAAATATACCGGTAGTGTAGTAAAGTGACAGACTGTTTATTATATATTTCTTCGGTAAATCTAGGTTTTTGCTTTTGTCTTTTCTAAGTACAAAACCATTATTTACCTTATGCTCCTGGCCTCAGACAGCACTTCTTACCTTTCCATTCTGCTTTGGTACTGCAGACTGAATGACAGCTTCTACAGTGTAAGTACCACTGCATTGCCTCTGACAGCACTTCTTACCTTTCCATTCTGCCTTGGTACTGCAGACTGAATGACAGCTTCTACAGCATAAGTACCACTGCCTTGCAGAGGTATCACTGTGAAATCTCTCTCTGAGGTATCTAATCCAAATAAAAATATATAGAACAGTAGAGTTTTCAGTAGCCAGAGTAGAAAAGATAAAGATCAGTAGAGTGTTCAGAAGCCAGAGCAGAAAAGATAAAGAACAGTAGAGTGTTCAGAAGCCTGAGTAGAAAAGATAAAGAACAGTAGAGTGTTCAAAAGCCAGAATAGAAAAGATAAAGAACAGTAGAGTGTTCAGAAGCCAGATTAGAAAAGATAAAGAACAGTAGAGTGTTCAGAAGCCAGAGTAGATAAGATAAAGAAAAGTAGAGTCTTCAGAAGCCAGAGTAGAAAAGATAAAGAACAGTAGAGTGTTCAGAAGCCAGATTAGAAAAGATAAAGAACAGTAGAGTGTTCAGAAGCCAGAGTAGATAAGATAAAGAACAGTAGAGTGTTCAGAAGCCAGAGTAGAAAAGATAAAGAGCAGTAGAGTGTTCAGAAGCCAGAGCAGAAAAGATAAAGAGCAGTAAAGTGTTCAGAAGCCAGATTAGAAAAGATAAAGAACAGTAGAGTGTTCAGAGGCTAGAGTAGAAAAGATAAAGAACAGTAGAGTGTTCAGAAGCTAGAGTAGAAAAGATAAAGAACAGTAGAGTGTTCAGTAGCCCGAGTAGAAAAGATAAAGAACAGTAGAGTGTTCAGAAGCCAGAGTAGAAAAGATACATGTAAAGAGCAGTAGAGTGTTCAGAAGCCAGATGTCATGATTACATGTTGTATGCAATATTGTAGAGACATCTCTCTGGTCATAGAATATATACATGTATGATATTACATTCATTACATGTTTCTCTATCTAACATGCCTAGTGAAGTGAAATTTCAGCTGTAACTATGTTTGCCTCTCTTTTGCATCTTTTTACCCCTTGTATTCTTCTTTTTGTTAAGATTTTTTGACAAGTTAAGTAACTGATTTTGTTACTTATTGATGCTGTTTGATTTTTTCTGTAACAATACCCAACATCAGGTCATAATAGGAATACTGTTAATGTCCAACATTAGGTCATAATAGATTTTTTCTGTAATAATACCCAACATAAGATCATAATATGAATACTGTTCATGCCCAACATTAGGTCATAACAGGATACTGTTAATGTCCAACATTAGGTCATAATAGGGATACTGTTAATGCCCAACATTAGGTCATAATAGGATACTGTTAATGCCCAACATTAGGTCATAACAGGATACTGTTAATGTCCAACATTAGGTCATAATAGGATACTGTTAATGCCCAACATTAGGTCATAACAGGATACTGTTAATGTCCAACATTAGGTCATAACAGGATACTGTTAATGCACAACATTAGGTCATAACAGGATACTGTTAATGTCCATCATTAGGTCATAATAGGATACTGTTAATGCCCAACATTAGGTCATAACAGGATACTGTTAATGTCCAACATTAGGTCATAACAGGATACTGTTAATGTCCAACATTAGGTCATAACAGGATACTGTTAATGTCCAACATTAGGTCATAATAGGATACTGTTAATGTCCAACATTAGGTCATAACAGGATACTGTTAATGTCCATCATTAGGTCATAATAGGATACTGTTAATGCCCAACATTAGGTCATAACAGGATACTGTTAATGTCCAACATTAGGTCATAACAGGATACTGTTAATGTCCAACATTAGGTCATAATAGGAATACTGTTAATGCCCAACATTAGGTAATAACAGGATACTGTTAATGTCCAACATTAGGTCATAATAGGATACTGTTAATGCCCAACTTTAAGTCATAACAGAATACTGTTAATGCCCAACATTAGGTAATAACAGAATACTGTTAATGTCCAATATTAGGTCATAATAGGATACTGTTAATGTCCAACATTAGGTCATAACAGGATACTGTTAATGTCCAACATTAGGTCATAATAGGAATACTGTTAATGTCCAACATTAGGTCATAACAGGATACTGTTAATGTCCAATATTAGGTCATAATAGGAATACTGTTAATGTTCAACATTAGGTCATAATAGGATACTGTTAATGTCCAACATTAGGTCATAACAGGATACTGTTAATGTCCAACATTAGGTCATAATAGGATACTGTTAATGTCCAATATTAGGTCATAATGGGATTAAGAATTGTCTTACTCTCAGTATTAATTTTCTTTACATTTTGAATAAAACATGAAAATTGTATCCACCAACGGGTATAAACAAACAATACTGACCTGCAAGTTTAAGTATTTCTGCTCGTAGATATTTGACATTTGTCATGAACTTGACATCCCTAGAGCCAAGATCCTCAAGGGCAGCTTGTCGTACAGTATCAGATACACACAGAGGGCCAGGTGTAAACAGCTTCTTTGTTTGATTATCAGTAGAACTGGAACCTGCAAGACATATCACACAAAAATATTAAATGTTAAAAGTAATGATTTGGATGCATTATGACAATTTATCCCACTGTTCAACAAGAGGCCCAGTTAAGATTCTTGCTAGCCTGAGCACATTGAACACATGACAAAATTAAAAAAAAAACAAGTAAATTTTCTCAAGTAAGTGTTTTAAAATAATGTCATTTCCAAACAGAACAGCTAAAACCAATATCACCATAGCCGTTACAAGAAACACTTCAAGAGTGGGGTTCCAAACCTTGAATATCATTTCGTATGTGATAAAAAATTGGTCCATGGTTGACCAAAAAAGGGAGCAGGTCCCTCCTGGCCTCCCAGTTCCTGAGTGCCTGATCACATCTTCCTTGAACATATAATTACATTTTAGATTTTCGTTTCATGAACATAACTAGCCCCAACCAAATCCACCAATTTCCTTCTTAAACACTAGGTTGATGCTAGAATATCTATCTAATTCGCTCAAGACCAGATTACCATCTATTTCCAAAACAGCCCCCCCCCCCTTTTTTTTTTATTATTAAGATCGTCCCGTTACTATTTCCATATCCTCTACGTGTCAGTGCTAAAGATGCTGTGCACTTCATTCCATCAGATGTGTTTGCTGAAGTGATGCCTTTCAGGACGTGTCTGCTTAAACATGTAAAGTGTCGTCTCATTGTGAAAACAACAGCTACAGTCACAGGAACACGAACGTGGGCAACAGTGAAAATGAAACCGGGAAACCGGTACGGATTTGTTCAGAATTTACATTAATTCGTAAACTTCCTGTATGAAAAAAAACTGCATGACAAAGCTGAACCAGAAGATCGAAAATGAGTTCTATTGGCACAGGTGTAAGTAATAAAAGAAACGAAATTTAAAATTATTTCATTGTTTTGTATCTTAATACTGTTTTCAACCTTGATAAACTTTGCTCTACGTTTTTAAATTTATGCCGGATACTCTTTAATTTTCATCAAGTTCAGCAAAACCGGCGACAGTAGATATATCCGTGCTCAGAAATTAGCACATTTACATCTCGAGGGCAAAGCTATAAATTTCTATTGAAACGATTCGGCTCATACTCTCATTCGGTAGCGCGCAGGACTGTAAATCCTCAGGGTTCCCTGGATCAAGACCCGCATTCATCATTCATTGTTCATCGATTCACTTCACTGGCGACGAGGTGTACAATGGAGGGCGGGAGCGTTTGGTGACCTCTTCCCATGGGTAAGGTGTGCCAGAGGAGATCTCAAAGACACCAGGAGGAGGGTTGTGCCTTCCTCCAAGAAATTAAAAGGGAGAAGGGTGTTGTGAAATCAGGTGTGTGTAGCGGGTGTAAGACTCGGCTACTGGGACGTCTCTTTACATGTAGCTCACTCGGTAGCACGCAGGACTAAATCCTGGCTTCCCCGGATGGAGACTGGCGTTCATCCTTCATTGTTTATCGAATCACTTCAGTAGTATTCAAACCAGAGATATTTATGTACATTGTGGAAAACTCATCAATAATCAGTATTGTCGTTTAGTTAAATGATTTTTATGTTCATACACAAAATTTCAACTCCGTAGTCCAGAGATATGCCATTATTACTATTGATAAGCATGTTGTAAATCTAGTAAGATAGGCTGTCAAGTTGCCGGCACACTTGACCCAAATTCCCTCACGGGGGAGCGCACTATATGCAGGTTGCAAGTGCATATAGAGTGTTCTCATACAACCTTGTTTTCCTCAAATTAGGTAGAGTTATTGTTCTCATTGTTTGAGAGTTGTAATCCAGCATGGCTGCTAATGCTACTAGTGTGACATCACATGGGAAGACTCTAATATTAGTTGAAGTCAAATATGGACACTTACATTTATATTGAAAAATATCTACTTACCCCATCAGTTTATTACATTAAATTATTCATGCTGATTCTTATGAAGTGAAGAAAATCCTACACCATATTCCCCTTCAATTCATACATTTCCTTTCAACTTTGTACAATTTAAAAAGAACTTTCAAACAATCAGCGAGCATTTTTTAATGTCTACTGAAAGAGATAATTAGAAGACGCTCGCTGATTGGTCGAAAGCAATAGATGCAGTGTCACTTTGACATTTAACAATTGATAATCAATAACATGTTATTGAAATGAAGTGGCAGAACGTGGGTTTGAACATAGCAAGTTCAAAACTAACATCATTCATTGGATGTTTTTTAAATTTTACAGTATGATTTATCCGCATCCCAGTTTTCTCCTGATGGAAGAGTGTTTCAAGTAGAGTATGCACTCAAAGCTGTAGAAAATAGTGGGTATGTAGAAGATGTAGCAAAAATTTACGATTTTCTGGAAATATTTTAGATTGTAAATTGTGTTTCAGATATATGTTTATATCAAATTGTAAACATGATCCACATTATTCTAATTTTTTGCCTTTGGAAGAGGAGTTTTTGGGAAGTATGGATTTTGATCTGTTTGTGACCAAAACAACTTTAGCATTGATTGTAACTTGTGAACAGTAAGAGATACAGCTTTGATACAGATAGTTCTGTGTGACAATATTACTGGTATATATTATTGGTATTTTGTAGAAACCATAATTTTTTATCCTGTGGCCATAACTGTGACATTTAGCGACAACTTTTCAAAAACTTAAGCATTGGTTGCTGTCATGGAGGCATCAGTGTTTTGAAAGCACTTCTTTGTTATTGATTTTACTCATTTATAATGATTTGATGATTTTAATTTCACAAGTTTGTTAATAAAATCTAAGATTTCAAAATATTTGCTAGTATATATATCTAAATATAAAATAGATTGAATGTTCTGAATATTACTCTTGTGTTACTACATGGTTCACACAGTCTGGAAAATACCTGGAAAATTGAAGGGGTATTGGAAGACACCTGAGCAATGAGATTAGGCCTGGGAAACCCTGGATTTAACTCCCCAACCTGGAAAAATCCTGGATTTCTCTAATATCCTAATACATACCAGTTTATTTGATGTTGGATTAGGAGAAAATAAAAAAGTACAAAAATCTGTTGTTTTGCAGATGTATTACAAGGTTTTTTTTTAACCCATCTACATGTTTCACGTAACCTCGCTTTATATCCCATCCGGATTTGTCACACCTGGACTCGGGTCCCGTTTTTAATGTTTATACATGCACAGAAGTATGCTCACTGTTTTCTCACTTCCTGTGAAAAGTTACACTGGCAACGAAGCCTGGTTTTCAAATTTAACATGTAAATTAAAAGGTGACATACTAAATATATTGTATTCTTTAACTTTTCTTTTAGTTTTCATACAAAGTTAGGCCAGGAAAATTGACCTACAGTCCTGGAAAAGGCCTGGATTTTGAGTTCTATGTTTCTGTACGAACCATGTCATAACATTGACCTTTGAACTCTTTAATGTTAATTTTTTGAATTTATTTTACAGGACAGCTGTTGGTATTCGGGGTAAGGATGGTGTAGTGTTTGGTGTAGAGAAGTTAGTAACATCCAAACTTTATGAAGCTGGTGCTAATAAAAGGATTTTCAATATTGATAGGCACATAGGCATAGTAAGTGAAGAATCTGTTGGTTTATTGTTAACTATAGGCTTAATGTGCCTTTTCAAAGGGAATACGTAATATATAATGTTTTTAAATAATTGTTTATGAAACATTCCTTCGTAAGATCTATAAAAGTCTGGCACAGAGATATACGTTGTAATACTTGCATGTGGGTTTTTATGCCCCTGGATTGATAGATCAGGGGCATATTGTTTTTGTCCTGTCTGTTTGTTTGATTGTTTGTCTGTCTGTTGTCAACTTTAACCTTGGCTGTAACTTTTGAACCGTGAGGGATAGAGACTTCATATCTGACATGCGTGCTCAACTAATGAAGCCCTTTCAAACGACACCTTCATGCTAAAAATAACTTTTTGGACTTTGGAGCTGTCGAGGGCATTAGTGTTCCACAAACACAGCTTGGTTTTTAGTTTCTTCTTATCTTTGATACCATAATCTTCTGAAGAATATATTTGTTACTTGGAATTATCCGGTCCAGTCAGCAAAAATCACCTCCATTCACCTTTGGCAGATCTCAAGATAAAAATTGATGCTTCATTTTTGTTGTTATATCAATCGCACCTGTGGAGGGATCCACTTATTTATACCATGTTTATTTAACAAGAATAATGCCTCTGATACCGTAAATAAGAAAAACATGAGAAATATGATTGATCAAATTTGATGAAAAGTAGCTTGATCACTTTATCACTTATGACATGTTCACATGCTCAGGACAGCATTGAAGTGGTTAAGAAAGGAATTGTTGATTTGAATACATAACTAGCTTAATAAAGCTACTCCGTTGACCTGTGGCATTCTGTTCAGTTTTAACTTTGTTTATTCCTTAAAGTGAATATGAATGATACGAGGAAAAATTGCATAAAATGATAAGCTGTGACACTAGGACTAAGCAGTTGGTGAAATGTATGTTGTTCTGTTTATCTTTGCTAGGCAACAGCAGGGTTAATGGCAGATTCCAGAGCAGTCGTAGAAATTGCAAGAGAAGAAGCCACAAATTATAGATCAAACTACGGTGGTCCAATCCCGCTTAAGGTAGTCTCTCCTTATAATGTAACTAAGCTTCTTATAATGTAACTTATGACTTTGTAATTTGTAGTATCTGGATTTGTTAGTAAAGCAAATTTTCAGAAACAATTACCTGTACTGATTTCTTTTGTCATTTTCTCTCAGTATATGAGACATTACTTTGCACTAGAGATATAGACGTAAGAGTTTATCTTTCAGCACCTAACCGATCGTGTATCTGGGTATGTACATGCACATACTTTGTACAGCAGTGTGCGACCCTTTGGAGTTAGTATGATTATGGGTACCCACACACAGGAAGACGGACCACAGATGTATATGATAGATCCTTCAGGAGTCTCATGGGTAAGTAATGTTTTCATCTAGCAATTGGATCATATTAGTTCCATGATACCCATTCATACAGAGAGGACAATTTGATGAAAAAATAAACACCTTTAAACTGAGTGTAAACATGTGATAAAAAGAATCTGAAATGTATTTTCATTTCATACGGTATTTATGAAACTCATTTTGTGTTTTATATCCCCTCACCAAGGCTTGGGGATATAAAACAAACAATTTGTTTCATAAATATCATATGAAATGAAAATTCATTTCAGATCCTATATGTATGTTATGATTGAATTTATATGTATGTATATAAATGGTTGAATGTGTATGTGCAAGTGTATATAAAACATATGTATGTAAATGGTTGAATGTGTATGTATGTATATGTTTGTTTGTATGTATGTGCAAATGTATATATAAAAAATATGTATGTAAATGGTTGAATGTGTATGTATGTATATGTCTATGACCTTTATTCCTCCCGAACATTATAATAATATGACGTTATATATCATATCAGCATTATTGTATCTTTGAAAATAGTGTACGAGGAGAGAACTTTAAATAAGCATTATTGCTTGTTGTTCAGTCCTTAACATCATTCGTTTCTATATTGATATGTAACTTTATCAAAATAAATACTGTTTAAACCAATGACTCATGGTTAAGGTTGTCCCAGTCTTAATGCTTTCACTCAACATGACATAGTAAGTATTATTCAGTCTTGATTTTGTGATGGAAAACTGGATTGAAATAGAAGAAGCCAGCCTATTCTCCTGTGTTTATATGAATTGTAAAATGAGCACCTTCCAAAAAAAACAAGAATTGATACATTAAATATTTTTATTTATGTTAATAAAGGATTAAATTGAATGGTACTGTAACATTAAGTTATTACTTATTGTTGCAAATTGATTTAACAATTCCTGAGTGTTAAAAATACATGTAAATGTAAATGCTCAATTAATACTACACCATGTATAAGCTATAGAGAGACACAATGGTCTAAGTACAACCAAAGAAAATTCTCTGATGAATAATAGCGAGGCCCTGAAATCCTTTTCGCTGCATGTATATTCAGATATAAGAAATGAGGATATTGTATTGCATGTACTGTCTCTCTTGTATAGTCTAACTGTATTTATAATATTAATAGCATTTCACTATCTGTTTACTTTGTGTTGATGCTTACAGGGTTATTATGGATGTGCAACAGGGAAAGCCAAACAAGCAGCTAAAACTGAAATAGAAAAATTAAAGGTAAGAAAGTGGTATCTTTGTCCAGAAAATTTATGTTCAATGTGATCCTCAGTGAAAAATTTATTTATTTTCAGAGTATTGTCTAAAATGGAAACTGAGGGTAAATATTGAAAAAACGAAAAGAGAAAACCAAGCAGTGGTTTGAATATTGATTTTATGTACAGAGGCCAGACAGTTGAAATTGTTAACCATTTTATGTACCTTAGAGTACTTATGACTAAAATTATATCTTTGAGTGACAATAAGATCTCAAAATGTGTGTACAAAACAGTTTTCAGTAAAAATTTTACTTGAATCTGTCATGTAAAATATATTTTTGACCACTGTGGCCTTTCTTATGTTTGGGAGAATCAGTCATTTAGCAGCATGAAATGGCTTAAAGACACAGTTAAAAACATACTTATTGTTCAATTTAAACGGAAATGGTATATCAAAATGAAATCATCAAAAGGTTTTGAATTATAGAATATCTAAGAGGAAATTGTCTTTAGAAAATTATTGACTGTTTTTACCAAAAAACAAAATGTAGAAATATTTTTAGCAGATTTTAAACATATAACCATTACCTCCCTATAGAATGTGTTAGATGGTTTAATATTGCATGAGAAGATAGCAAGTGTAATTTGTGTTTAGATGAATTAGGTGGTGAATTCCATGGTCTTTCTGTATGTGATGATCACAATATCAAATGTGCTAGAGAGAATTATATTCCTCTTTATCATACAAATAAACCAGATGCCTTAAAATTTGATGAACTTTCTAATTATGAAATTCCTGTTCTTACAAAAAAAAATAGTACATCAATTCATAATTGTGATTACTTGTAGGGTGTCATACCCTCTAGGTTAAATTTATTGTCTGATTGAAATCATTATAATTATTTTTCCACACGTATGTTAAATTGTGATGTGTTCTTTATCATCGCTATCATCTCAACAATGTACCATGTACGTTTAATGAGGATATATTATTGTCAGTGTCATGGGATATGAATTTATAGATTGTAATTCATCCTATCCTGATCATTGTATATTTTGTGTAATTGAAACAATGTTTATCTCACTTACATGTCTTCCATATGATCTTACAGATGAAAGATATGCTTATTGCAGATCTAGTTAAAGAAGTTGCTAAAATGTAAGTGTGTTCAGTTTTATTCATTGAAATGCCACTGAAATGTTATATATATAAAATATGTGTGTGTGTGTATTTGTCTTGATAGATTGTATTATTAAGCTCTTTAGGAACTTTATATTTGGTATTGATTGAAATCACTCATATGACCTCCAATTGTTCAAAAGAATGAATTTTGGAAATAGCCATTTGTTATTTTTCCAGTACGCTATCATAATAAAACCATGGTGATGTCATTATAATTAAAAAATAGGGCACCGCTAATGGGTGCATGATACGCCCGCATCATATGACACCATGAAAAGTTTTGTTCCCTCTTTAGTGAAAGAGGAGAAGCCCGGACAAGCTTTTCTGACCCCACCCATTTTCCCCCACCCCAGGGGCCTGACGTCAACTTTGAAACCCACATGCACAACTACAAGCCACACCCTTTCATATGACACCATCAAAAGTTTTGTTCCCCCTTTAGTTAAGGAGTAGAAGCCCGGAAAACCTTTCCGACCCAGCCCATTTTCCCTCACCCCAGGGGCCTGACCCTGACCCCAACTTTGAAACCCACATGCACAACTACAAGCCACATCCTTTCATATGACACCATGAAAAGTTTTGTTAACCCTTTAGTAAAGGAGGAGAAGCCCAGACAAGCTTTTCCGACCCCACCCATTTTCCCCCACCCCAGGGGCCTGACGCCAACTTTGAAACCCACATGCACAACTACAAGCCACACCCTTTCATATGACACCATCAAAAGTTTTGTTTCCCATTTAGTTAAGGAGGAGAAGCCTGGACAAGCTTTTCCAAGCCCAGAAAACCTTTCTGACCCTGCCCATTTCAGGGCTCGAAATTAACGTATGTCCGTAAGTCCATGACTAATAAATTATGCCACGGACTAACAGATTTCTCATTGTATAAGTCCAACAGACTAATGAAAACTCTGTGATACCCACTCAAATCCTCTCACCCGCCCTGCAAACGACTGAAAACTTATTTTTCCGGAAATCCCATAACCTATTTTTAGTAACAATACGGAGAATCGCAACTTCTAAACTCCGACACGGTTTGCATTTAGTAACTTACCAAATCTATTATTCGCGATGTGGGCTCTTTTATGTGGGCAACTTACATCACAATTATATGACGTGATAACAATTACAAAATGGGTGTGTATGTTGACGTTATTTAAGTTGCAGTATTCCATATTCGCCGAAAAGTACATGGAAAGTCACGAGAGTCAGAGTCGCTGGTGCACTTCGTTGAAACAGATTATAGAGCAGTTTCAATACGTTTTCGAATGACATTGACGTTGTTTTGCATGGTGATCACGGGGCCACAGAGAAATGTGGCGATATATTTAGCCATCCTTCTTTTATGGACGAGAAGGAGCTAGAGGCATATGTGCCCCACAGTGTATTGAAATGTTAAATCTGACAAATGAAATTTGTTTACCCTGAAATTAAATCAATTTAAAATGAATAAATTGTCTATTTTCCTGCGGACTAATAGATTTTGGTGCGGACTAATGGATTTTGTAACCGACTAATCCGCCAGACTAATGCTTGAAAAAGTTAGCTTCGAGCCCTGCATTTACCCCACCCAAGGGCCTGACCCAAACTTTGAAACCCACATGCACAACTACAAGCCCCATCCCTTCATATGACACCATCAAAATTTTTGTTCCCCCTTTAGTTAAAGAGGAGAAGCCCGGACAAGGATGGACAGACAGACGACTGCGGTATAGCATAATACGCCCACATTTTTAAATGCAGGCGTATAAAAATAGAAATAAAATGATATTAATAGACCTTTTTTTCAAAACTGGTTCAGTAGTCCTGCCAAATGTGGTGTGAAAGTAAATTATAGATCTAATTTTATCTTCGTTTTATTTGGAATTTTGATTAGATTGAAAACAGCTGCAGTATATAGAGCTGGCTTTATATTGGTAGTTTGCACGAGAGATGACTTTGATGTATACTTTTGATTTCAGATGAAATTAGGGTCAGTGTAGCCTACTTTTCATCATTGAATACATTCTTTTTATTTTAAATGAAAAATTTGCTATCCATTCAGACTTCTTCTCCTTGCTGTTGTTACTCATGTATAGTATAATGATGTGATACATTATTCATTACAGAATTTACATTGTACATGATGAAGTTAAAGATAAACATTTTGAGTTGGAGTTGAGTTGGGTAGGAGATGGTGAGTATGTCCATTTGCTTTCTCCTTTACTCCTTGGTTTCATGGATGGAAATATTATGGGTTTAATATTTATCACAAAATTTTTTTTAATCAGTTCTGTTCAGTTTCTTGTTCAGCACAGTATAACTAGGGGACCATTTGTCTGTTCTCTTTGTCATTTCAAATTTAAATATCAGGTAAATCTATTCACTTGAAACACTCCAGAATATTTTTATAATTATAATTTGTTAAATATTTGCTTCATGTAACACCGTTTATTTTCTCAGAGACTGGAGGTAGACATGAATTAGTTCCACAAAATGTTTTCACTGAAGCAGAGAAGTTTGCCAAGGTATGTCCAATATATAGCATCTTATGCCCTTATAATTCTAAATTTGGGAATATCGTTTGGTTCAATAGATCGAGGAACACTCGATTTGTGAGAGCAATATGAATATTCCCCCCCCCCCTCCCACACACACAATTGCAGAGTCCAGGAGCCATCTCGCTCTATATATGTCAACTTCTATGACTTGTACAGGTGATCCACAATCTATTCCAAGTTTGTGCTAGTGTTGCTTAAGAGGTTAGATATCTTTTTTCCCTGTTGCAATATGACTGAAAGTACTTGCAGCCATATTCCAGATTTCATTTCCATCATTTTAAAATAGTTTTGCTTCTACTCGTATTACATGTACTACCATATATTTCTCATCAATTACATTGTGCATTACAGTGATAACAAACCGTACATTATTGCTCTTTTTCAAAGTTCAGTGGCCATAACTTTGCTAAATCAGTCAGCTGAAACCAAGTCAAAACTTGACCTACTTCTATTAATACTACTACTACCTACCACATTTCACTTCAGTATCTCTATTTATTAGAGAAAATGTGTGCAAACTCATGAATCAGTATACCAGAATCAAGAAATTGACCTGCTTCTAATTTTAGTATAACTTCATACATGTACCACATTTCGCTTCACTTTCTCTATTTATCTGTGAGAAAATGATAGGATACCAAACAGAAAGGACAGTCAGGTGCAATAGTATGTGTACCATGCCACAAAATTGGAGCTGCATAAAAAGTTGAAAAAACCTCATTATTTTATGTCTCGTCTGACACAAGTTCATATTTAACTATATTATTCACAGGAGGCCCTGGAAGAATCAGACGATTCCGATGAGGAAGAATTGTGATGGTAGAAAAGTAATAGTGAACACATTTGACTTTTATTCTTTATCATTGTCGTCAGCCAGCAAGATTTAGGAGGTCAAGCATCGTTATTGCTGATGACTCACAAGGCGTATCATCGTTATTGCTGATGACTCACAAGGCGTATCATCAAGTGCTAAGACCTGTTTGTAATGTTACACATCGTCATTATATCTCACCTTATAAACATGTTTACAAATAAATTCTCAAACATTGATGTAATTTGATTTTCTTCTAGAATGAAATGTGTCCTTCTTAATTATGTATAAAGGAGAGGAATTTATTGGATAGTAGAGTTTGATTGGAAAAGGTTGATAGTTTGCATGTGAATTTCAAAAAAAAGGGCCAGTCTTGGGTGTTGGGTATGTGGGACCACTATTTTTAGCAGGGGCATAGTGTTACCTTTTTTTTATACCTATCAGTTATTCCATTTTTCAGAAGGGGCATAGTGTTACCCTCATTTATACCAGAGTTGGTTATTCCAGTTTTAGCACGGGCATAGTTTTACCCTTGTTTATACCAGAGTTGGTTATTCCAGTTTCAGCAGAGGTATAGTGTTACCTTTATTTGTACCAGTCGGTTATTCCAGTTTCAGCAGAGGTATAGTGTTACCTTTGTTTATACCAGTCGGTTATTCCAGTTTCAGCAGAGGTATAGTGTTACCTTTATTTATACCAGTCGGTTATTCCAGTTTCAGCAGAGGTATAGTGTTACCTTTGTTTATACCAGTCGGTTATTCCAGTTTCAGCAGAGGCATAGTGTTACCTTTGTTTATACCAGAGTTAGTTATTCCATTTTTGACCGGGCATAGTGTTACCCTTGTTTATACCAGAGTTGGTTATTATTATCCTTTCCCTGTTTTCCCACAGTGATGTTAATCTTCAGTCTCCGTTTGTACCTGTATACATGACGAATGCCGTTTCACAATTTAAGGGTCAATTCTCCTTTTGGATTTGAACCCAAAATGCTACTTTGAAGTCCGAGTATTTTATATGAGGTTGTCCAATATATATTTGTGTTGCTTTTTATGCCCCTGGATCTGTTTTTGACCTGCTTGTTTATTTGTCTGTTGTCAACTTTAACCTTCGCCATAACTTTTGAAACGCGAGTTTAAGACTTCATATTTGGCATGCATAGTCCACTAATTAAGTCCTTTCAATTTACACCAAGGTAATTGACCTCATAACCTTGACCTTGAACTTTGACCTTTATTTCAAAATTGGCCTTGTTTGCCATAACTTTTGAACCGTGAGAGAAAGAGACTTCTTATTTGGCATGCATTTTCCACTGATGAAGTCTTTTCAAATTACACCAAGGTCACTGACCTCGTGACCTTTGACTTGCATTTGCATCTCAAAATCTGCATTAGTTGGACTTTGTTGCTGCCTAGGCAATCGTGTTTCACAAACACACCTTGTTCATAGATTATTGGTTATTCAATTTTTGTCAATTTGAAATGGGATTTGATCGTTTGGTTTGGCTGTTAGCCTTAACGTTAAAAATATATTGTCCCCTTGTTTGAAAAATGAATTTTGATACAGTAGAAAAATAACCCCCATACAATAATGCATTTCTAAGGGAAAAAAAACTCCTTTTAGTGAGTACCTCAAAGAGGTATACATGTATTATAAGTCAACATCAGAGTGCCAAAATTGGACTTTATTGGAATTACTGATTATTTATAAATTTTTAAATGCATGTCTTTTGATTGTATTATATTTGCGATGAGTGGGAAGGTGGGCCCATAAACCGGTTAACCACACCAGTTGAGTACCATTTGTTACTCAAATGACTGTCCTAAGTCGGTATTGCATCTGTTGTACAATCAATATTTTTGTAATGTCATTTCATAACTTGTTACCAAGTTTTATTGTACATCTCCTTGGTGACTTCTGCCCTACAGCTAAGTAAGATGTCTTTTTCTTTCCCTTGTCAGGTGGGTGCCACCATCATAACAGCTAAATAATCATGGAGTGACGTTTTACCATAAAATAACTCTCTTCATTTGGCACTATTCATTCAAATATGTGCTTTAGTGACTTCAATCTTTCTTCTTGAATAACAACAGAAAGTGCAATGGATCTCGATTATTTTATAGAGGAAAAGGCAAAAAGAATCAATTTCAAAACATTTCATGTATAAAATATTAACAGAATTTATGAGTCTTTCATTTTTGAAAACTTTAGATGCATTGCAGGTTCTGTTGTTTTTTAAATTTTCAGGTTTTGAAGACAGCGTGAAGCCACCAAGACTTATGTTTTGAAATTGGTTCTTTTCACCTTCCCTCTAGCAGCTTCAAGTGCAGCCACAGTTACAGGCTTACGAAATGGATAATTTTATGCAGTCTCTGATAAGCAAGTTTCCATGGCAACTGTAAATATCCTCTAACAAGTCACTTTGTATTTAAAAATATCTTCCTTCTCAAAAAATCAACAAAGACATATTTTTTCCAATAAAAAGAATAAAACAGCATTTAAATTGAACTCTTTGATTTTATGCCACTGTTGACAATACGAAACATATTTTAAAGAAACATCCATGCACTACTGAACTTATCTGTCCATTAGGGAATGTTTGACAAGAACAGTGCCTACATACAATGCAACTCTGTAAAATATTAAAGGGAAATAACTACATTCACTACATCCAATCTCTCCTATACTATTCCCTCAGTGGAGGCAAACAAATCAATGCTTGTTATATAAATACAACTAGACTTTCATTATGTAGCATGTCCATAAAGAATTATTGCACAAATGAGAACAAAATGATAACATCTTCAACTATCGCTATGAAATTCAGAAAACATATTCATTCTTGAAAACATAGAGTAAACTATCAAAACTGAACATAAATATCATAGAAATGGAATTTTCTAAAAACAACAGACAATAAATATTGTATGCATAACAAGAATAATATATTATAAATTATAAATCCCCCTATATAATTTAATCACAGCTGCTTTTGTTATATTTCTATGGGAGATGGATATTTTAATCCAATACAAATAAAAATATCATGGGGAATAACATAGTCCATGAAATACTTCATATAGTCCCACGGCAGTAAAGTTGCACATAGACCAAATAAAAAAGGGCAGGCTTGGTGTAGTGGTTAAGCATTTGGCTTGCGGCGCCGACGATCCGGGTTTGATTCCCGGGTTGCACCACTATGTTTAAGAGGTTGGTAACCTCCTGCTTCCATGTCGCGATATAACTGAAATATTGTTGAAAGCGACGTAAAACACTAATCAACCAACCAACCAACCAACCAAATAAAAACAAAAAAAACCTGAATGAGTCCAATTTCTGCCATAACAGGGGTGTCAGGTTGTACCCAATACAGTTTCCATATATTGGTGAATACTTCATTATTGTGTACTATACGCATGTATAGAGTTTTTATTTACTGGTGACTCAGTACTTGATTATTGTGTACCCCTATTATCAGGCAACCAACTTGTTTTGTTTAGAGGTCACTGAACCAGGTGTGTAACTTTATCACCGTGGGACTCTATAGTTTTCTTGTCTTCAGGTGACTGAATCTAAGAGCAAAACTATGAAAGAGGAGGTTTATGCTATATTATTGTATCCATGAATTAGCACATAAAAACAGTGATATCTACTCTATGTAAAAATATGTGTCCTTCTTAAGTAAATACCCATCCAGTTATTACCTTAGTGACTAATCAAAAAGAGTGTTCAAGATAATCATTATATCTGCCACACATCATCGGTACAACCTCTTATGTAATACTCGGGATGGATAAACAGTACATTAATTATCTATACAGTGTAATAATTATACTCTTAAAAGATAATTAGAAATTTTAATACTGAAATCAGTAAAGTAAAGCTGTATTACTCAGGACTTGGTCTATATGGGGATAAAGGTATTGGGTGACTCAGATTTTGAGGACTACTATCAAACAACACATAAGACTGATTTCATGAACAATCAACAAGTCTGTAACATATAACAGCTGATAACTGTATGGAATTATAAAGCTATGAAAATATCAGTATCAACAAAGACTTCCTGTCACGTCAAGTTGTTTGCTTTACTGATAATGCTCAGATGGGGTGTCGTAGTCTGGATTGACTGAAGAGGTGCTATCCATCGTACCATATGTAGATGATGGTTTGCTTGCTTCTCGACCATTCATTTCAGGTTTGTCTTGTAAAACAGAGGGTACAAAAGCCTGAAAATTGAAGAATTACAGTTTTTAAGTATGCAACTAGTGTTTAAAAGAACATGTGAACTGCCTTCTATCGCTGTTTAAAAAGTGTGACTCCTGTCTGAGAGATGACCAGACAATGATCATGTGTATGTCAGGTTGCTTACAGGTGACACACAATGATCATGTGTATGTCAGGTTGCTTACAGGTGTCACACAATGATCATGTGTATGTCAGGTTGTTTACAGGTGACACACAATGATCATGTGCATGTCAGGTTGCTTAAAGTTGACACACAATGATCATGTGTATGTCAGGTTGCTTACAGGTGACACACAATGATCATAAGTATGTTAGATTTATTACAGGTGACACACAATGATCATGTGTATGTCAGGTTGCTTACAGGTGACACATAATGATCATGTGTATGTCAGGTTGCTTACAGGTGACACACAATGATCATAAGTATGTTAGATTTATTACAGGTGACACACAATGATCATGTGTATGTCAGGTTGCTTACAGGTGACACATAATGATCATGTGTATGTCAGGTTGCTTACAGGTGATACACAATGATCATGTGTATGTTAGGTTGCTTACAGGTGACACATAATGATCATGTGTATGTCAGGTTGCTTACAGGTGACACACAATGATCATGTGTATGTCAGGTTGCTTACAGGTGACACACAATGATCATGTGTATGTCAGGTTGCTTACAGGTGACACACAATGATCATGTGTATGTCAGGTTGCTTACAGGTGACACACAATGATCATGTGTATGTTAGGTTTATTACAGGTGACACATGATGATCATGTGTATGTTAAGTTGCTTGTAGGCAAAACCAATTCTGTATTATATTTCATACACAGTGTTTGTAAATTTGTTTTATTAGATAAAATTAACATTAACATTGCAAAAGGCAATCAACAACATCATAGACAATAAGTTATAAGAGAAATTTCTGTACTTGTGTTTTCTAGTTTCTTCATTGGTCATAAGTATTGTTTTACCTCATTACATAATATATACATGTGCAATATTCTTCCAAGATTTTTTAACATACACTTTTAACAAACAGCGTACATGTTGAGCTATACTAGACAATAAGATGACAAGGCATTGTCAGATGGAATGCATGTATTTTCAATGTTTTCTTATTCAAGGTCAAGGCCAAGATTTATTATAGGTCAAAATTAACCAGATGAAAAATTAAGTCACGATGAATCTACATTTTAAAAGAAAAAAAAGACCAGGTAAAAGTTTTTGAAAAGTAAGTCAAATTCCAAGGGTCATGGTATCAAATGAAAGTTCTAGACATGAGAGACCCCTATATATGAAGTATAAAAGCCCTACCCCTATTGGATAAAAAAAATAGAGGCTGGGTTAAAGGTTTTGAAAAGTAAGTCAAAGTCCAATGTCAAGATCAGAAGTCATGGTATCAAATAAAAGTTCTTGTCATGAGGAACCTATGTGAGAAGTATCAAAACCCTGTTCCTAATATTTGTTCAAAAGATAGAGCTCATGTTAAACTTTTTTGTAAATGAGGATGCCAATGCTGTCACACGGGGGTATGACAACAGCTCTCCCACCATTTTGTCCTAGCAAACTAAAAAGAACATATCATTTACAAGCAGTAAATTAAAACTATTACTTCATACTGTTCTTTACACATCACTTTATAAGCACTTTATACATCACTTTATAAGCACTTTATACAGCACTTTATACAGCACGTCGTTGCTAATTCACTTACCGTACTGGTGGTTTCTGGGGAAATAGTTGGACTTCCTTCCTCTCCAAATGCCTGAAACAAATGTCCAGAGATCATTTAAAACAACTAAATTCTTCAGAAGTTACTGCTCAAGTGAAATATAAGAGATTATAATTATTTTTACTGTAAAATGCTTCAAAAAATAAGTGCAAGAAAAGATACCAATTTACAAAATGAAATCTTTCTAATTTAACATGCTTTAGTGAATAATGCATTTTTAATATGAAAATGAGCAGGATTAAACTACCTGATTTCAAAGCACAGATTAGCTCAATGAAGTCAAATATGTGGATTTTTGTTTATTGAGTGATAAAATCTTAAATATATTTATTCAAATAAATCCAAATTATAGTTTGAACATGTAACCTAGCTTCTAATCAACAATCAATAACCTCATATTAAATCACAAACTATCAACTGTATCATGAACTTATACTTGAGGAAAATGATTAATAGAACAAAGAATTCCTGCAAATAATGTATGTTGCAATAAATATCAAGATTCCTGTTACCTGCTGAGCTGGTTCATCCATGGTGCTCTATTATGGAAAGCATTCAGTGAAAAAAAACTTGTTAAAGTTCTACTTTACATGACATTGTGTATATCACCCAGAATATGATACACCACAGATAGCACTGAAGCATGAGGACTGTAACAGACCACAACCATAGCACATACAGAAAAACAACTACTATAGGTATTATCTGAGCTCAGCAGGACATTGTTACCATGCAACACATATAATACCAATCTTAAATATCACAGTCCACTTTAGATTTATACCAAACTTGTCTACAAAGAACATATTATTGATACAACAGGTATCATTATGACACAGGAAGGACATAGTACAGCCATGCAACAGGTGCCATCATTTCACAGGAAGGACATATTGCTAAGCAAATAGATGCCATCATGCTACAAGAGAGAGACAGAACTGCCATGCAACAGGTGCCATCATGGCATAGGGGGGACATATTATTGCCATACAAAAGATATCACCTCGGCAGAGAAGAGATAAAACTGCCATGCTAGTCAGCATGATATGTAATGATTTTACTTGAACGTAGGAGTGCAGACTTCAAGGTGCAGAGATACTAACTCAGCAGGGATACACATGCAGTGATGACATGCCATGGGCCTCACAACAACATGTTTAACAGGTTACAGTATTGTTATGTAACAGGTAAGGTCTTAGTGCAGGTGAAGTGTAGATATACGACTGCCTGTATGGTAAACGAGGGACAGTGTTGCCTCTCATGTACCTTAGCAATGGGTATTACTATAGCAATGGCTATTATCATGGCAACAGGAATTACCACAAGGAAACATCTGTTCTCTACTATTTATTTCTTTACATAGTCACAAAGGGCTAGTCATTATCATGATATTAGCCTGTATACACTATATATCGAGTGAAGTGGTCTATTCAAGAGACAATAATACATAGTATTACATGAAGCCTGCCACTCTACTACAACCAATCTAAAACATTCTAAGCTGGCTCACACAGTTTTCTTTATATACAAATAATTTTATTCAAATTCTACAGAAATATGAAAATTACATTCATAATTTGTTAAAATAATCAATTCTGAAATTCTACATTGACACTCATCAAAAGATAAAACACCTCCCCCCACCCCCTTTATCATTTCTCTATCATTATCAAAGTTGTAACACAACAATAATTTTGGTCACAGGTTCAATGACCATAGAGATATGACCTGACCTGAGTCAAAGTAATGACATACCCATGTGTTAGAGTAATTATTGTGAAATTCTATGTGAGGAGAATAATAAGTCTAGCAGGAAAAGCCATTAAATTACATATTGTAAAAACTTTAGGGGTAATCAGTAGGTTATGGTATCTGATATACAAAGTATCATGATTGTCTGATGAAAAACGATTGAGTTAATTGAGAATTTATTTCTTACAAACTTGCTCTCTATCTTTGTTGCACATAAGGACGTGTACCAAGTAAGTTTTTATCATCTGATCTCATGAATTTCAAGGGATAAAGAAGGATATCATACAAAGTGATAACCCATAGGCAAACATCTTCTTAAATTAACAAAGAGACATTTCATCTGGAACCATATTTTTATCACTTCACCTTCAAATGGGATAATTCATACATGGATTTGTTATTTGTAGATTATAAAAGTGAAATTTTCATTGCAGCATTAGAGATTTGTGCAGAGTATTTTAAGGAATAAGCATAGTAAAAACATACCCTATACTTAAATTTCAAGGATGATAAGTTTTTAAACCATCCAAAGCTGACACGTCCAATAAAGGCTATCAATGACAGGAAGAGCATCGCAGACGAGAATACAAACACAGGATTTACCGTCTCTGTAATGAGAAATCATTAAGTATTTGTGATTTATACACCTCAGTAAAATATGTCATACAATTACCCCAGTTATTTCAAATATGTTATGAATTTTCATGGAAAAAACAATACTTACGAATTCACAGAGTATATTATATTTATAGAAAATTAATATTTCAACCTCTAATGTTATTTTTCTAGTTTTACAGTCCCTAATGCATTACTTTCTGGGCAACCTGTCAATTAATTTTCTAGTCCAAAGCATTCATAATATTTTCTATATGCTCAAACATTTTCTACAGAGCTTGCTTTCATTTGAATTAAATGAGTCTTATTCAGAATATTTATTCTTTATCAATTTCATGCAAATCTGTTTTACCACAAGAGACTTTTAATAATGTAAAAGATCATAAACAAAAAAGTGTTGTTAAAAGTTATCCATCCCTAAGAAAATTCTAGTGAAAACTATGTGCTTTTTAAGAAATTCTTTTTATATTTGAAGAACGTATAGGACACAGATAAATTGGTGGTGTTAAAACACTACCTACACATATTTTGTTTTCGTGTGATCAAGAAATCAAAATTATGGAGTCTTAATATTCTTGGTATTTCCTGAGTCAAACACATCATCTATCAAGTGGCATTGTATGGGCAATTCTATGTTAATCAGCAGATTATAAACACTTCCCATTTGTAGTATAGTATCTTTCCTTCATGGTTCAGTATCAATATTAGAATCCCTTATACCGGTATGTGTAATAGAAAAGGCTGTGTTGCATCACTGATTGCCAAAATTATCCTTGTACATATACATCAAAATGTGATATTTTGAGTGCTGATAATGTAAAAATATGTGCAAATCTCATTTTCTTGATTTATTTTCATTCTACAATACCATATGTACGGTACTTAATAAACATAAGAAATATGTGTGTAGCCTGATTAGATTTCGAGCAAAGTAAGTTTTATTAACTCCCCTCTTATTTTGTCCCCAAATCATTGTAAAAACAATGAAAGGGTAGTTCTTACGGAGATGAATTATAAGTATGGTTCATAATTTATAATTTCACAATCCACTCTTTTTACAATATCAGATGTTTATTTGAACATACATAAATGAGACAATAGGACACCACCCTCTTATTTTGACACAAAATTGATGCAAATAATCTATATGATTCTGTATGTCACAATAAATGAGAAATATATTTAAGACCTATAGTTTTACATTCTTTTGTTTCTCCTATGATATGCATGCTACTTTTTTACAAAGACAAATCAACAAAGTTTTATTTCCCCCACCCTCCTCTTGACGGAACATGTATGACGTCATCCAAGGATCATAATCCTTAAAATTTGAAGACTGAGCAAAAGTATGTGATCATAAAGGAGACAAAGATTCTAATCGTGATATGTCTCTCTGACTGAATTTTATTGAAGAAATACTTCTAGGTATATAACTGATTTTGAAAATTACATACTTCTTTGAAGTTTTCCCTAATTTGTTTCACATAAAATATCTCATTACAGATGATGCAAAGAGAGTGTAATATTATATTTAATGTTTTAAAGAAAAAGGCTATAGTTTTTAGGCATAAAAAATACAGATGGTGTATTAAAAGACTACAAGCCTAATCTGAACAAGAAATGATTTACTGCCTTGAAAATAACAGAGGAAAAATAAATATAAAATCAGGTTATGATGTATTTTATGATACTAAATATAGATTTAATCAGAGTACTGGAATTTCCTCATTATTTTTGATTGAAAGAAGCGGGCAAGTAACAAAACATCTATTTATGGAGACAGACTTCCTAGATTAAGAATTCAAAATATAATCACTTTTTTTCAAAAAATTACACAACATGGCTCGACTAAGATATATGAATTTAAAAGACATTAGTGGTGAAAATACGAAAAGCATCTAAATGATCACATAGAGTATGAATTCTACTAAGTTTCCAATGACCTTATCACAAGCAAATACATGTATACCATTTTATCGTAAATCATTCGATGATATATTTATTGAAAAGTGAGCTAATATTGTATACATAAGAAGTTCAAGCAATAGTATGAACTACCTATATATGCTGAAAAAAGTTAGTGCTAGCAAAGTATGTAAAAGTAGTTATAAAGAAGAATCCCCTGATGCCATTGTTTTTGTGTGAGTTACCTTACCTATTATGGATTCTAGTAGAAGAAGATACACTGGGTTAATACATAAGCTTCAGATAAAACAAGCATGACATTAATATAACCAAGCATGAAACTGATATAATGAAATGAAAAAGAAATCATACATACTTAGACTAAAGTAATATCCTACATGAAAATCAAATCAAGAAACGTAATAAAACGCAGTAAATAATAAAGAAAATAAGTTCAATACAATCAAAAGAAGTTACAGACAGGATTATATATAATGCCAATGTTTTGTACCCTTGTATCTATATTCATACTAGACAAAGCTTGAAACTTTCTGTTGAAATAGATGTAATTGAAATGAACTAGTATTATCAAAATACATGTATATATATTGAAATATCTAGGAATTTTGGATTTTTTTCAAAAACTTAAATTTTCCATGCATCAGTTGGTTTCTATCGAATATAAATTTGAGGATGTGGTAATGAAACCTCATATAACAGTTTAACATCCAAGTTGCTTCAACTGATTCAGGAGTGGATTTCATTTGGCATCAAAATATCAAGACAAAATTCTTGTATTTAATATAAATTCTAAATATATCATGTTTTGATGCATCTAATTGTGTAATGAAAACTTACATTAAAGAACAAGAGGCCCAAGTGGGCCTATATCGCTCACCTGAGTACCTAGATTATCAGTCATGCATGAAGGAAGAATTCATTTATTTTTGCATTAATGTGACTAAGTCAACACAGATGTTGAAAATATGTCAAATTTTATTTCAGGCTAGAATAAAAAAACAACACTTTTTTGCACATCCATTCAGGTGATTTTGATATTAAGCATTTCCTTTGTCTCTGCAAGAAGTCATTCAGGGCAACAAGTTAGTCATTTTCTTTAGGTGGGGCCTTTTGTTGACTGATTTCAAGTCTGGGTCATGAACAACAATTGTTTCAAATATTGTCCAGATCTAACTTAAAATTGCCTAATTTCATATGTTGAGTGTTGAGAAACATCTAAAAACTTATTTAGATGTGTAAAGAAATGAAAAAAAAATTGACCACAGCTGGATTTGAACCGCTACTCTCCATATTTCAATTACCAAGTGGTATATGTACTATTGTGAGAACTGCTTTTTAGACATGGTGGCATTATCTGTTAACCAATTTGGATGAAATTTACCAAATTGATAGAGGACTTTTAGTACTTCATGTATTCCATGTTTCATTAAAATCTTTCATGTGGTATAACAGCAGAAGTGAAAAATGTGAATGAATTGTTCCTATACACCCTCATTTGGAAGTCTTAAAAAATTCATAGAAAATCCAAAAATTGAGATATTGACAAAATTCTTTCAAAGTAACAATCCTTACCATAATTATGATCACAATAGTCCATAAGAAATCATCATTATCAATTTACTAGGAAATATGACACTTTTTTCTGCATTGAATCACCAAGTCCAAAGAAATGTCGAAAAAAATTCTAAAATTTGATTTTGGAAGGGAACCAAAATGACAATACATCTTCACTCATCCCTCTCGATCATTTCTATGCATTCTGTTTGTCTCTATACAGCCCGTATGAAAAAGAATATTGTTAAACGAGGGAACTCTTTTGTGACCTACTCTTGACTATGGTGGCGCCACCTGTAAAGAGGTCTGGACGAAAACAACAGAATTTGAAGAGGATCATAAGTGACTTATTTCTACCAAGATTTATTAAAATCCTTCAAACAGTTTTGTAGAAAAAGTTGAAAATGTGAAAAATGGCCAACCCCCCCCCCCCCCCTTTTTTTTTTGGAAGTCTTAAACGTAAAATTCCTAATTTCATATTTTGAGTGTTGAGAAACATCTAAAAACTTATTTAGATGTGTAAAAAAAAAAAAAAATTTTTTTGACCACAGCTGGATTTGAACCGCTACTCTCCATATTTCAATTACCAAGTGGTATATGTACCATTGTGAGACCTACTTTTAGACATGTTGGCATTATCTGTTAACCAATTTGGATGATCCGCACAAAAAACAAAACCTTTGAAAAGGACTATGAGTACTTGCATCCTACCCAGTTTTATCACAATCCTTCAAGTTGTTCTGTAGATCAAGTTGAAGATATGAAAAATTGTCCCCCCCCCCCCCCCCCCCTTTTCTTGGAAGTCTTAAAAAATTCATAAAAAATTCAAAAATCGAGATATTGAAAAAATTCCTTCACACCAGCATTCCTTACCATAGAAATGATTAAATGAAACCAAATGAATGCATCAATGTTTACTAAAAGAAAATAATAACTCTTTAATGCATTAAAATAACAAAGTCCAAAATAAAAATGAAAAAACGTCAAAAATTTGATTTCGGAATGGAACCAAAAATATCAACACTTCTTCCCATATGCCTGTATCTCATTCCTATGCAGTCGGTTTGTCGCTGTATGCACCCGATCTGAATAAGAAGTTTGTCAAAGGAGGGTACCCTCTGTGACCTACTTTTGTCTGTGGTGGTGCCACCTGTTCATGGATCCTGACAAAGATGACCACATTTGTCGGGGACCTTGAGTATTTGATGCATGCCAAGTTTCATTGAATTCCAGCAAGTGGTTCCGAAGAAAAAGTTCAAACTGTGAAATGTTTACACCAATTATCCCACCCCCCCTTTTTCTTGAAAGTCTTAAAAAATTCATAAAAAATCCAAAACATAAAATATTGAAAAATTTTCTTCGCAGTAGTATTTCTTACCATCAAAATGATCAAATTAAACCAAATTAATGCATCAATGTTTACTAAAAGAAAAAAATACCTCTTTTCTGCATTAAAATTACCAAGTACAAAAAAACGTCAAAAAAACGTCAAAAATTTGATTTCGGAATGGAACCAAAAATAACAACGCTTCTTCACACATCCCTCTAGATCATTCCTATGCATTTGGTTTGTCTCTGTATGCCCCCGGTCTGAAGAAGAAGTTTGTCAAAGGAGGGTACCCTCTTTGACCTACTTTTGCCTGTGGTGGCGCCACCTATTGATGAATCTGGACGAAAAACAACAACACTTGTAGGGGACCATGAGTACTACATGCTTATCAAGTTTCATCAAATTCTGTTCAGTGGTTCTGGAGAAGAAGTCGAAAATGTGAAAAGTTAACGACGGACGACGGACGGACGACGGACGGTGATTGATCACAATAGCTCACTTGAGCCTTTGGCTCAGGTGAGCTAAAAACATGAAAATCAAACACAATGTGAAAACACAGAAATAAAAAGTAAACTACTAAAATAATATGATAAATGGAGTACATGTATAAATTTATTTTCTGCCATGGACAGGTTATAGGATATTAGTAATGACCTGTATATGTAATAATAAGAGTGAATCATAATGTAAATGTCTCATGGGGCTACAAACTATATCTTAAACACTGTAAATGACATCACACATGGTAGACTTGTGAATAATTAAATGGACCAATTATCCCTATATAAGTTTTAGTCCTTTTAAACTCATTATCTCAGTTTCATAAACACACAGGGTGGTGGTGACCTCAGTGAGGGGTGATGATGGTGAAATGACTGAGTTAAGGGGCCATGATGACTTCAGTTGGGGGGGCAATGGTGACTTGGCTGAATTGATGGGTGATGTAGACCTGACTGAGTTGAGGGGCGATGGTGACCTGACTGAGTTGTGGGGTGATAGAGACCTGAGTTAATGGAGACCAGACTGAGTTGAGGGGCGATGGTGACCTGACTGAGTGGGGGGGGGGAGGGCAATGGAAACCTGACTAAGTTAAGGGACAATAAAGACCTGATTGAGATGAGGTGTGATGGTGACCTGATTGAGTTGAGGGGCAATGGTGACTTGACTGAGTTGTGGGGTGATAGAGACCTGAGTTGAGGGGTAATGGAGACCTGACTGAGTTAAGGAGAGATGGTGACCTGACTGAGTTGTGGGGCAATAGAGACCTTAATTGAGGGTAGGCAGAGACCTGACTGAGTTGTGGGGCAATGGAGACCTGCTTGAGTTGAGGAGTAATTGAGACCCGATTGGTTGGTTGGGGGGAGGGGGGATTAGTGAGTCGAGGGGCAATAGAGACCTGACTGAGTTGAGGGGTGATGGTAACCTGACTGAGTTGAGGAGCAATGATGACCTGACTGAGCTGAAGGACAGAGACCTGAGTTGAGGGGTTATGGAGACCTGACTGAGTTGAGGGATGATGGAGACCTGACGAGTTGAGGGATAATGGTGACCTGACTGAGTTGAGGGACGATGGAGACCTGACGAGTTGAGGGATGATGGTGACCTGACTGAGTTGAGGGGCGATGGAGACCTGACTGTTATACAGTAAGTGTATACTAACCTGATCTCAGAGCCGTGAAGAAAACAATGTTGAATTGAAGCAGAATGACAGAAATCGTAACAAAGTTGATGGCTGTGCGGTGGATTCCACGATTTATTTTTGATGGTTTGTAAGCAAAGAAGATATTATATCTATCCACTACATGCTTTAGGCATATGTACAGCAAACCTGTAACAACCACACTTATAAGTTACTTCAACAAATTGTCTCACGAACTAAAACATACCTGAATTTACATAAACAATGCAATTTTTGGAGTCATTTATAATTACATGTACCCACTATCACAATTTAATGTTGAAATAAACATGTTTTTCACCATTAATAGACAAAGCTATTTATAATTATGTTATGACTTACCAAAAGGTGCCACCAGAGGGCAGAGCAGACTGTACGCCATTATGACGGCAAATACACACAGCATCCAAGCATACTGTATCCCATACTGAAACTCCCACACAAGGGACTACAGAAAATACACAAGACTGAATCAAGTGGCAATTTACATCACTGATTAATTGTGTAAGCACATTTATTGTTGCAGGCATTTAAATTTCATTCTTGCTTTAGATTCACACCAAGACTATTTCATTTTAAATATGACGAGGGCATCTACTTGATGCATTGCAATTATGGTCCCTACTAAGAATGTATTCTAACCTTCTTTATAGCTGTTTTTCAGCACTAGAGTGAGCAAGAGAGATTCATGGTCCACACAAAGAATGTTTTCTTACCTTCCTTATAGCTGTTTTTTCAGCACTAGAGTGAGCAAGAGAGAGTCTGAGCCCATACATGAAGAGCTCGGAGAATCTGATCAATTCCAGGGCTGATCCAATGAAAGCAGCAGTGATGACATAATTTACAAAGAAAGCACCATGGTTTGCAACAAATATACACCTGAAAAGAATAAAATTATGTTAGACTGCATCATTTAACCATTAACATTGCATTTATTCTATTCTATTAATTAACTACAAATATCAATATTTTCTAAAACTAAGCAGAAATTCCCTAAAACATGACAGACAAATGGACAGACAGACTGATGCTATGACACTTGTATCATTCTGACTGTGGAGCATAAGACAGTGATCAATAAAATGTAAAATGTATTCTTTTCTGTTTTAAAACTACTATGAATGCACAATGCACTCAAGATGCAAATTATGTGCACAATGTAGGTATTATCTAATGTTACAAATAATTTAGTATCAAAAATTTTACACAGGTCCATTGTGAAACAATGACTGTCTACTGTCACAACTGTTCACTTGTGACTTTGATCTCATAGTATTTAACTTAAATCTAATGAGATAAAAAACAGAAAATATGCTTCAAGTTTTTGTTGAGAGGTTGTGTAAACGGTATGCAATTACAGAAATTGGAAATACAGTAAGGTAACTAAATATTCATTTAGGAACTCAAGTGTTTATATAAATCTCAATAATGGAAATCCTGTAACCAAATATTCACTCACATACTTTATGTACATTTGATAGGGTCTTTATTCATGTGATTTACTGTGGGGAATCCAATTGCAATGGCTGAATCTAGATCAGTTGCTTCGATTAAATTTACTTTTAGGAAAATGTCATATTTAGTAAAACCGGCGTGGCCTAGTGGTATCATGCTTGCCTCTTAATCAGGAGGCCGGGGTTAAGTCCTGCTCTAGTCATTCCGGCGTCCTGTCTTTCGGATGAGACAGTAAAAACCGAGGCCCCATATCATGTTAAAGATTCCTCACTGCTTCAGTGGGTCTGTGGCAAAGGTCAAAATTTGTATGCCCCGCATCAGGCAGATGCTGTCACCATATATGTTAAATATTCGTGGTGTGACATTAAACAAAAATCAATCAATCAATCAATCATATTTTATTAGTAAAAGCATTTGATATTTTCTGAATAAATTTACGGGCTTTAATTCATCATTTGATATCTAAATACATAAATTAGTAGGGTTTTTTCTTTACTACATTGCATGGCATAGATTTTATAGCAAAAATGTCATTGTAAACTTAAACGTGCAAAACATATATGATACTTAATTTTAGATTGGGTCAGTTATAAATAACCATTCTGCTATTTTTTTGTATGCTCATTTCAGTAACTCAGGATACTGAGTATACTACTGGTATAGTTCTATCAATCTATTGTCTAATTGTGCAAGACTATTTAATTTGCAGACTGATGAGGTCTGAGACACATTTTTGCCAGAGAACATGCTCAACAAATCACTTAGGAAGCTTGCTACTCTACCATAGATATGACAACATTTATGACGACATGTAAAATAAAATTCAGCTGTAAAAATGGCAACAACTTCATACACTCCTGAAACAAGCAAACAACCAATATGGGTATAATGGTCTCATCTATTTGTACTACCAGAACTTCAATTATATTTGCTATACTTACTTCCATCTAAAATCATGCTCTCTGTCCAAAACAAACCACTGGAACAAGGCCTTTGCACTGTAATTCATATCAAATATCATGAATAATTTAGAAAATAAGATGTAATCTACATCTCTAATCAGGGGAAATATGGCAAACATTAGGAGTAACTACATCAATAAAAGATGTTAGATCAACAATTTAAAAGTGCATCATACTAAGTCACTTTACAACTGTGCTATGACCCAATATTACTGAATTATCATAAATTTATTGTTATTTCCATCAAACTTTTGCTGTGAATTTTTTTTTAAACATTTCATCTAAAACAACAACAGATTTATAAACTGAACGTAAGAGATGGCATTATGAGTGCTATGAGCAGAGAGAAGGCTTACTTTGTAAGATCAAGAGAAGGCAATATGAATTATGAGTGCTATAAGCAGAAGAAAGCTTACTATGTTTGACCAACAGATGTCAATATGAGTGCCATGAGCAGAGAGAATACCAATTTTGTAAGACCAGGTGATGGAAATATGAGTGTCATGAGCAGAGGAAAAGCTTAACTTGTATAGCAGAGATGGCAATATGAGTGCCAAGTGCAAAGGAAAGCTTACATTGTAAGACCAATAGATGACAATATCAGTGCCATGGGCAGAGGGAAGGCTTATCTTGTAAGACCAAGAATTGGCAATATGAGTGCCATGACCTGAGAGAATGCTTATTTTGTAAGACCAGGTGATGGAAATATGAGTGTCATGAGCAGAGGGAAAGCTTACCTTGTATAGCAGAGATGGCAATATGAGTGCCATGTACAAAGGCAATGCTTATGCCAAGATGGCAATATGAGTGTAGTACTGAAGGTTGGCTTACTTAGTTAGGCCAAGAGATTGCAATATGAGTGTATTGCTGAAGGAATGCTTACTTTGTAAGGCCAAGAAATTGCAATATGAGTGTAATGCTGAAGGATGGCTAACCTAGTTAGGCCAAGAGATTGCAATATGAGTGTAGTGCTGAAGGAAGGCTTACCTAGTTAGGCCAAGAGATTGCAATATGAGTGTATTGCTGAAGGAATGCTTACTTAGTAAGGCCAAGAGATTGCAATATTAGTGTAATGCTGAAGGATGGCTAACCTAGTTAGGCCAAGAGATGGTAATACGAGTACCATGAGCAGAAGGATGGCTTACCTAGTTAGGCCAAGAAATTGCAATATGAGTGTAATGCTGAAGGATGGCTTACCTAGTAAGGCCAAGAGATGGTAATATGAGTGTAATGCTGAAGGATGGCTTACCTAGTTAGGCCAAGAGATGGTAATATAAGTACCATGAGCAGAAGAAAGGCAAACGTCTTGACCATGATAGCATGGTGTTCTGCAGTCCTGAAATCATTAATGCATGCCACTGTAACATACCACTACAAACATTTCATATGACATGTATAACTATTACATATCTACAGACTTTTTATTTTGATGTACTACTTCAACACAAGAGAATCTGTAAAACCGATGGTTGCTCCCTGAATATATGTTAGATGCAAATGGGAAAAGATACAAGATCTATCTACCTATGAAGTTTCATGTTGATGCCTCTTGTAGTTTTTGTGATCCAGACAAAATTTAAATATGAAAAATAACAAAGGGCAGTAACTCCTAAATTATGCAAAAAGAGTTACAGTTCTTGTGCACTGCACTTCTCCTCAATGAGATCTATCTACCTATGAAGTTTCATGATGATATCTCATATAGATTTTTGTTATGCTTTGAACAAAATTATGAAGGACTGACTGATAAATGGACGGACAAAGCTGAGACTATATGCTCTACTTTCAGGGAGCACAAAAAATATATTCTTACAGGAAAATATTATATCTATGTTATTTACTCAAACATCATACGCATCCAATTATGATACGCACTTAAAAAATTACCTCGAAAATCATGAAAAAACGTCTAACTCCGTGTATAACACGCAGAGGAAAAATCCAAAACATAATGTCAATTTCATGTTGAAGTACAGCTAGACTGCCAGACGCAATCAAGATTTTCAGCACATATACATGACATCGATGATGTTGTCAATTGATTTTGCTTTGCTGTATACCTTTTACAGTGTAATCGTGTAACGTGTATTATAATCAAAAGCTGCACAGAACGACCAGCCTTTATTTATCGTGTAATATCAACACTTTCCTCTCTTTCATTTCATTTACAATCAAACTCGCATAGACTTCAAATTTCTTAACTAGTACCCTCGTCCCAAACGGCCACTTCAATTTTTTTTTTTCGATAGATTGAACATGTGTGTCTACTATATTACGTGAACTTTAGGCGGAGATCGCCAATGTTTGTGAAGACAAAATAAAGAAAGAATGAATGAATGAGTGTTATCCAAACTGTTGATCCTTGTGCCGTTACGGTCAAGTAGTATCATCTGTTGCGTAACTACCAATTAACCAATTGTATCACCCGTAAAACCTGCTAATCAGAAACCATTGCTAAACAACACAGCGCAAGTATCCTATCGTGTTCATTGAATGGCACACTGTAGACATTACTCCTGTTATTGCCTTGGGCATTTACTATGGGAAGCAGACAGTATACAGACAATAGACAATATCTCACACCTCATGGGTTTGATTGACAGCTTTAGATACTTTAACTGACACACACATCCTCCTAAATCCATTACTGAAGCTCAAAAGCTAGAAAAAAAGTTCCAGATTTCTTACCCTTGTATAATACGCAGTGAAAAAACGATGAGTCAAATTGGCTAAAAAAAGTGTGCATTATATTCGAGTAAATACGGTATGTCATATCAAAAGCTCTGCTCCATTTAATTATTTTATCACTTCTTCAACACTAGGAGACTGTGTTAATTGTAATTGTCACAAACTACTTGACAGTCTGTCATAATTATGAGTCTGAAATGCGCGAGTAATGAAAACCAAACACACTCCACTGATAACACTGTTAACACTTATATACTGTGAGAAATCCAATACCTATATTATATATATCTGACAGGTATCTTACTCTGTCTGGCTGACTGATCTTGTCAAGCCAAATCCGAACCTATACGTTGATGTGACTATAAACTTATTCAGTCAAGCCAAATCCATCCCAAACTATAGGCTGGTGTGACTACAGACTCATCTAGTCAAACCAAATCCTAACCTATAGGCTGATGTGATAATAGACTTATCTAGTCAAACCAAATCCGAACCTATAGGCTGATGTGACTACAGACTTATCTAGTCAAACCAAATCCGAACCTATAGGCTGATATGACTATAGACTTATCTAGTCGAGACACATCCTAACCTATAGGCTGATGTGATAATAGACTTATCTAGTCAAACCAAATCCTAACCTATAGGCTGATGTGACTACAGACTTATCTAGTCAAGCCAAATCCTAACCTATAGGCCGATGTGATAATAGACTTATCTAGTCAAACCAAATCCTAACCTATAGGCTGATGTGACTACAGACTTATCTAGTCAAGCCAAATCCGAACCTATAGGCTGGTGTGACTACAGACTCATCTAGTCAAACCAAATCCGAACCTATAGGCTGATGTGACTATAGACTTATCTTGTCAAACCAAATCCTAACCTATAGGCTGATGTGACTACAAACTTATCTTGTCAAACCAAATCCTACCCTATAGGCTGATGTGACTTAACTTGTCCAATGACCAGTAAGTTGGTATGTCTAGCAGACATACTTGCTAAATGACGAATATGCTGGTGTGACTAAAGACTTACCTGGTCCAATGACCAATAAGCTGGTCTGACCAATATACTACATTAGGTAATAAAGCTGTGAAGGTCCACAGTAACAGTGTAGGAAGAAAGTCCACCAACAATGGACTCTGAAAATACAATAGCAGTCAATAAATTATTTCAGGTACTTTGATGATAAATTCTTGTGGTGTATTCAAATTATAACACCTGTAGCTACAAAGTATCATTCTTACATCACCCTTATTGACATATTTTTGTGGTACATGTATTTGAATGTTTTATACTTGCTAGTATGTGCACCTACACATCTGAGTACTTTTGTGTACTCAAATCAACATGTACTTACATGTTCTTGTAAGGGTTTCAGATAGTTGATTTCATTCAGGTTGTTCATGATGATGAGTGGGGTGGTGAAAAAGAACAGCAGAATGATGACAAAAGAGTTTATCAAAATAGCTTTCAGCCACCATTTCCATGGTAACAAAGCTAAGTTCTCCCTGTAATACAAATAATACCATTTGTATAATATTTAAAAATAATTCATGTTCAGACAAATAATATAAAATAAATCAATATAATTCTATAATTAAATTGCAAGAAACAGAAAACACGCTGTAATTTGATGTAGTTTTATAAAAGCCACATTAGGAACTTATAAATAAATTCTTGCATGTTAAGGAAGTGAAACTATGATGAAGCAAACATAAATTTCTGCTCAACATTTTATATCTTCATTTTGATAATTGGGTTTATTCCACTCACCAGTATATATTTTCTGGAGAGGGTGCATATTTCACTTGCCAATTTGCTATGTCAAGGTCTGTATGTATGCTGGAGTTTTGTGGATTGTGAGCCCCTTTACAGGAGGTACTGAAGTCCATTTTCACTCTGAAATATAATGAAAATAACTGGAAAACTGCAATGGCTGTGACATACATGTACCATACAAATCACATAAAACAGTGTTCCATGCATCATGATATATATCTAAACGTGTTTGTGAACACTAAGCTCCTGGTGGCAACAAAATTCTTGATGAAGACATTTTTGATGTGAGACATAGACAGTATATGTCTGAATAGAGGCTTGTTTTAGCATACAAAGTACAATTCTCTGTAATGACAAAACTAAATCTCTTACCCTCGATCTGTCATCTGAAGGCTGTACACACATTTTTTCTCTACCTGTGCCAAATTTCCCAGTTTGTTTATATGTAGTCTGAATCATCCACATGTTTGATTCTGCTACCAAGATGTATTACGCAAACATGTGGATGATTCAGACTACATATAAACAAACTGGGAAATCTGACACAGGTAGAGAAAAAATGTGTGTACAGCCTTCAGATGACAGATCAAAGGTAAGTTATTATTGCCAATTGTTTGTTTAATGTTTATATATGTTAGATATTTGCTCCATTTGATGCCGAAATGCGTAGAATCGTGCCGGCCATTCAGTTTATCAAAAATGCAAATTTACACAACGTAAGGAATATATATTTAGGCCCTGTCATTCACATAGGGCCACTACTTACAGCTATGATAGAATATGATTTAAATAATTCTGGGCAAACTTGAGTTTGAGTATATTGAGAAAATATATACCAGAGTAAAGGCTAATTTTAGCTTACAAAGTACCATAACTTCACAACAACCGAATTGAATTTCATCAAAAACAAGGGTAAAATCAATATACATCCTACAGCACAAGTAATCCAGAAAATGAAATAAATAAACTGAAAATAAAAATATTCTAGCTTAAATATTCCATAATCTTTTGAATGCTGGCATTCATGGATAACAAATTTCCCACACCTTCAATATATTTTTAGACAAGTCAGAACTTAAAATTGTACATCCAGAAGGATGTCTCCACTCTTTTAATGTAATCCATAATAGGTACTAAACTTATGAAGTAATTCTGCATGATCTAAACAGATCAATTTTACCAAGTTTTATCAAAACCACTCCAAAACTGTAACAGTTAAATTTCTTCATAAAGAAGATAACTACCATGCAACCTTTCACTTATTGGACATATGAGTAGAAAAATTGATGTCTGAACAGATAACTAAACAACTGCATCAATGGCATGATACTACCTTCCTGCCATCATATCATTTTGGAAGGTGACAAAAGCTATGCCGAGTGGATCCTGGTAAGCTGTGACTTTCTCTGACTCACACTGCTCTGCCAGACTCTGTTCAAGGTGGGAATAGTGTTCTATTGCATCTACCTGAAGTGAAAAAAGAAATAACTCAACAATTATATTAGTTATTAGGTTTGTTACTGACCTTACATGGAAATATGTCGGGTTGATAAAGACCATAGCTCTATAGGCTTTATCAACCCGACATATTTCCGTGTAAGGTCAGTAACAAACCTAATAACTGTTTTATTTTGTCGAGGACAATTTTAAGGCATTATAGACATTATTCAACGTACATGTAGTTTATATTATGATTCTCAGTCTAGTTTTGCTTATTGTCCGCCATTGCCGTACAAATTTTTACAACTGACTCTACACAAGAATTTGTAGGTCAGTCAAATGACCAAAATCAAACATTTCCATTGGGTCAAACTAGTCCGAGGCCAAATAAAAGAAAATGGATAGAAAAAGATATGGAAAGGATATGCGTTAGCAAATCAGATAACAGTTCAGAACTTCACTATATTGTCTTATTTTGCCCCACACTCAAAACAACCATTAAAATTATCATATTTTGCTGCATTTTTGGGGGGTAAAATGCAACAGAATTTGACTACATGTGACATACAATAAGCACCTACCTTAAATACCAGCACTTCATTTTCATTGTTTATGTCGAGTTTCACAAAAATATCTGAAAATTTTAAATTCAACATTTGCCTTTATCTCATTATTGCCTTATATACTAACAACAGACCTGTTGTATCCCATGACAACATCCATGACCAATGAAATCCCTTTTATAATACATATAACTACCTTTACTAACAACAGACCTGTTGTATCCCATGACAACATCCATGACCAATGAAATCCCTTTTATTATACATATAACTACCCTTACTAACAACATACCTGTTGCATTCCTTGAAAATATCCATGACCAATGAAATCCCTTTTATAATACATATAACTACCCTTACTAACAACATACCTGTTGCATCCCATGACAATATCCATGATCAATGAAATCCCTTTTATAATACATATAACTACCCTTACTTAGGACTCTTATTACCCAAGACAACAGCAGCAGCAAAAATAAGCCCTTCTATATGAATAACTTACTTGTTGGACACCATAACAACAGCAACACTGACCACAGAACATTGGTTTCATCATTGGCCGTACCCCTGTCTTATCGAATTCAATCTGAGAGTTGATCCTTGCCTCTTCTGCTACTTTCCTGTAACAGAGATATACTGTGCATATATATTAACAGTAAATATACACTTCATTTAACACATGAACACTGTACAAATACAAGAGATTTGGGCCTATATCGCTCACCTGAACAGCTAGATGATCAAGTTGAAGATATGAAAAATTGTTCCCCCCCCCCCCTTTTCTTGGAAGTCTTAAAAAATTCATAAAAAATTCAAAAATCGAGATATTGAAAAAATTCCTTCGCACCAGCATTCCTTACCATAGAAATGATTAAATGAAATCAAATGAATGCATCAATGTTTACTAAAAGAAAATAATAACTCTTTAATGCATTGAAATAACAAAGTCCAAAATAAAAATGAAAAAATGTCAAAAATTTGATTTCGGAATGGAACCAAAAATATCAACACTTCTTCCCATATGCCTCTAAATCATTCCTATGCAGTCGGTTTGTCGCTGTATGCACCCGATCTGAATAAGAAGTTTGTCAAAGGAGGGTACCCTCTGTGACCTACTTTTGTCTGTGGTGGTGCCACCTGTTCATGGATCCTGACAAAGATGACCACATTTGTCGGGGACCTTGAGTATTTGATGCATGTCAAGTTTCATTGAATTCCAGCAATTGGTTCCGAAGAAAAAGTTCAAACTGTGAAATGTTTACACCAATTATCCCACCCCCCTTTTTCTTGAAAGTCTTAAAAAATTCATAAAAAAGTCCAAAACATAAAATATTGAAAAATTTTCTTCGCAGTATTATTTCTTACCATCAAAATGATCAAGTTAAACCAAATTAATGCATCAATGTTTACTAAAAGAAAAATATACCTCTTTTCTGCATTAAAACTACCAAGTACAAAAAAACGTCAAAAAAACATCAAAAATTTGATTTCGGAACGGAACCAAAAATAACAACACTTCTTCACACATCCCTCTAGATCATTCCTATGCATTTGGTTTGTCTCTGTATGCCCCCGGTCTGAAGAAGAAGTTTGTCAAAGGAGGGTACCCTCTTTGACCTACTTTTGCCTGTGGTGGCGCCACCTATTGATGAATCCGGACGAAAAACAACAACACTTGTAGGGGACCATGAGTACTACATGCTTATCAAGTTTCATCAAATTCTGTTCAGTGGTTCTGGAGAAGAAGTCGAAAATGTGAAAAGTTAACGACGGACGGTGATTGATCACAATAGCTCACTTGAGCCTTCGGCTCAGGTGAGCTAAAAAACTGGACCTCAAAATTCATAGGTTAACCACAAAAATTTACTTATAGAAAGACTAGCACTCTTTTTTTTATACCTTTTCATATAATAAATTATGATATGAAAAATGACTCTAGTACGATATATATAGAATAAGTGTCTTGTTTTGTGTTTTCATGCAGGAATAAAGTACAATGGCTGATGCATTTATTAGATATAATACGCGTAAGCGCATTATATCTCATAAATGCATCAGACATTGTACTTTATTCCTGTATGAAAACACAAAATAAGACACTTATTTTATATATATATATATGCGCTTTTAACTCCAAAGTATCATACTGCAAACTTCCTTTTCCTATTTATAAACTGTATCATTAAATCATTCTGGAGGGATAAATTCAAAGAAACAGCGAGTGTCCCATGACAACGTAACGTTTATCCAGAATGACATACTTTCGTTGAATGCCACGCACTTTAGCTAAAAATACGACTTTAATGACTTCACGCAAGGTTGGAAATGTCAAACCTTTCATTATGACATCCTAATCTTAACAATCAAAAGTCTGCCAAACATCGCTTTCTGTGTTAAAAAGTGGGTCAAATATGGGGTGTTATGACATCACCAATCAATGTACTTTATACAGAAATAAAATACATAGGTCTTGAAAGCTTTATCCCAGGCAATTTCAGTGGTTATGCATATACATGTATATAGTGGTAGTAGTTTAATAGCTCCATCTCTATAATACAAGATTGGCCCTGGTCAATGTTTTTGTATGAAGTGCCTGTTGATAATCTTCATATAGTATGCATAAGATTTAAAATGAAGTAAGTTATGGGGTAAGAAATTTGTCAGAAACTGATATATCCTCTTTGAGGCCTTACAGTATGTACAGTACATGACTTTGGGACACAAGACTGGGGTCACTCCTAAAGAAGTGTTCTTACAGGTGCAAGATCAAATTCAGCATTTTCTCTGCTGTCAGTCACAGTAAAAATTTTATTAACAACATGAATACCATTGTAAATTTTATATACTACACAATACCGGTCTAGCTAATTGAATGAGGTGTTCAGCATGTGACCGGGAGACCTGGGTTCTGTCATGGGTGCACCTGTGTCCTGTATTTTGGATGAGACAGTAAAAACCGAGGTTCCATGTCGCAGTAGGTATGGCATGTAAAAATCCTTCACTGCTTTGGAAGGGTCTGTTTCAAAGATCTAAATTTCTATGCAAAGCATCAGGCAGATGCCGTCACAATATATGTGAAATAATCGTGGAATGATGTAAAAAACAATAATCAATCAATCAATGTGTAATATACGAAAAGATATCCAATAAACTGGCATATTTCTGGAAATTTGACCAAAAGGGGGATAAAGTGGCATTAAATCCCCTTCAAAATTTTCTTCTTTCACTTTCTATTCCCATGCATTTGGTGAAAAAATATGTACTGTTTCCGAATACAATTCTCTATGTAGGATGATAAAGTTTAAGGATATTGCAAACTATAACATATTAATATATATAGAGTTACCTCTTTTTATCTAGAGCAACCAACTTAGTGATGTTGTAAGCAAACTGTACATCAGTAACCACTACCTCACTATAGGCTTCCCTACAACATAAAACATTAAATATGTCATACCAGTATACAAATCTTAGACTACCATATGGTAAGTACTGCTATTAACTAAAATTCACAATTCAGTCTACTGAAATGAATCGCAAGTTACATATGCTGAGAGACCTTTCAAGTTGTATAAGTGTCAGTAAGTGATAAAAAAGAGTAGAGACGAGGAAATCGAAGATTACATGTATGAATGTTGGTCACCATAAATATTGATCATGCGAATAGACTGATGAACAAAAATTCATACTTAGTCACTTTCGTCACGAATTCACACGATTGTGGTCAAAATTTAAATTTTAAGAAAGACTCTAACACTGAATGGATTAAATCCTCATATCTGTCCTCTCTAAAATAGACATTGAGACAGACATCGTACTATTTCTTCAAAGGTAAATCTGACCTTTGAACTTTGAACACGACAACATAAAAATACTCCTTGATAAGGAGTATCTTTAAAAAAAAATTGAAACAAGCAACAAACTTGAAATCACATGATATCAGAGAGTCAATAAACATTTACAGACAAAATAACTTTCACTTTATTAGACAGGGCATGTTACAGAGAGATGTTCTATTCTTCTTCTTCCTCCACTGTGGTACTGTGTGCTGAAAGCATTTACTTGTTCCTTACCATACTTGTAGTCATACTGAAGTCTGTATTTGTAACACATAGCTTAATATCACACACAATCAACATGCAAACTTATTAGACAGCTGAAGAATAATAAGAAATACAACTAGAGCTTACCTGTTGCCGAGGCAACAGGGCGGGTCTTCCTCTCTCGAAAGAAAAAAGAAAAATAAGTAGATAGAAAGAAGGAAAGAAAGAAAAAAGATCAGGAGAATGACTTAAATGTACTTTACACACAAAAATACCCCCCCCCCCAAAAAAAACCCTCAAGCAATCAAATTAATTAATAATTAAAATTGAAAAAAGTATTATCTAGAGGAAATAAATCGAAAATCAAGTTAAAGAAATCATACATATTACGGCTCTCCATTATAACAGTCGATTAAACATTCCACGGACAAAGCGCCGTAACTCTAGATTGAATTAATCGCGATTGAATTAATCGCGAGTTACTGCGCTTTCCCCGTGACTCTCATACACGTTTGAAGTCGGTATTTAGCAGGGGAAATTCACCGCGCTTCCCTTAGATGTAATCCCGACGCTCGGACAAGATTTTTTTATTGCCTTGTTCATCAGTAGCGGGTAGAGTGCAAAAAATTTGATTTTTGTTAAAGAATTCAAATTCAAAATACATTCTCAAACTCTCCTTTTTATACTTTGTAAATACGACAAATAAGAAAAAACATGAAAGTTACGCAAATAAGGTATTTTTTTAAAAAATCCTTTAAATCGCTCACTTTCAAATACTGAGAAACATGTTTTATACTGAAATCGGTACGGAAAATCGTTTGGTGAAGTTCTGGAAACGATAAGACTAAAAATAAAATGTTTTTGCAAATTACGTAATTATTTAAAAACTTTAAATTGTAATAGCGGCCAAACTAAAAAAGATAGATATTATCGGCCGATGAATTTTTTAAAGATATGAACCTAGAAAATATGATAGTTCAAATTTGGATAGTGTAGCATTAAAAATAACGCTGTATGGCGGAGAATTTAAAATTTAACTCATTGTTATGTAATGTTTTGGAAAACTTTTATTTTTGATTTTTTTTTTACTTAAACGGGTAACGATGTCTCTGAGAGTCTATAACTATAGTATAAAATTTGTACATAAATCCGTTTTTCAGAAAATGGAATTGAAAAATCGGGGTGAAATTTCGGCGATTTAAGACCCTCTCTCGATAGGGTCTACGCACGCTAGAGGGAAGGGGGCAAATATTTCGATGTTTTTGAAAATATCATTTAAAAGAGTAAACCCTTCTCACGTGCTGTATGGTTTTTTCTTGATCATATGACGAAAAATAAGCAAGTTATGAGGCAATTACGTAACTAACCAAATTTGTGAAAATCTTAAATTTCTCAATTAAAAATGGATAAAAAATATTTTAAAAACCTCTTACACCATGAAATTGACATTCTAAATCGTTTTGTAATATTTTTTAACGCTAAAACCTAAAATAAAAAAGTTTTAAAGTTACGTAATCAGTTTAAAAACTTTAAACACAAATAGCGCCTTTACCGTAATAGTTACATAATCGGCGTTAAGTTGGTTGTCAGGATCTACACCTGTACAACATTATAAAGGATATTTGGGGAGTCTAGCTTAAATAATAAACATTTTATTTGAGAAAATTTAAAACCTACTCAAAAATGAATTTAAAATTTTAAAATAACTGTTTTTACCCCTATATTGACCCTCTAAATCGTTTGGTAATATTTTTGCAGCCCTAAAGCTTAAAATAAAAGTTTTTTGAAATTACGTAATAAGTTGAAAATTTTAAACTCTTATAGCGCCTTAACTATAATAATTACCTAATCGGCGTTAATTCGGATGTCAAGAACTACACCTGTACAACATCAAAGAGAAAATTTCAGGAATCTAGCTTGTATAATAAAAGTTATACATTAGAGATTATAAAAATTACAAATTGTTATGTAACTTTTTTTAAATCTTGAATTTTACCAAATTTTACCAAAATTTTCTTTTAAATCTATGAGGTTTTGCTTTATTAATAAGTAAAGGAGAACAAAAATATTATCAGTGAAGCCGTTTCTGAGAAAATTGCAGTCAAAAATCGTGCTAAGAATAAAAATAATAATAATAATAATAACAAATGTAAAGAAAAAACTTCACAATAACAGAACGGTCTTCCGATGGAATCGGAAGACCCTAATAACAAATGTAAAGAAAAAACTTCACAATAACAGAACGGTCTTCCGATGGAATCGGAAGACCCTAATAAACAATTATGTAATTATCACCTCACACAGCTATGAAAGATTTCTCATTATATGACATGGTAGAAAGTAAACTATTTGCTTAGCATTTATACATTTCACTTTCCTTTTATAAACATGATATTTTTGCCTACATACTCACTGGAAGTGTTGCATGATGGTATTTTTGTAGCAGGATTTAGTCGGGATGTTAGAGATCATAAGTGTACGGGAAACTTGTTCATCTTCCTGGAACTCTAAGTTCATCCGGAAATGTCGCATCAGTACCACCAACAAGACCAGAAAACCAATGGCCAAGAGAGAATGGATCCAGAGAAGTGAAGTACTGTTAAAGAAAACATGCAGATACAAAATTAAAACTATTGGAAAAATATATTGACGCTGTATTTCCACTGCAGTTACTCTGGATATCCCAATATTGACGCTGTATTTCCACTGCAGTTACTCAGGATATCCCGATATTGACGCTGTATTTCCACTGCAGTTACTCTGGATATCCCAATATTGACGCTGTATTTCCACTGCAGTTACTCTGGATATCCCAATATTGACGCTGTATTTCCACTGCAGTTACTCTGGATATCCCAATATTGACGCTGTATTTCCACTGCAGTTACTCAGGATATCCCGATATTGACGCTGTATTTCCACTGCAGTTACTCTGGATATCCCAATATTGACGCTGTATTTCCACTGCAGTTACTCTGGATATCCCGATATTGACGCTGTATTTCCACTGCAGTTACTCTGGATATCCCAATATTGACGCTGTATTTCCACTGCAGTTACTCTGGATATCCCGATATTGACGCTGTATTTCCACTGCAGTTACTCTGGATATCCCAATATTGACGCTGTATTTCCACTGCAGTTACTCAGGATATCCTGATATTGACGCTGTATTTCCACTGCAGTTACTCTGGATATCCCAATATTGACGCTGTATTTCCACTGCAGTTACTCTGGATATCCCAATATTGACGCTGTATTTCCACTGCAGTTACTCAGGATATCCTGATATTGACGCTGTATTTCCACTGCAGTTACTCTGGATATCCCGATATTGACGCTGTATTTCCACTGCAGTTACTCAGGATATCCTGATATTGACGCTGTATTTCCACTGCAGTTACTCTGGATATCCCAATATTGACGCTGTATTTCCACTGCAGTTACTCTGGATATCCCAATATTGACGCTGTATTTCCACTGCAGTTACTCAGGATATCCTGATATTGACGCTGTATTTCCACTGCAGTTACTCTGGATATCCCAATATTGACGCTGTATTTCCACTGCAGTTACTCTGGATATCCCAATATTGACGCTGTATTTCCACTGCAGTTACTCTGGATATCCCAATATTGACGCTGTATTTCCACTGCAGTTACTCTGGATATCCCAATATTGACGCTGTATTTCCACTGCAGTTACTCAGGATATCCTGATATTGACGCTGTATTTCCACTGCAGTTACTCTGGATATCCCGATATTGACGCTGTATTTCCACTGCAGTTACTCTGGATATCCCGATATTGGAATTTCAAATCAGTTATATTCAATGAAGGTATCTTGGGATATGCTAACATTTTCACGTTTTACAGCTGATTAAAGCCTCTCTTCAGGATATGCTGACATTTTCACGTTTTATATATGATTAAAGCCTTTCTTCAGGATATGCTAACATTTTCACGTTTTATATATGATTAAAGCCTTTCTTCAGGATATGCTAACATTTTCACGTTTTATATGTGATTAAAGCCTTTCTTCAGGATATGCTAACATTTTCACGTTTTATATGTGATTAAAGCCTTTCTTCAGGATATACTAACATTTTCATGTTTTATGTGTGATTAAAGCCTTTCTTCAGGATATGCTAACATTTTCACATTTTACAGCCGATTAAAGCCTTTCTTCAGGATAAGCTAACATTTTCACGTTTTATATGTGATTAAAGCCTTTCTTCAGGATATGCTGACATTTTCACGTTTTATATGTGATTAAAGCCTTTCTTCAGGATATGCTAACATTTTCACATTTTACAGCCGATTAAAGCCTTTCTTCAGGATAAGCTAACATTTTCATGTTTTATATATGATTAAAGCCTTTCTTCAGGATATGCTAACATTTTCACGTTTTATATATGATTAAAACCTTTCTTCAGGATATGCTAACATTTTCACATTTTATATATGATTAAAACCTTTCTTCAGGATATGCTAACATTCTCACATTTTATATATGATTAAAACCTTTCTTCAGGATGTGCTAAAATTTTCACGTTTTATATATGATTAAAACCTTTCTTCAGGATATGCTAACATTTTCACATTTTATATATGATTAAAACCTTTCTTCAGGATGTGCTAACATTTTCACGTTTTATATATGATTAAAACCTTTCTTCAGGATATGCTAACATTTTCACGTTTTACAGCCGATTAAAGCCTTTCTTCAGGATATGCTAACCTTACAAGTAAAACTTACTCTGGATCCAGATTTCCTATAGTTGTATGACCGAAGTCTGTAGCATTTCCAACTAAAATAAAAAAAATATTATTTCGCACAATCTCTGGCTTTTCTAACACAAAATATATAGAAGACAGTCTGCTTCATAAACCTTTATAATACTTTAAAATTTGAAAAAAAAATGTCATCTGGCATATTTTCAATAGAGAATGATAGATATACAAGTACTTATATTACATGAAAGTAATAAAACATTAATGTAATATTTGACCTTAGTTTTCTTAGTATTTCGGTTATATTGTCAGACTGTAAAACACATGTTCAAGGCCAAAGCTAAGCACCACATGGTCAAGGTCAAAGCTAAGCACCACATGGTCAAGGTCCAGTGTTTTTTTTTCTTCAAATCAGGTTCCTTTATAAGGATCCTTCCCAATGGAAATTTCATTGATATTTCCCAAAAGTTGTCTAAGTTTTTCCAAAACATCAATCTTTTACCATTATGCAAATGACTCGAAAAATTCCCAAATGAAAAGGTACAGGGACTTTTGACAAAATATGGAAAAAAAAATGAGGTCAAACCTCAGCACCGCATGGTCAATGTCAATGCTAAACACCACTATGATATTGGCTATCTTACATCTGTTCCTTTAACAATTCACCTACACATTCTCAGGGTTTTCAATAAAATTTGTTTGAGGAGGTGATTTAGAAATTTGAGATATATCATTTTGAGCAGTAAATTTGAGATCAGAGGAAATTCGAACCAGCAATTTCTGTCATCTGCAATGGCAGTATATAGCTGGGAGCTGGCTCTTATTGAAATCCCTGCATTATATAAAATTCATCATGAATCATTACATACTGTTATTGCCAGAGAAGTTGACGGGGATTATAACAGCAACACTAAGTACGGTGATGATGAACGTATAAATGATGAGGTATCGCTGGAATGACAGGTACTGTATGGCATCTTGACCACTCTTCTGTAGTATGTCACTATCTCTACAATTACAACATAGATAAAGTCTCTGTCCCCATAAATATAACATAGCTACCATCTCAGTCCCTGCCATTTTAACATAGATATGGTCTCAGTGCCCACAATAATACAATAGACATGGTCTCAGTGCCCACAATTATAACATAGATATGGTCTCAGTGCCCACAATTATAACATAGCTATGGTCTCTGTCCCCACCAATACAACATAAATACAGTCTCAGTCCCCACAATCATAACATAAATACAGTCTCTGTCCCCACAATTACAACATAGCTATGGTCTCTGTCCCCACCAATACAACATAGATACAGTCTCAGTCCCCACAATTATAACATAGCTATGGTCTCTGTCCCCACAATTATAAAATAGCTACGATCTTTTTCACCACAATTATAACATAGCCGCAGTCTCAATCCCCACAATTTCAATATAGCTATGGTCTCAATCCCCACAATTTCAACATAGCTACAGTCTCTGCCCCCACAATTATGATATAACTATGGCATCTGTAACCACAATTATAACATAGATATTTACACAAGTGTAGTGCTATCTGTACTATCACAAAGTCATATCTAATATCCTTGATCTATGTCAGAATCTGAACAGTGAAAATATTATTGCAATAACATTCTCTCTTCAATACAATAATAGGGGGCAGGCTTGGTGTAGTGGTTAAGCGCTTTGCTTGTGACGCCAATAGTCCAGGTTCAATTCCCCAGTTACACCACTATGTTTAAGAGGTTGGTAACCTCCTGCTTCCATGTCGCGATATAACTGAAACATCGTTAAAAGCCACGTAAGACACCAATCAACCAACCAATCAATACAATAATAACAATATTGCTCAGCATATGATGACTAGGTGTAATACATTTTACAGTATTATGCCACATTATCTGATGTTAATAATGCCAACACTTACTTAACCCTGAGGAAAGCTGGAATCCAGGAGCAGATGTTCTGTAAAGATAAATAACAGCACCTTCAGTTTCAACTCCTTTTTTCAAGACAATGCATCATGATAATTAACTGCGAAAGCTCAGCACATGTACTAAGATGCTGATTTATATTTTGTCAGCCTTAACATTGCTGATATAACTAGAGAAATACAAAAAACCAACATGCAGTCATATTCTAGATCACCAGGTGTGTAGTTGTATACACAGATCTTGTTACTAACTTTTCATTCTGTGTACAAAGACCTCCAGAAATCCAGACATTAACAAGTGGATATCAAGGGATTGTTAGTTGGATATCTAGGGATTATTGCTTAACTTGACCTACATTTGCAGGTTGTAATCTAGTAATTGTAACTGTGCTATGGAAGGCATTAATGGTTATGATAGTTACAACCTAGTACTATACAAGTTAGTATCTAGGAACATGCTGACTTTATCCTGTGTATTAGTGGATAACCAAGAACATACTGACCCTATCCTGTGTATAAATGGGTAACCAAGAGCATACTGGCCTTATCTTGTGTATAAGTGGGTAACCAAGAAAATACTGGCCTTATCCTGTCTATAACTAGGTAACCAAGAACATACTGATCTTATCCTGTATAGATGGGTTGATGCTATTGTTATGTGTATATTTGGGTAACCAGGACATACTCACTCTATCCTCTGTTGGGTATCAAGGGACATACTGATTTTGCCTTTTTCTCGTATCAGTAAGTTTCAAGGGACATAATAACCTTGTTGTGTGCGTTGGATGGTTTCTAGGAATACATCGACTTTGTCCTGTGTGTGTACATGGATATCCTTGACATACTAACTTTGTCATGTGTGTGAAGATTTGTATCTAGGGATTGATACTAACATTGTCAAGCATTGTACAAACAAAAAATATACAATATTTATGACAAAAAAGTTGCAGAATTCAACTTTAAATTACTGCATAATTTGCTGTCCAACAGATATATGACGAACAAATGGAAAACTGGAATTGACAAAAATTGTATAGAATGTCAAGATGTTATTGAAAACAATGAACATTTAATCTTTTTGTGTACAAATGTGTGTGATATATGGAAAAATGTTGGAAAGTATCTAAAATTTGATATAACTTGGAAATGTATAACTATTGGTTTTTACGATGGAGTAAATGACAAAACCATTGTATTTTATTTTATCATTTATAGCTTGTAGAATATATAAATATAAGATGAAATGTAGAATAGAAAATAAGGAAGAAAATATTGTTAACATAAAAAATCATATAAAATATTCATTGAAAAATCAATATTACGCTTTATCTAAAACTTCATGCAAGCAAAATATATGTATATTCAACAAATTATCCAACGAACTGTAGAAGAAAATATGATACACATGTATGATTTAATCTGTATGAAATTTATTTATAGATGTATAATTATAATATATTTTTGGTAAAAATAGAAAGTATTGTATATATATGTGCGTGTGTGTATGTATATGCATATTTGTATGTGTGTATGTGTACATGTGTACATATTTGTATATATCTTGATATGTACAAATATTTTGTCTTACTTAAAAACTGACATATCTTTGTTTTGTTATCGATTTATCCTGACCCGGGATATTTTCGATTTTGTAAATGGGTTTATATAGTAAATAAATAATATTTAAAAAAAAAACAAAAAAAAACAAAAACAAAAAAAAAACCAAAAAACAAAAAAAAAAAAAACATTGTCAAGCAAGTGACAAAACATTTTATGATCTCATCGTTGTATGAAGCTGGATGTAAATGAAAAATTGATTTTGTCCTACATGTGTGTTGGAAATCCGGAGACATGCTTACCGTGTCCAATTGTGTACACTGATATCCAGGGATATGCCAACTTTTTCCGTTCCTTTTCATGGTATTCAGGGTATAAATACACTTGGTTCAGTGTGTAAAGGTGGGTATCCTGGGAATACATACCCCTTGTCCTGCATGTGTAGGTGGATATTCAGGGTCATACTAACCTTCTCCTATCTGTGTTTGTAACCAGGGACATACTAACCTTGTCCGGAGTGTGTAAGTGGAATCCAGGGACATACTAACCTTGGACTGTGTGTGTATGTGGGTATTCAGGGACATACTAAACTTGTCCTACCTGTGTGGTAGGTAACCAGGAAACTACTAATCTTGTCCTGTGTGTAGATGGGAATCCAGGGACATACTAACATTGTGATATGTATGTGATACAGTATCCTTGGACATACCTTGTCCTATGTGTGTAGATGGGTATCCAGGGACATACTAACATTGTGATATGTGAGTGATAAGGTATCCTGGGACATACCTTGTCTTGTGTGTGTAGATGGGTATTCAGGGACATACTAATATTGTGATATGTGAGTGATAAGGTATCCTGGGACATACCTTGTCCTGTGTTTGTAGATGGGTATTCAGGGACATGCTAACATTGTGATATGTATGTGATAAGGTATCCTTGGCCAACCTTGTCCTGTGTGTGTAGATGGGTATCCAGGGACATACTAACATTGTGATATGTGAGTGATAAGGTATCCTGGGATAACCTTGTCCTGTGTGTGTAGATGGGTATCCAGGGACATACTAACATTGTGACATGTAAGTGATAAGGTATCCTGGGACATACCTTGTCCTGTGTGTGTAGATGGGTATCCAGGGACATACTAACATTGTGATATGTATGTGATAAGGTATCCTAGGACATACCTTGTCTTGTGTGTGTAGATTGGTATTCAGGGACATACTAATATTGTGATATGTATGTGATAATGTATCCTGGGACATACCTTGTTATGTGGGTGTAGATGGGTATCCAGGGACATACTAATATTGTGATATGTATGTGATAAGGTATCCTGGGACATGCCTTGTCCTGTGTGTGTAGATGGGTATCCAGGGACATACTAACATTGTGATATGTGAGTGATAAGGTATCCTGGGACATACCTTGTCCTGTGTGTGTAGATGGGTATCCAGGGAAATACTAACATTGTGATATGTATGTGATAAGGTATCCTAGGACATACCTTGTCCTGTGTGTGTAGATGGGTATCTAGAGACTCCACAGAACCTGATTGCCGTGCCCCATCATGCTCTCCATAAAATAAGGAGGTCCATCTGTAACAAACATAATGACCTATATCAACACTGATATACATTTTATATTAACTCTCATGGGCTTTGAATATAAATTCTATACATAGTAACCAAGATAATCATAGATTAGTGTTAGCTAATTTACAAGAAATCATCTACACAAAAGCATGTATACATAAAGAAATGGGTATGTGTTACAAGAAATTAAATTATTTGTAATTATAGAGATTTAAAGCACTGGTGTGATTATAAAATATATGTTTAAGTACACAGATCATTTTATTTGTTTTAAAAACATTTCATGTAGCTACCTCATATGCTTTAATCACACATTAATAACATGCAGTCTATAGAATTAGTACAATACATTGTATACTGTAGATACATCAATACATTATAAGCAAACTGCTGCAGCATTTACCAAAATCACACTGTATAGAATGTTACCAGACATGAGTATATGCTACAAAGCTCCATCTGGGAGAGAAGAATAAGCCATGAGACTGCAACCATACAGAAAGCAGGAGATGATTGATATATAGTAAGAACTGCTCATAAACTTCTAACCCACTGCCAATCTACCAACACCTCACAATCAATAAACACTATTTAGGTCGACCCTAGCTCTATTGTTCTCTTGTCATTGATTAACCTATTTCTATGGGGAATGGAAAAGGAAATATGAGAATTCCATAGCAAAGTTTCTTGGAAGTTATTGGAATTAAGTATTTTTTGTTTTTCACAGTTCTTGGGCAAAGTCATGTGTATAAATAACTTGATACTTTCCATAACTGCTGAAGAGTGTTCATTACACACATAAGATTGTATCAGATGCAATGCCTTTCATAAGATTGTATCAGATGCAATGCCTTTCATAAGATTGTATCAGATGCAATGCCTTTCATGTGTGAATTCTGAAATACTCGTTATGTACTGTAATGACATTTTGGTTCTGGCTGGATAATGAAATATGTGTACATACTGTAATGCATTGCAATAACATTATGATGAATAATGAGATATATGTACTAACATTACAATGCCTTGTAATGACATTTGGTGTGAATAATGAGATATGTGTATAGGCTATAGACTATGTAGCAATCACTATACAGCTTTCCCAAATGTACTGAAAGGTCTCAAAGAATATATCTAATAATATCTGAATTCTATTCTGGTGGAAAAAGTTTAACAAATGTACAAACAGATAAATAACTGATTTTCTCTTCTTTAGAATAAATAGAATACTAATTAGAGACTGTTTAAAAGTAATGTTAAAAAGGAACAGGAAGATGCTAGGGTGACTAAGGCCTTATATAACTGCATGGTAAGAGTATGTTAATAAGGAACAGCAAGATGCTATAGGGTGACCAAGGCCTTATATAACTGCGTGGTAAGCAAGTTAGAGAGGAACAGGTAGATGCTATAAGATGACCAAGGCCTTATATAACTGCGTGGTAAGAGAAGAGTATGTTAATAAGAAACAGGAAGATGCTATAGGGTGACCAAGGTCTTATATAACTGCATGGTAAAAGTATGTTAATAAGGAACAGGAAAATGCTATAGGGTGACCAAGGCCTTATATAACTGCATGGTAAGCAAGTTAGAGAGGAACAGGTAGACGCTATAAGATGACCAAGGCCTTATATAACTGCAAGGTAAGCATGTTAATAAGGAGCAGGAAGATGCTATAGGGTGACCAAGGCCATATATAACTGCATGGTAAGCATGTTAATAAGGAGCAGGAAGATGCTATAGGGTGACCAAGGCCTTATATAACTGCATGCTAAGCATGTTAGTAAGGAGCAGGAAGATGCTATAGGGTGACCAAGGCCGTATATAACTGCATGGTAAGCATGTTATAATTTGTAAGGAGCAGGAAGATGCTATAGGGTGACCAAGGCCTTATATAACTGCATGCTAAGCATGTTAGTAAGGAGCAGGAAGATGCTATAGGGTGACCAAGGCCGTATATAACTGCATGGTAAGCATGTTATAATTTGTAAGGAGCAGGAAGATGCTATAGGGTGACCAAGGCCTTATATAACTGCATGCTAAGCATGTTAGAAAGGAGCAGGAAGATGCTATAGGGTGACCAAGGCCTTACATAACTGCATGGTAAGCAATTTAGAGAGGAACAGGTAGATGCTATAAGATGACCAAGGCCTTATATAACTGCAAGGTAAGCATGTTAGTAAGGAATAGGAAAAATGCTATAGGGTGACCAAGGCCGTATATAACTGCATGGTAAGCATGTTAGTAAGGAGCAGGAAGATGCTACAGGGTAACCAAGGCCTTATATAACTGCATAACATCATATAATTTTTTACACATTGTATCTGCTATCTGATTGAATGACATTTGACCTGAAAAAAATCATGGAGATGGTTATACACTTTTGTAAGATATCTCAATAAATATTGCCTATCTGACAGGCATATATCTCAATAAATAATGCCATCGGAGAGTCATATATTTTAATAAATACTGCCTTTCTGAGAAACATATATCTCACTATGTACTGTCTATCTGAGAGATGCATATCTGAATAAATACTGCCTATCTGAGGTACGTATATCTAAATAAGTACTACCTATTTGAGATATATATCTCAATAAATACTGCCTGTCTGAGATATATATATATCTAAATGAATACTGCCTATCTGATAGACATATATCTCAATAAATACTGTCTATGTAAAAAACATTATATGAGGGACATATATCTCAAGAAATACTGCCTGAGAAATATATATCTCAATAAATACTGCCCACCTGATAGACATATATTTCCACAAATACTGCCTATCTGATAGACATATATCTAGAAAACTACTGTCTATTTGAAAGACATACATTTCAATAAATACTACCTATCTGAGAGACATATATCTCAATAAATACTTCCTATCTAAGGGAAATATATCTCAATAAATACTACCTATCTGAGAGACATATATCTCAATAAATACTTCCTATAAGGGACATATATCTCAATAAGTACTGTCTATCTGAGAGACATATATCTCAATAAATACTGCTTATCTGAGGGAAATATATCATATACAGCTGCTAACTCATAAATATTTAGTGTTTTATGGCTCATGTAAACTGTAGGAATTAAATACCATCATGAATCTGGTTGAAAGTGATTACACAAATATGAAGGAAAATGAAAGATTTAGTGTCATATCTTTCAATAAAAAAGTGGTCTAGAAATTCGAACATCATGCTCATACATATACATACATTAAATACGATGTATTGTAAAAATAGATTTTGGCAGATCTTCATGATTACACCATACATCTGCCTGCATTACAATAGCTGATACGTCAATATACCAGTATGATATTCCAAATGAGTGAACAATATTCAAATTTAGTCTCTCAATACTTCTCTGCACATTAGAATGTAATTTGTCTGTGATGGTATGCATTTCTCAGAATTATATACAACAAGCAACCTCAACTAAATTAGTCTAAATTGGAGATATGCAGGCACAAGTAACAATCAAAGATACTGCAGATTTACAAAGCATTTTTCCTTTGACCTTGACATTATGATCTTGGTCTAACATTATTACACATTTCTGTGTCATAGGTAACAACTGTCTAAAGTTTCCACCAGATCAAAAAACACTGAATACTGGGATAGGTCCATTTCTGATGGGTGAACAGACAGCTGGACAGTCAGACTGGGTTTTTTTTTCAAATTTTGTTTGCGAGAGGTATAATTAAGCAGTCATCTTACAGTCAAAATTGGAAAGAAGAATCACTATTGTATATAATATTAATATTATAAAGTAATTAAACTGATTTATCACTATATGAGTTATCTTCTTATCAGAGTGATATTCCACCCTGACTTGCCATATAATGAACAACAGTAAGTACAGGTAATAAAACTTTCAAACAAAAGACATGAAAGATGAACATTAATAAGGATAACAACACCACTACATTCTATGAAAGAAGTCAAGTCATATCTTACTTTTCCTCTGTGCGACTGACAAGTGCTATTCTACCATAATCCCAGGCAAGCTTCCTTAGTACAGTAAACAGTAAGATCAATATCTGAAAATAATCAGTTAATTTACATCTTATTCAACAGTGTAATAAGGGGTACTGATAACACCAAGAACTGAATAAAACTAGACCTGTCCTTATGGGACAGATACCCCCTGCAGCAACAAAGTTGAAACATGCAATAATTCAAGATCCAAGATACATCACTGGCATAAGTATAATGAATGTCCCACTTGTACATTTTGAGGTATAATCAATGAAAACGTATGTATGGTATGTATGTGCTAAAGTCTTGACCTTGTATATTTGACCTTGGTTCAAGGTCATGACACACCCTTGGGTCATGGACAACAATTGTGTAAAATATAATCTTCCTGCAACTTACAAGGAAGAAACTTTGACCCGAACAGGAATTCTGGGGGTTTTTTTGTGCACTGTGACCTTGAACTTGAAGATATAGCCTTGGTTCAAGGTCATGACACACCCTTGGGTCATGGACAAACAATTGTGTGAAACATATAATCTCCCTCCAACATATCAGGAAGAACTTACAGCTTGACCTAGAATTCTACCTATGTGTGCACTGTGACCTTGAGTTGTAGATATGACCTTGGTTCAAGTTCATGACACACTCCTTGGTCATGGACAACAATTGTATAAAATAAAATCTCCCTACAACATAGCAGGAAGAATGTATGGCTCGGAAAAGAATTTTGGCTAAGTGTTCACTCTGAGCTTGTAGATATGACCTTGATTCAAGGTCATAACACAACCTTGGGCCCAGGACAACAATTGTGTAAAGAAAAATCTCCTCCAATGTAACAGGAAGAAGTTAGGGCCTGTACAAGAATTCTGGCTAAGTGTTCACTCTGACCTTGACCTTGTAAGTATGACCTTGGTTCAAGGTTATGACTCAATCTTGGGCCAAGGACAACAATTGTGTAAAATATAATCTCCCTCCAACATAAAAGGAAGACACTTTGGTCTGGACAATAATTCCGGCTGTGTGTGCACTGTGACCTTGACCTTGTAGATATGACCTTGGTTCAAGCTCATGACACACCCTTGGGTCACGGAAAAACATTTATCTGAAATATAATCTCCCTGCAAGGAAACAGAAAGAAGTTATGGCCCGTACAATAATTCTGGTTATGTATGCACTGAGACCTTGATCTTGTAGATATGACCTTCATTTAGGTCAAGACATACCCTTGTAGGATGGACAACAATTGTGTACAATATAATCTCCCTCTAACACAACAGGAAGAAGTTAAGGCCAGGACAAGAATTCTGGCTGTGTGTGCACAGTGACCTTGACCATATAGATATGACATACACATGGATAGACAGACAGACAGACAACCAGCTGGTGTGATTTTTATATATCCCCCAAACTTTGTTTGCAGGGGGGTATAAAATGGTGCTGGTAAAGTAAGTGGTGTCTCTGGGATTTATCTTATTCTAGGGGTAGAGGAGGCATACAATATGCCATATAGATTGATCTGTAAAAGTATACCAAATGATTCTCACCACAAATGCACAGGAGTTGATGATCAAGTTGAATGGTATGCCTTCGTAAGTGCCGTTGGTGGGATCATACTGTGTTTTGTTGTTAAATGTGTATTCCCCACAGTTGGGCTCCACTGCCGGTTGAAGTGGGATTGCCATAATGCCTTTCTCTCACGTTTATTTCATGATAATGCGCTGCATTTCTTCATCTATTAAATATGAAGTGAAAAGTATCTTGACCGTCAGGTAAACATTGATATTATATGTTACAGGTTATATTTACCTTGTGCGCTTACACAAGTCATTGCATCTCGTTGGGTGTAGGAATCTGATATAACAACCCAAGGTTTATAAATTCTATACAACGCAATCAAACCTATAAGGAATATATCCTTACGACACGCCAGTCCCACATATGAAGGCAATATTCTTGAAAAATCCACCTAAGTCGATATGTAAGGATTTGATTTTTATCATGTTTAACGTTTCTCAGTGACACAGCTAGCCTTAAATTTTGTGTTCGGTATCTTATCATTTTATTCAAACTACTAATATGTTTGAATCTATTTTTACATTAAATTAAAAAAATATCTCAACAAAGACTGAGCAATAATTCGTGTTTATGGAAAAAAGATACTTTTCCATGTCAGAATCTTAGATAAAAATTCCCGGAATAACATCCCAGAATCTGCAATCGATAAACTTAAAACTGCCTCATTCGGAAGAGTTGTGCAAACATATTCACCTAAAACAGATGATCAAATTATCTACCGAATACTTACAAACGAACACCTGCGTCTGAGACATTTATCACCTAACGTACATACATACGAACACCTGCGTCTGAGACATTTATCGAGTACTTGCGTCTAAGACATTTATCACCTAACAAACTTATATATAAACACCTGCGTCTGAGACATTTATCACCTAACGTACATACATACGAACACCTGCGTCTGAGACATTTATCGAACACCTGCGTTTAAGACATTTATCACCTAACATACTTATATATATACACCCGCGTCTGAGACATTTATCACTTGACATACTTACATACGAACACATACGTCTGAACGACTAATGAATTATATGTCTAAACATGTTAAATTATTATTCATTTTTCTTCTCTGTTTCTTTTTTCCTATGTGCAAACTTCATAAAGTAATCAAGAAATAGCGACCGAAAATGCTGGATAATTTATGTTCATTGTTTATCTTTTAACTATTTCTAGCATATCTATCTATGCGTTGTGTCTCCATCCAATCCAATCAAAACAGATTGAATACTCTTGTTCACAATCGATTTTGTTATGTCATAGGGGCAATCAATGAGCAGAGGCTGAAAGGTAGAATTTACCAGATCGGTCTTTTATGTAAATGTCGCATACAGTGAAGGAGACATTTTTCTAGAGGCAAAGATCTGATACTACAAATAAATAGCATACTGTACTATAACCACTACCGTAAATAAATAGCATACTGAACTATAACCACTACCGTAAATAAATAGCATACTGAACTATAACCACTACCGTAAATAAATAGCATACTGTACTATAACCACTACCGTAAATAAATAGCTTACTGAACTATAACCGCTACCGTAAATAAATAGCATACTGTACTATAACCACTACCGTAAATAAATAGCATACTGAACTTTAACCACTACCGTAAATAAATAGCATACTGTACTATAACCACTACCGTAAATGAAAACGGGATTACGATTACTCAATCAAGAAAAGTCAATATGTTTTTCTTCTAGATTTTGCTAGATTTCTAGAATTTCACGAAAACAACATGCCATGTACATCCGTAACTTAATCATCATGTATAAATGTAATTTAGTCAAACCAGAATCTGGCTTTGACTACGTATCGCTTCATTAAGTCGTAATCAACGATACAAAATTGAGAACGCCACATCACGATAAAAAGTGAACATGCCATCCGAAATCCAGTCTGCGTCACCTAATCCTAGCGGTTTTGTTTAAACCTTGATTTACGTCATATGAAATCCAGTCTGCGTCCCCTAATCCTAGTGGTTTTGTTTGAACTTTGGTTTACGTCATATGAAGTACAGTCTGCGTCCCCTAATCCTAGTGCTTTTGTTTGAACCTTGGTTTACGTCATAGGAAGTCTAGTCTGCCGCCCCTAATCATGGTGGTTTTGTTCGAGTTCTGTTTTACGTCACATGAAGTCCAGTCTGCCGCCCCTAATCCTAGTGGTTTTGTTAGAGTCTCGGGTAACGTCATATGAAGTCTAGTCTGTGGCCCCTAATCCTAGTGGATTTGTTAGAGTCTTGGGTAACGTCATATGAAGTCTAGTCTGGGCCCCTAATCCTACTGGATTTGTTAGAGTCTTGGGTAACGTCATATGAAGTCCAGTCTGCCGCCCCTAATCCTAGTGGTTTTGCTAGAGTCGTGGGTAACGTCATATGAAGTCCAGTCTGCGTCCCCTAATCCTAGTTGTTAGAGTCTTTTATTACGTCATATGAAATCCTGTCAGCCGCCCCTTCTCCAAGTGATTTTGTTTTAGTCTTGTTTAACGTCATATGAAGTCCAGTCTGCCGCCCTTAATCCTAGTGGTTTTGTTCGAGTTTTGGTTTACATCAGATGAAGTCCAGTCTGCGTCACCTAATCCTAGCGGTTTTGTTTGAGTTTTACGTCACACAGATTATCGCACTCAATGACATACATGTACATAGGGACGGCAGCTGCACGGACCTTTACAACGGACCTACATTCTTTTACATGCCAAGTCTACTTGACTCATGGTCTCCGTTTTCATTGACATTGTCTCATCTGAAAGACCAGAAATCAGAACTCGAACTCCGGACCTCTAGTCACCAGCCGATCACCTAGTCCATTGAGTTACTCCAGCCCCCTTAATCCTAGTGAACTTCCGATAATGAAATGTATCCAGGGTGAGCTAAGCACTACAAGCCGCGTACAGCTATGAAGAAGTCGGAGACCGTTATTACGTCAATACCTAGTACAGAGCCGACACATTTAATCGGTTAGGTACCGGATTCGTGAGCGAGAGGTCCAGGGTTGGAGTCCAGCCGGTGCCTCCTCTGTATCATGTGTTTCTGGGGAGACTGTAAATGCCCAGAATCCACGCCATGATAGACGTGGCACGTAAACATTTCTGAGGGTCTCTGGTGCGTCCGTTGCAATGGTTTAAATTTCTGTGCATTGCATCACCACGTAAGTGCAAGAGTCTTGTTGTGATGTAACCAGGAACAAAACAAAAACTATTTTAGAAAAAGTATATGAAAGTGACAACCAGAATTGCACATGTATCTAATGCCATCGAGAATCATCAAATAATAGTAAAGGGAAACTAAGGTCAATAGACGAAAAGCATGTGTACATGGGTGCCAGAGTCTTAGTCGTCCAAATAACAGTCTACAGGCGGCAGGTGGTACGTATGGCAATCATCGAGTATGATTCTAACTGGACATTTCGTTATTAAGTGTAAAGGTAAAATTTCTGGTCAAAACATGACAGTTTAAGACATGTATTTGAGATACAGGTACAACAAGAGGACGGATGCCCTGTTTCTACGTACAGGTCTATCTCCTGCGTATTCCTTGCTTATGTAACGTACATGATATCAATAAAACATCCCCAAAGGACCTTGTTCTCGTATGATATAGCCCTAATCCTTGTGAGCAGAATCAACAGAAGGAGTGGTACATCGCTGTCCATAAAATCAATACACAACTATATTGCAGACTCCAAAAACAATTCCAAACAAAGCCATAAATCTTAATGTCACGTTGATGCTTTGTCATCATTTTCTCTATGATGAACAAATTGCCCTTTCTTATCTACGACAGGCTCTGTTTATCATCTACAGGCAATGAGGACAGGAAGTTATCTGAATAAACAAATTGTTGAAACGTTCAAATACATGAGGGACGTGGGACTTAAGGGTGAAAGACAGGTCTTAATACAGATAGAAGCGTTCTAAGTATGCATTATTGCCATTATTCAATGCTATGCTAAAACGAAATCGCCAATGACAATATGGCAAGTTGTGATAATAGTATAAAGAGAGGAGGAAAGAGATGACAGTGGCCATCCTGGTCAACATGACAGTGGTCAACAGGACAGTGGCAATCCAGGTCAATATGACAGTGGCCATCCTGGTCAATATGACAGTGGTCAACAGGACAGTGGCAATCCTGGTCAATATGACAGTGGCCATCCTGGTCAATATGACAGTGAGTGGCCATCCTGGTCAACATGACAGAAGACATCCTGGTCAACATGACAATGGTCAACATGACAGTGGCCATCCTGGTCAATATGACAGTGACCATCCTGGTCAACATTACAATGGCCATCCTGATCAATATGACAGTGAGTGGCCATCCTGGTCAACATGACTGGCCATCCTGGTCAACATGAAAATGGCCATCCTGGTCAATATGACAGTGAGTGACCATTTTGGTCAACATGACTGGCCATCCTGGTCAACATGACGCCATCCTGGTCAATATGACAGTGGCCATCCTGGTCAACATTACAATTGCCATTCTGATCAATATAACAGTGACTGGCCATCCTGGTCAACATGACTGGCCATCCTGGTTAACATAAATATGGTCATCCTGGTCAATATGACAGTGAGTGACCATCCTGGTCAATATGACAGTGGTCATTCTGGTCAACATGACAGTGGACATCCAGGTCAACATGACAGTTGCCATCCTGGTCAACATGACAGTAGCCGTCCTGGTCAACATGACAGTGAGTGACCATCCTGGTCAATATGACAGTGGTCATTCTGGTCAACATGACTGGACATCCTGATCGACATGACAGTTGCCATCCTGGTCAACATGACAGTAGTCATTCTGGTCAAAATGGCAGTGGCCGTCCTGGTCAACATGACAGCGGCCATTCTGGTCAAAACGAAATCAATGTCGATTAATATCAACTGAAGTTTAAAGTTTAAACGTCCAGGTCAGATCTGAAAGAAGTAATATATGGATGTCACACAAGACCCTGTGGGATTTCATCGTGGTTTACTAACGTGCAAATAATACTCAGCAAACACTAAAGGTTCAAGTTCAAGTTGAAATCTTAATGTCTCACTGGAATGTGACATTCCATAGATATCAATGTCGGAAGAGGGTACTTTCGACAAAACCAAAAACAAAACCGAACAACACAATTTGACAACCACATTGTTGACTTCAGATAAGCGGTCGGAATGATTAACACGAAACGCATATCGAAATTATTGACGCAAGGGGGACGGTCTGATACCAGTGACGCAAGACGAACTGTCGGATACCACTGATGCACGATAAACGGTCGAATATCATTGATTCAAAAATGCAATGGAACAAAACTTTCAGAAATACATTATTAATTCGAAAACCAGTTTTGCTTTGCGTTCATCTTATTTAGCTTTATTTTCATCATTTAGAATAGTCTTCACGCTTCCTTTATCTTTTACCTAATGCATTCAGTACATCATCTTAGTGGAAATTTATTTGACACTGCTCAAAATAACAAGAGTTGTCAGAAGACAACATAACTCGCTGGTGCAGGTTATAATCATGTCATGGACATTAAATTTAAGATTTATAGGTCTGTGATGGGTTTTTGGTACTAGAGAAAACCATAAAAATGACTGAAATTAAAAGTTATAGTACCAAATGAAGAGATCTTGTCATAGGGAATCTATATGTGGAATATCAAAGTCGTATCCCTAATTGTTGAAAGAAATAGCCAATGAAAGCTCTGGTCATGAAGAATCTACATATGAAATATCAAAGTCCTATCTCTGACGATTCAAAAGATATAGCCCAAATTAAAGGGTTTTTTAAGTTGGTCAAAATCCAAGGTCAAGGTTAAGAAGTCAAAAGTGAAGGCATCAAATGAAAGCTCTGGTCTTGAGGAATCTACATATCAAATATGTAAGTCCTATCTCTCATGGTTCAAAATTTATAGTCCAGGTTAAAGTTTTTCGGACGACGGATGCCGGGGTATGGCATTAGCTCCCCGGACATTTTGTCCCGGCGAGCTACAAATATTCCCTTTTTCCCTGTTTGCAATGATGTATACATGTATATGAATTTGATTCCTTTTGTTTGACTTCTTCATAGCTTTTCCAACAATCTATAAACTTAATAATCGTTTCAATGATAGGACAGAAATCTTATTATTTCACTTTCGGCGAATTTTTATATTCTGTGTGGATATACAGATACATTTCTATATTCTGTGTGGATATACAGATACATTTTTATATTCTGTGTGGATATACAGATACATTTTTATATTCTGTGTGGATATACAGATACATTTCTATATTCTGTGTGGATATACAGATACATTTTTATATTCTGTGTGGATATACAGATACATTTTTATATTCTGTGTGGATATACAGATACATTTCTATATTCTGTGTGGATATACAGATACATTTTTATATTCTGTGTGGATATACAGATACATTTTTTTATATTCTGTGTGGATATACAGATACATTTTTATATTCTGTGTGGATATACAGATACACTTTTAAAATAATGAATATCTACATTTACACCTCCGCTTACTGCTATTTGATAAACCCGTTATATACTGCATTGTCAAAACATCAGCGTTCGTTAAAGTCAATTCTATTGCCTTTCTTCCGCATGACATATTTGTACTATATTAACTATATTTTTATGTATCTATGATGTTAAAGACGTAGTGTGACGCGTATAGAAGTCTGAGATTGTAATCTATTAAATCCTAATATATTTGTCGACCCTCTGTCGATTGATAAATCGATAGACAGACAGGCAGACAGACAGACAGTCAGACAGACAGACAGATAAGCTATTCTGCTTTTGGTAAATACACCACCAAAACTACTTAAAGCCGTCGCTGGCTTGACTGTCTGAGAGGTGCACATGACAACTACTTAAAGCCGTCGCTGGCTTGACTGTCTGACAGCGGTGCACATGACAACTACTTAAAGCCGTCGCTGGCTTGACTGTCTGACGGAGGTGCACATGACAACTACTTAAAGCCGTCGCTGGCCTGTCTGACGGAGGTGCACATGACAACTACTTAAAGCCGTCGCTGGCCTGACTGTCTGACGGAGGTGCACATGACAACTACTTAAAGCCGTCGCTGGCCTGACTGTCTGACAGAGGTGCACATGACAACTACTTAAAGCCGTCGCTGGCTTGACTGTCTGACGGAGGTGCACATGACAACTACTTAAAGCCGTCGCTGGCCTGACTGTCTGACGGAGGTGCACATGACAACTACTTAAAGCCGTCGCTGGCCTGACTGTCTGACAGAGGTGCACATGACAACTACTTAAAGCCGTCGCTGGCCTGACTGTCTGACAGCGGTGCACATGGCAACTACTTAAAGCCGTCGCTGGCCTGTATGACAGAGGTGCACATGACAACTACTTACAGCCGTCGCTGGCTTGACTGTCTGACCGAGGTGCACATGACATTCATCCAATTATTTAGACATTAGGAATTAAAAGATTTGATCGTAATTAGGAATGGAAAAGTTTCATACAGTCAGTATATCGTCTACTTACTAATGCTACTTTAAATCAGTTAGGATGTCACCTACCTACCACTGTTAGCCCTAACATCACATATCTACATGTACCAATGTTATATTGAGTTTGCCAGTATATCGTCTACCTACTAATGCTACTTTACATCAGTCTGCATATCACCTACCTACCAATGTTATACTGCATGAGTCTGGATATCACCTACCTACCAATGTTACACTGTATTAGTCTGGATATCACCTACCTACCAATGTTATACTGGATGAGTCTGGATATCACCTGCCTACCAATGTTATACTGAATGAGTCTGGATATCACCTACCTACCAATGTTATACTGAATGAATCTGGATATCACCTACCTACCAATGTTATACTGAATGAGTGTGCATATCATCTACCTACCAATGTTACACTGTATTAGTCTGGATATCACCTGCCTACCAATGTTATACTGAATGAGTCTGGATATCACCTGCCTACCAATGTTATACTGAATGAGTCTGGATATCACCTACCTACCAATGTTATACTGAATGAGTCTGGATATCACCTACCTACCAATGTTATACTGAATGAGTCTGGATATCACCTGCCTACCAATGTTATACTGAATGAGTCTGGATATCACCTGCCTACCAATGTTACACTGTATTAGTCTGGATATCACCTGCCTACCAATGTTATACTGAATGAGTCTGGATATAACCTACCTACCAATGTTATACTGAATGAATCTGGATATCACCTGCCTACCAATTTTATACTGAATGAGTCTGCATATCACGTACCTACCAATGTGATACTGAATCAGACCAAATATTGTTTATCTACCAATGTTGTGTTGTATTTACGCAGAAGCAACCTATATATCAATAATATCATTTTGAGTTAGGACTGTGTAAAAGTATTAACTCACACTTTTGTTATTTTCATGAATGGAATACCGAGTCGATACAATACGAAGATATTGATTGGCTCATACATTTATAATAGGGGTTTTTTTTCTATCTGATGGATTCTTACTGTCTCTGATCAACTCACACAAGTCAAGACTTGCCTACACTGATGCCAAGAGTCACATGTACATGTATATACATATTACCGTAAGTTGAAAAGGGAAGTAATCACTTTGTTAAAATTATTTTCATTATCTATTTACACATACATGTAAATGCATGTAACCGTGGACGGTTACCGAGATAAAATATGATGCAATATGCATTCACGAGAAGGTTCATATACGATATAAGTAATTCAAATCAGAGGTGTATCCGCCTTAAGACCCCCAATGGGTCCCGTTTTAAGCCCTGGTAGGGCTAAGCACAATGAACCGTCGGCATGTTCGTGAATTACGAGGTGATAATAATACTCAGTATTAAATACACAGTTAGCACCATTTTCTTTTTCGTAATTTTTTTTTAATTCAATGTACACGACCCTGTCAAACATATCAAAATTGCAATTCAATCGAGGATAAATAGCAAAGTTTTACTCTTTTTCCTTTCTTTTTTCCCCTAAATATTTCTCCTTTTCCACTGTTTTCTGCAGCTGTATCAATTAAAACTAGATGTGTCGGTGCGCTACGAACGCTCCCGCCGGCAGCAAAGTTTCAGTTCAGGGGCCATGACTTCTGGAAAACTTTTTAACAGCATTTCCCTTGTAATACCCACGACTACATCTTGTTGGACCAAGTTTCATTAAAATCCTCCCACGGTTTTAGGAGGAGTTGCGAAGACAAAATACATAACGGAATACGGCGAGGTGCCATACTACATGGATATGCCTCCGGCGATGTATAGCAGGGATATAAAAAGAATACTAAGTACTAATAATAAGTCGTTTTGGACATTTTACGGGGCTTTTAAATCCGCCAGTACAAATCGTCACATTCGTTCTCTAACATAATTTGCTTCGTACATGTACTTACTGATTTTCAACCACGCGATCTGAATCTCTGGAAATTAACATCACACTGCATGCATTTTGTAAAACAGCGATTGCTAAATCACCTGATCTATCAAAACCAAATCATCAACAAAATTCATACAGAATCATGCACTTAATGTAAACGAACTTACCTGAAATCATACAGCGTAAATCACAAACGTGAAGAAGAATCAATACTAAAAGGCTATTTAATCTATGAGCAGCACATCCCAAACTGTCAACAGAATTAGACCTAGTCCTAAAACCTTAGGTGACCACGAAATGAGGACAAGTAAATAAATTAGATGTTACTTTGTCTAAGCATATGGTGTCGGAGTACGTAATGGCGCGAGCGTTCGGTTCCTGTGGGGTACGACCGATCAATAGCGGCCGTAGTTATCTGTATATAATATCTCTCCGCTTACCTCCATCGGGTTGGCGCTAGTTATTCCGAGCAAATATAGATGATCAATATGTAATGACTTTGTCTTTGTAAATTGCGTTTAAAGGCTTCATCGTGGTTGACAGTGATTCGCCATGCCCCTCAAATTATCAAAATTATCAAAAATTACCTACATTTGTTATAATGAAACGTACATACTAAGTATTATTTCTAAATTATGTCGAGCCATTCTAAAGTTATGTACAGAAACCTAAGTTTATGTGTTTCCCAAGTCTCACATATAAGAAAGGGCTTTAACTCTATTAATATTTCTAAAATTAACAAAATACAAATTTGACCTAGATTTTCATATTGAAATTTATATAGATCTACAAACTGTTAATTAATTCTATTAAGTCATTTTAAAGTTATGGGTGGAAATGAAATATCTCGTGGTTTATACGTCAAGAAAGGGCCTTAACTCTTGTCAAGAAAGAGCCTTAACTCTTGTCAAGAAAGGGCCTTAACTCTTGTCAAGATTGCTAAAACAGTAAAAACCAAACATACCCTAGATCTGCAATATTTCAACATAGACACAAAATACATGTATTACTTGTACTTAATTCTATGGAGAAAGGGGGCAGGTAAGTTCAGTGGTATCACATCCTTAAAATGTAAATAATACATAATCAAAACAGAATCATAACCAAGAGTTACCTCTCCTTTAATAGTTATATCAATGACTAGCCTAGTTGCTATGGAATTGACCATATTATAGAAATCTGTTGCAGGTAATAACTTTAGTTACCTACATTACTTGAAGGTAGACATAAGTGCATCCATCTATTACTTTGATAGGTTTACTGCGATTTGTGAAGTTACATATACAGGTATATATACATTTCATAAAGATACAGAGGCCTGACTTTGTTTATGGATGTGACTTTCGACTGGACAAATTAATCCTTTACAAGGTAAAGTGTATTGATAAAAAGAACATTTCTTACAAGTTTCAAGAAGTACAATTAATGCAATAGTTGTGATATTTGAATGTGAGCCTCCACACTGAAAACTTATAGTAGCATTAAAGGATTCAAGGCCATGATGGATGTTCTGATGACTGGAGTCTACATGTATATGGCTGAGTGGACGTACCATCATGTTGAAGCAACATTTGATAACTGGGATTTACATTAAATGCTTGAAACCCTGTGAATTTTTGGAAGAGAGTAACGTACCTACTTTAAATTCTATATATACATCCCTGTCTATAAAACAAGTAGAATTTATTTATTAAACTTCCTGCTAAATTTTTTTTGACTCACCTAGGTCAGTATACCATTATAATCAATACCAGTATGTAAACATTCAGTTTTATGAGTATGCATCTATTATTATATAGGTAATATTGTAAAAACATTATTACAACATGAAATCAATAAAACACATTTTCATTAATACATAATTTCATTCTTTCTGTAAGATGAATAAAGGAGAAAATCTGAAAATGGGCAAAAATGACAGTCCAAAAGGATGTAAAAAAAAAATATCAAAAATTTGATTTCAGAATGGAACACTGCACCCCCTCCCCCCCCCCCCCCCAAAAAAAAAGAAAGAAAAAGCACAATTGTATAATCTATGCAGCTAGTCTGAAGAGAAAGTTTGTCTAGGCATGTTACCTGTATGTTACCCTGCCCTCAATCCACCCATTGATGGATCTAATGGGAAAACAATAATTTTATAGAGTGCATTAAGCAGTGGCATAGGTCATATGTACCTTATATGCTTGTATGCTCAAGCATACACATAATTTTCACAAAAAAAGAGAACACATGCATATTAATGATATCCTCACTTTCCATGTTGCACATTCATAGGAACAAGGAAGTGGATGTTGCATGGGTCATTGAAACGTTTGTGAATATGAAAGCACGTCATTTCTTCATGTACCGAGACTGGTGCTATAAACTGAGAATATACTTAAGTCAAAAATTCTTATTCTTCTGAAGCTGGCGTGGCCTAGTGGTATCTTTCGGATGAGACAGTAAAAACCGAGGCCCCAAGTTGTGATATGCATGGCACGTTAAAGATCCCTCACTGCTTCCAGTGGGTCCGTTGCAAAGGTCAAAGTTTGTATGCCCGCATCAGGCAGATGCCATCATCATATACGTGAAATATTTGTGGTGTGACATTAAACAAAAAATCAATCATATTCTTCTGTTCATCAATGAATTAATAACTGGGATTTGGATTTTATTTAGTTTTATTCTACTGATAAATAGAAGTAAACCATTCTGCATTAAAATTTATTTGAATGTTTGATAATGGAATATATTAAAATGAAATTTTTGACTTAAGTATATTCTCAGTTTATGGTGCCCGACCCAGTTCTCATTTTTCTCAAAATTACAGCAGCTACTGAGATGAACTTTTATCTCATTCTAGCATCCTTAAAATTGCTAGTGTTGATTTTGCTATAAAGCAGAACTGATGATAATATTGCTTCATTACTCAGGGTTGCGAATATTTGGGATTTCAGCTGTGTGACAGACTCCCACAACACATTCATTCATCAAAGATTTGGTATTGTCAAATTGAAGAGACTGCCATTAAAGTGTCCTTGCCAAATAGTTTAACACCCAACCCTGATAATTACTGAAAATGTGTTAATATGTAGCCACCCCTCTCCCCTTTTTGGGAGGGAATTCAAAGTCTTAAAAAAACTCATAAAAAAATCCAAAAATGGAGACATTGACGAAATTCTTTCACAGTAAGTTGAATAACATTCTTTTTCTGAATTATGACTAAATTAACCTAATTTTAATCTAATTTAAAGTATCATAGTAAACTGTCAGGGAGAAAAATAACATTTTCAGCATTGAATTCACTTATACCAAAAAGAGGTTGAAAAAACATCAATTTATACTTGACAGATCTTTACCTCGAACATTGCAATTTTTAATAACCCATCCCTAGCCTAGATGCAATTAGTTTTCAAATCCATGCAGCACTTTCGGTGAAGATTTTTGAAGATGGGTACCCTTTAGGACATACTTGGCCCCACCTACAATCCACCCCTGAACAGATCTGGATCATGAAAACAATTTTGGTCAAGGACTTTGAGTACATTATGTATGCTTAGATTCATCAAAATCCTGTAAGCATGGTTTTGGAGAAATCGCAAATGTAAAAAAAGTTTACAACAGATGCCCAATGATGGATGACAATAGTTCACTTCTCCTTTGGCCCAGGTGACTTAAAAACAGAATGTTTGAATATTTTTATTAATTTCCACTTGCTTTATTCTGTATTACATGGAATATAAAACGAGACATTGCAAAACATTTTAGAGATATCAGGGCATATAACTGCCAAACTAATAGTCTCCATATTGTGCACATAATAAAATTCTACAAGTACTGACTTTTTGGGGGGAGGGAGGGGGGGGGGGTAAATTCAGTTCACCCATTTCTCAATTTTCTATCACCTGCATCTCATGCATTATGATTCATGGTCATATGGAGCACTTGCATATGTGAAAATAGTTATATCTGGAAGTATAATTTGCATGTATTTCCAGGCATTCGCAAACATTGCTGAATATAATTTGGAGTTAGTTTAAGCGAACTACATGTTTACCTGTATGAATGGGAGCCGTCACTTCTGACAAAATACAGGGAAAATCGCTTGACAGATGGAAACACAACACTAAAAATAGTACCAAAACTCAAACCGTTATGTTGAAACCCGGATTTGAGTTCGGAAATTCAATTTAAAACTTGTTGGTGCGTAATTTCAGAGCTTTTTTTATGAATATCTATATGATATTAGTTATATTAATCACTGTGGAAATTTACAAATACGTGGTTCATAAGGAAGAGAAGACATTATACATCTGACCAAGCTGTACACGTACGACACATATCTCCAAAGGCATGCGCATATAACATGACTATAGTAAACTAAACACAGACAGGAGCTCGTTATCAGAAGACAACAGAGCTTAAGGACATCGGAAGGCCTCGGGAACCAGGCTAAACAGAGCTCATTGCAGGCAACCAAGTTGAAAAATAGCAAAGTTTTTTTTTGTAAGTAGGTCAATCTTCAAGGTCAAGGCCAAAATAAACAAAAGATACCTAATGAAATGTCTAGTCACAAGAAATACACACATAAAATATTTTAGTCCTATCTCTTAATGTTCATAATTTATAACCAAGGTTAATAAAGGTTTTTTTTAAGTACGTCAAATTTTAAAGTCAAGGTCACAGGGTCAAAAAGTTTGGTACCCATTGATAGGTCCAAGGATATATAGTTTAACTATACTTCCCTGATAGGTCTTGACACAAGGAATGCATATGTGAAATATTAAAGCCCTGTTTTTTGTCTACGGACGACGACGCCGCCGCCGGTGGTATGATAGTAGCTCTCCGGGCATTCGTCCGGGCGAGCCAAAACATTACTAAAATATTCCATTGTATCATCGTTACGTACGATACCGACCTAGGACCTATATATGACCGGGAGACGGATGAATGTAATATTACAAATGGCGCCCAGAGGGGTGGACCGTGGTGTTGGACTCATCCTGTGATTCGGCGAAATTTACTTCTCTTATTATTTTTCGATGTATAATAAGTATTTAATACACAAACACATGGGTGGACACCCTCTCGGAATATTCATTAGGGGTGGGTCCTCTCTTTTTCAAAATTTCTGGATCCGCGTCCGTCATTCACGTATTATTGACATAGGGTCATTATATCTGGTTTGTGGAATCATAACGATCATTTTTAGGCTTTTGTGAGTTATAATTTCTCTAACATATGGAAAACTGATGTAGGAAATAAAAGTGTTCGACTGGACATTTTAAATCTCGTGCGAAGTGTAGAAAAAAAGTGCCATAGAAATATTGTATCAGTAATGCTCCAGTGTATCATATATCACTATGTCGAGCTTGTTTAGTGAACGTTAGTTAGAGACGAGTGAAAAGCAGAGACAGTGTACTGATATGTCTCTGGTTAAACGCATGTCGGTAATATTTTGATAAAAAAAGTTAACCAAGCTTTTAAACGTTCCACCAATTTTAGGTATCTATCATAATGTTGTACCTGTTTTATCAGAACTCGGAAACTTCTGAGCGACTCGTTTTGGAATAAATGTGTTCAAGTGTTAAAGTTGTTTTGAAGGGAAGGAATCAGGCAATCTCTCATACAGAGGGCGCTACACTACTCTCCGCTTTCCCCCTTTGTTATCGACTCGAGACTGTTTTACAAGATTCTTGTAAATCTGGCAAAATCCCATCTAATGATATAATAGATTTTAAACATCTATTAACCTGTTAATAAAAAGGATTTTACATTTGGTACACCATGTAAGTCACTTATACCATTAAACGGGATTTTCCCTGTTTTACACGAATCATGTATAACAGCTTCGAGCCGATAACAGAGGGGGGGGGGGGGGGGAGCGGAGAATAGCATAGCACCCTCTGAAGGAGAGATTGGGAATCAGGCACATTAACTTCTTGAAAGACAAACTTCGTAACTGTATTTCGAATGAAATAGCCAAGAAATTAAGTTGTCTTGCGGAGTCGACGATCGGGGTTCGATTCCCCGGTTATGCCACTATGTTTAAGAGGTTGGTTACCTCCTGCTTCCATGTCGCGATATAACTGAAAAATTAACCAACCAACCAACAAATGCTGTGTATGCCTGTTACATTGACCCTGATATAAAGTTTGTTTTCCAATGCGTTTACTAAACACTTTTCAAACTAATGTCCTATTGACCTTGGTCTTCGACCATGATCATGAAAATCATTATGGTTTCTTTTCTGTTTAAGGAGATAACAACATGGGGCGCTTTTTCCAGCTTCTTCTGTCCTCTTTTTTCCGCCATACAGATGAGGATCGTCATTCAACATTCCGTTTCCAGATGTACGTAAATCAGACAGGGCTTTAGGATCAGCACTGTACAAATATTATTTCATTCGATAAAGTAACAGATTTTAATTATTCGTTGGTCTCAAGCCACTGTACCGCTCATGGAGTTTTCAGATCACATCCAGTCCTCTCCTCTAATACTATTTAAATATTCATACGCTTGTCGAGAGAAATCTAAATGTGTTACCGGTTTGGATATCATCTCAGATTATCGCAGTGAGATATCGGGGGCGTAGAGATAACATAACTATGTACCCGCAATGCGGACGGAGGTGGGTACACTGGGAGAACAACCACGCGTCAAGGTAGGTCCTAGCTTGATTATTTTTACCACTTATAAGTTTCACCGACGAATCTTATTGTGTTAAAGTTACAATGTAGTACATAAAGGTCACAGCTGCGTGATTAACTGAGCCACATTTCAGCATGTTTCTTAAAATCCTGGTACTGTGCGAGTAACTGTAATTTTTTACTAGGAAACATTTGATACCGACCAACGAACATTGACCTTCAACTGGACAACTGATGATCTGTAAGGATTGAATTTAATAGTATATGTAATGGAAAGCTTCACTACAATAGCATTTATCAATTCATATTAAAATCAAATTTACTTCAATATTTCTTTCACCGTTTTACATAACTGCATTAGCTCGTGTGTTAGTAGTAAATGGGGAAAATATCAAAACAGTACCACATTGTGAGGTTAGGACCATGTATTCTGAATTTGAAAATAGTCAAATCTGCTTTAAAGTGGCCACCTAAGGGAAGATACAAAATTGGCCACTTGAGGCAGGTGACTGCTTTATAAGGTTGACTGTATATAGATAATTAGCAACAGAGAAAGGCGGTCGTTCAAGACAGGTGACTGCTTTACACAGGTGGTATTCCACGCAAATTCAATTGTATATACATTATATGCACAATTCCACATATCTGTTACACCCATATTAATTATAATACAACGTATTTATATACTGTCCGAGTCGATTATAACCAATGACGGCCATCTTGGCACCCAGATCGGCTTTAGATTTTAAATACATTGTCTATCCACTGGCAGCGATTTGAAGAAAACATTGACAATGCCTATGTTACGCCGATTTTAACGTTTTTCCCTCCGTCTCAAACACAGGTAGGGTTTATGAAATTAATAAGCTAAATATCTTAGAGGATTATTATAGAGAAGACATCCAAGCCATCATTTATGACTGCAGCTTGTTTTTGCCATGGGTGTGCTATACTACGATCAACCCCTGTACATGTCGGGAAATGATAAGAGCACTCCAAAGAGCTACACTTCTCTACAGGTACCCAAGCCGAGACTCCAACACGTGACTTTATAACAATGATTTTGATCGTAATCTCATCTTTTATAATTACTATTTAAAATTTACTACCTTCTAGTAAATTAGATTTGAATGGGTGTTCAAGTGAACACATGTGTCGCCTGTGGGGCTTTTTGTACTACCACAACACAATCCAAAACAGCTACTCTTAGCAAAGAGGTCATGGTTAAATTTTGCTATTGAAATCACAAGCATAGACTTGACATAAATACCTTCATAATAACTAAAGTATCAGTATGGACTAAAAGATAAAAATGTAATCTGTTAATGTGAAAAAGTGTGACTACCGAACAATCCTAAAAGTAGGTCAATCTTCAGGGTCATAGGTCGAGGTCACAAGTCCTTGTCATAAAGGAATATACATATGAAATATCAAAGCTCTATCACATGAAAATTCAGAATTATCGCCAAAGTTAATTTTTCTTATAGTAGGTCAATATGTCGATGTGGCATAGTGGATGAGGTGCTCTGCTCATGATCGAGAGGTCCCGGGTTCGACTCCCGCCCTGGGTACACCGGTGTTCTGTCTTTCGGATGAGACAGTAAAACCGAGGTCGTGTGTCACGGTAGGCGTGGCACGTAAAAGATCCCTCACTGCTTCGGATGGGTCCGTTGCAAAGGTCTAAATTTGTATGCAATGCATCAGGCAGGTGCCGTCACCATATACGTGAAATATTCATGGAGTGACGTAAAACAATATTCATTCAATCAATCAATCTTATAGTAGGTTAAACTCCAAGGTGAATGTCACAAGATAAAATGTGTCGACAGAAAGGATCTGTTACAAGGAATACACATGTGAAATATGAACGCCCTATCACTTGTCATTTGAAAATTATGGCCACAGGAAATACACATGTGAGATATCAAAGCCCTATCGCCTGCCATTCAAAAGTTATGGCCAAGGTTAAATTTATTGGAATGAGGACCAAACTCCAAAGTGAAGGTAAAAAAAGTCAAAAATTCAGGTGCCAACTAAGAGGTCTTTGTTTGTTTGTTAATCCTTGCAAGTTTTGTCACCTTACCATGTTAAATAACAAGGATATAGCCAACAATGTGAAAGTGTGACTACTGGACAGACAGACGTCGGACAAAGTGATCACTATGTGTCACTATTCTTCGCAGGCGACACAAAAACCAAAACATAAGAGCAATAAAACTCAGTAAAACTGCTCACTACAGTGGTGTACCTCCTCTTTTACAGAGTTGTAGGAGTTAGATAGTCACTTGCCAGCTGGATCAAGAACTACCATCTTGCACAGTATATACAATAAAGAAATGGTAAATAGTCGTGTCTTATTATTTCAAATAGATATATAATTTCCGGATTCGTTTCTCTCGAGTTTTTTAATCTATATTAAATCGAAACACTGCTTTTGTAGGCAGGTAAAATGACTGATGAAGAAATGAAAGGTAAGGTACTTGTAATGATTCACAATTAATCCACAGCATATATCTAATCGTTCACCACACTCACCCTTTACGTACGTCATTCGTATTCCATACTCCCTAATGGCATCACTCCTACCCAATATCCTCACAGAGGTGCCACTCATTTCCTTCTCTACCACATGGGCTAATGGAAGAGAGTGGCACCATTCATACCCCTGGCTGGTATCACGCCTACCAAGTTTCCTTACAGAGGTACCACTCGTCTTCTCTACCACAGGGACTGATGGAAGAGAGTGGCACCATTCACTCTCGGCTGGTATCATAGCTACCCATTCTCCTCACAGACCTACCACAAGGGCTGACAGAAGAAAGTGACACCGACCACATTACCCATTATCTACATTCTCCACTACTTATCAAACACATCGGTTTCTCTGACAACTCCATTAAACCAGCTTTTGAGAGGGGCACAAAGTTCTTTTTTTTCAGCAGTGTTACAGCTGTCAACAACATAAAAATTATCCTCAAAATTCCACAACACACCCCAGTAAAATTTCTTGATCCGCCATTCAAAGTCTTCATAAGAACATACAATATTTTCACTTCATCATTAATTCAAAACCAAAATATAATTCTTTAATGTGTATCAATATAATTTTCATAATTGTCTTGTACCTTCGACTTACTTGGAAATATATATTCATTGTTGCCTGTCACTGGTCAGGTTTTGTCCACTAACAAGCTTTCGAGCAACACATACATCTCCCCTAGGTTTGAAATCTCTCCCGATATTTCCGAACAAAATGTACAAATGCTATTATTTGATTTTGATAAATATCTATCATACTTTATAGAAGGTATGTCAATATATTTGAACCAAAGGTGTTAATTGCTCAGAGTACTATGTAATATATACAACAATTATACAGTATGTTTCATTGTATATGTGAAGCATAATAGAGAGGTACCATCATGCATTGTAGTGGAACACGTCATGAATATCTAAAACCAATATACTATCATGCACTACAGGAACGGATCCAGGTTTTGGAATTAAGAGGCGTAGTCAAGCGATGGGTCCAGGGACCGCTTAGCTCTCCAGTTGGTCAGAGCGGAGTCCGGGTGGGGGACCAAGTGGGCGAAGCCCCCCCCCAAGTTCTCTCTGTTTGACGGGCAATTTCACCCTCTTAAGTCAGTACCACAGCTGCCGGATAATCGAATCATTTTGTGATGTTACTCGTGTCTTTTCTATATACCTTGTTATTCTGGTTGTGCCTATGGTGGATTTTGTCATACAGCTGAGTCAGACCCGATTCTCTCATAAATCTGACTCCGATGCATCCAGGAATCCGCCATCGTCTCAGGTCTTCTCTCACGTACATTACAACTGATGGACAGTACAGAAGCATCTAAATACGGAGGGTTTAGGAAAAAAATATTGCGACGTATAATATAATAAAAGCTATTCGGTTAAGAAAAGGGTAGCGTTGGGTTGAAGCTCTAAACTTTGAGAAGTCTAGTTGATGTACAGTTACCGGATTCATACTAATCTGTCCCATTGATATTTACATATTAAAATGTGTGGGTCTCTCCCCATTTTTATACCTTTGCGACGGACCCACCCGAAGCAGTGAAGAATTTTTAAGTGCCACGCTTATCGTTACACGGGACTCAGGTTTTTACTGTCTTATGCGAAAGACAGAACACCGGTGTACCCACCGCGGAAAACGAACCCGGGACCTCTAGGCCATGAGACGAGCACCTCACCCACTAGGCCACACCGGCTGTCAAGAATATGTGTCAGTTGTATGATAATCTGATGAGTAAGCCACATATCACCCAGACTGGCTTCTCTAAATACAATGTATCTAAAAACTGGAGAACAATACCATTGACCATACCTACATGTATCTGGAGGTTTTCTTTGTCGTCACGGAGGTTTTTTGACCTTGAAAAGGCAGCAAGCCCGTAGGAAGCAATTAAAAAGAGGAGGGGCCAAACTTGTAAACACGAAACAAAGAGTCTTGCTTGATTCCCAGAGCTATAAACTGACCATAGGCGGATCTAGAAATGTTTAAAAGGGGGCGGTGGTTGCAGCTTGCTATGGAACGGTGGGTTGCAGTCTTTGGAAATTCCCGAAAATAACCTTCATTTGGCAAAATTTTCCGACCAAAGGGAGTTGCAACCCCCCCCCTCAAAATCCACCAATGCTGACAGTTAATAAGAAACTCATTCCCACCTCCAAAACATGGATAATCGGTGTTCAGGGCCTGTCGTTTCAACTTAGGGACACCAAGAGGAACTGAAAATTGCGCCTATGTTTGCACGAGTAAATGTTTTCCAGAGCCCGAACCTTTTTATCTTTTCATGATGAAAATAACTTGTATTATTAACGTTCATAAAGAAAAGAACAAGTTGATACGTACTACTGCAATACAACTTAAAGATTGCAAATCAATTGCATGTTAAGATAATTTAATGAAAACAATTTAGTAAATTAGATGACAATCTATGAAACGGTCATGGACAGTAACGAATTATAGCATATCACTAAAGAAACTATAAAATTCTACAAGTTATATAACCGATATAATAGTTTCCTTAGGTAGAGCACACAATAATCAATTACATACAATCTGGCATACTGTTGGCTCTCGACTTGCAATGTTATACAAGCATTCTGACAGTATTGCAGTGTATGTTCCTTATCTGTCCCAGCAAATTTCGAACTGAAAGTATGCCTATTGAGACTCGAACCTCATCCGTAAACTTATTATATCAAGACCGCATACCAACTTTCCTTAAAACATCTAAATGTATCAAAGAAAAAATTCGAAAACATTTTGCACAAGGGGCATAATTCCATCAAAAGCAGGTAAACCACGATTAAACTATGGAAAACCACAGAATTAAAGATTTATAATTTATAAGAATACACCTTATGTCACTTGTATTTTCAATCCTTAAACTTTGTTAACCAGAGGCCAGGGCATGTTTCTCACTGTTCGACATGGACGGCGACGGAAAGATCAAAGCGAAAGACCTAGGAACCGTAGTGAGATCCTTGGGATGTAATCCGTCCGAGGCCGAAGTCCAGATGATGACCAGAGAGTGCGACACTGACAGTAAGAAATCCGAGATCGAATATAACAAAATTTGCATTGAGTAAGAAAACTGAAAGGTCTAAAGATGGGAATCTCTAATAAAATCACAAGCCATAGGATATCTGATAAAATCACAAGCAATAGGCTTGTGATTCTATCAGATATCTTATGGCTTGTGATTTCATCATATATTATATGGCTTGTGATTTCATCAAATATCTTATGGCTTCTGATTCTATCAGATATCCTATGGCTTGATTTCATCATATATCATATGGCTTGTGATTCTATCAGGTATCTTATGGCTTGTGATTTCATCATATTATATGGCTTGTGATTTCATCAAATATCTTATGGCTTCGGATTCTATCAGATATCCTATGGCTTATGATTTTATCATATCGCTTGTGATTTCATCAGATATCTTATGGCTTCTGATTCTATCAGATATCCTATGGCTTGATTTCATCAGATATCCTAAGGCTTGTGATTTCATCAGATATCTTATGGCTTCGGATTCTATCAGATATCCTATGGCTTATGATTTTATCATATATCAGATGGCTTGTGATTTCATCAGATATCTTATGGCTTTGGATTCTATCAGATATCCTATGGCTTGTGATTTTATCATATGGCTTGTGATTTCATCAGATATCTTATGGCTTCTGATTCTATCAGACATCCTATGGCTTGTGATTTTATCAGATATCATACGGCTTCTGATTTTATTAGATATTATCTGATAAAATCACAAGCCATAGGATATATTTTGCTCTGTATATATTAAACTTGCCAAATTCGCTGAATGAAGTGCTGTCACACCTCAAAAGAAACTACCCTTATTTTGGGTAACTCTAACTACCCCTAATGTTCTCAATATTCATGGCTTAGCTTAATGTTACCATTGTTTATACAGATAAAGGTTTAATTGACTTCAAGGAGTTCTTAGATATGTATGAGCGTCATCGTCATGAGAGAAGTACGGAGGAAGAAGTCATAGACGCCTTTACCGTGTTCGATAAGGAGGGAAACGGCTACATCAGTGCCATGGAGTTACGTCACGTGATGACAAACCTGGGAGAAAAACTCAGAGATGAAGAGATAGATGAAATGGTACGAGCTGCAGACATGAACGGAGACGGACAAATTAATTACAAAGGCAAGACTTGTTTCTGGGCTTACGAAGTAAATTTCAAATCTAAATAAGGAATGCAGATTTCAAATCTAAGTAAAGAATGTCAGCAAAAGTTTAAAGTTCAAATTGGCATAGATAGTTTTGAACGACGATGAGAGGCTGAATGCCTTCCAGTTAGACCTAATTATTCAAGTGGAAAAATTACTTCTATTCACATAATGCATACATGATGTGCAAAACATTCATAGCAAGCAGTCAATAAGTACTTTCAATTAAACTTGTCATTCTGGCCTGTAGGACAAACTCCCCAAGTCATAGATCTTTTGAATCGATGCCTGTAAACACAAATTAAAAAATAAATATTTGAATATATATTTTTGTTTTATTTCAGAATTTGCCCATATACTTCTACAGAAGTAACAGATCTACAGATCATAATCCATCAGGGGCGTAGCTGCCTATACGCCAGCACGCCATGGCGTGCACATCACGGGAAAAAAATAAAAATAAATTAAGATGTGACTCAAAGACATCCATATCATATGACAACTCGTAAGTGTCAAATCAATTTGTGAAAACACTTATCTTCAACTTAAGAGGTAGATTCAAGTTCAGCTTTTATTGTGTTCGATCGACATACATTCTTCAATATTAAACGTCATTTCTTATGACAAAATAGTTTCAATGTTATCAAGATGTAGTCCAAAAAGCACGACTTTGCATTGAATTTTACAAAATTTTCTCGGGGGAGACCCTCGAACCCCCACTTGCAAGAGAGGGTGATCCCATCCCCCTCTCAGAGCTGCGCGCGCATCGTTAGAAGCTTTCTTTGCATGCACATTGAATATTTCTAGCTACGCCCCTGTCTACACTAACAATCATCTTCATTGTCATCTGTATTTTTAAACTGAAATAAAGAAGCATCTAACTCTCACGCTTTACTCTGTATAATACTAAACATAACAGTCCATGTGTACATGGTATCTGGTAAATGGTATGTGGTTGTCTCTCAAGGTGTAGGTTCACAAGGAAACCATAACAACAGTCCATGTGTACATGGTACCTGGCCATGGTACCTGGCAGATTTTCAAGGTTTAGGTTCACAAGGAAACCATAACAACAGTCCATGAGTACATGGTATCTGGTAAATGGTACGTGGTTGTCTCTCAAGGTGTAGGTTCACAAAGAAACCATAACAATAGTCCATGTGTACATGGTACCTGGCCATGGTACCTGGCAGATTCTCAAGGTTTAGGTTCACAAGGAAACCATAACAACAGTCCATGAGTGCATGGTATCTGGTAAATGGTACGTGGTTGTCTCTCAAGGTTTAGGTTCACAAGGAAACCATAACAACAGTCCATGTGTACATGGTACCTGGCAGATTCTCAAGGTTTAGGTTCACAAGGAAACCATAACAACAGTCCATATGTACATGGTATCTGGTATATGGTACCTGGCAGTCTCTCAAGGTGTAGGTACACAAAGAAACCATAAAACTCTGCATATCCATTGATGAAATCACAGAGATTCTGAAGATCTTTATTAGTACCTTTTTTACCTGACATTCTGCTAGATGTATATCCCTTTATACTAGACCACTCTTGACAAAAGGCATATATCATTCATCGATAATTTTTTATATAATAAAGGTAGACATCTGGGTATTAAAACAACATGCTACAGATATCTCTTGGTAACAAGATAATTTTAGATATCTTTTTTATTCTCAAAGCCATACAATTGTAGATACCTGTAAGCAAACAAGACATATTCTTCACCGATATACTTCTTTGTACTCGGACCTTCCTGGTAAATACTTTCAGTTGCCTAGACCTTTTTACCAGTAGATACTGCCTGGTAACCAGACTTTCTATTTATTGATGTCTCTAGGTACTAGGTACTACTCTGACTTTTCTCTTGGTACCCAGACCTCTCTAGATGTGGATACCTCCTGGTACTTGGACATCCCTCTTAGTACCCAGACTTCTCTAGCTGAAGGTACCTCCTGGTAATTGGACATCCTTCTTCGTACCAAGACCTCTCTAGGAGTGGATACCTCCTGGTACTGAGACATCCCTCTGGGTACCCAGACCTCTCTAGTTGTAGATACCTCCAGGTAATTAGATATCCCTCTTGGTACTTAGGTACCTCTAGCTGAAGATACCTCCTGGTACTACATCATTCCTTTTGGTACCATGTCCTTCCTATTAATATCTCTGTCCAGGTATCCAGACCTTCCTCTTGGTACCTCGACATATCTAGTTGTGGATACCTCCTGGTACTGTCACAGCCTGTTGCATGTGCTCCTCTGCCTCCTCATGGCTGACAGCCTTAACCTCCATGTAGATCTTAATCAGCATCTCAGGAAGCAACACCTTCATGATGTAGTCCAAGTACTGTAAGCAAGAAAGAAGTTTATTAAGTATCAGATACTGTACAGAACATCAAGAGAAAATGACGCTGTGAAGGATGAAAAGAAAACATTAAAGTTTTGTTAGTTTGTTCATTGGTTGGTTGATGATACTTTCACATCGCTATCAACAATTTTTCAATGATATCGTGAAATGGAAGCAGGAAGTAAGCAACCTCTTTATCACAGCAGTCAGTGGTGAATTTTGAAATTAAACAAGGATTGGCTGCACCACCAGCCAAGCACTGAACATTTGAACTAATTCTGTCAACTGTTGTGAACCCAATCATTTTGCCTTTATGGTAGCTGTCTGTTGTGATGGAAGAAGCCACTAAACCCTGCTAGTACAATTACAGTATTATGTGATTATGTTCATAAAATTCTCGTTGGCTGTTTGGCTGGTTAAAGTTTTAAGTTGCTTTTGATTGTTTTTTCAGTCTTATTGCAACACAGATGACTAAAGTTACAAACAGTTTGAACATACTGGTGCAATCCTGAAATAGAACCCAGTAAATTTCATGAAAATGAAAAGATGTAAGAGCACAGGTTATGCTCAATGAAAATTCACATTTTTATCAGTACAAGTATATATAAGCAAATTATCTTCACCTTGTGTCTTTTCTTGCAGAAAATTTTCATTAAGGTTTCCATGACTATATCTTGTTGGTCGTCTGTAAACAATCCCAGATGAACTCTATAATTAAGATCCTCTGAAAGGAGAGAAAAAGTCTGAATAACTAAAGTGTATTTCTAAATAACGATGGGACTGGTACAGGGGATTACGTTTAATCTGATGGTCTTCAAAGTAGGAAGAATTCAAAATATGACCAAAGATACAGAGATTTGTAAGCTGCTAATATTCAAATTTAAGTAGTTGAGATATGTAAAGTAATAAAAGGTACTGCAATTCATGTTTTCCTTGTCTTTAAATGAAGACAAAAGAACTTAATATCATCACCATTTTTCAATAGTTTATTGCATTTCTTCAGGCTTTCCAAACAAAACAATTACTGAAAGTTACACAGAAATTTTATAAATGCATGAACAATTACATAATTAATAATATTTATATAAAATTAAGAGACATTATGTACATTTGTACTTACTTCTCTCTTTCCCACCTATCTTGTAAGACAAGTGTCGATCTGATAAAATCTGTCAACAAAAACCTAAATTATAGACATATCAAATGTGATGAAAAAAAGAGAATTATCATATTTGATTGTTGTTCAACAAGATGCACATTATTTTTCAGCATAGTGAAACAAACCAAGGAAGTTATTCCGCTGTTAAAAAAAGCCTTACTTCCCCGTTAACATTTCATTTCATTTTTTCCCATGTGGAAAAATTTATAAATAATCTCTATTCTTATGTAATCTTTTTAATGCTTCAATATATAACGGGTACTGACCTTCTCCCTGAAGATATCCTGCAGGTAAATCTTATGGTAATCCACAAGGAACTGTAATTGCCGAGGAGTCAGTCTATCTACAGATCTATAATAAATACAGAACCTGTCAAGCTCGCCACAACTAATATGAAAACAATCCCATCATGTGTAAAAAACTGATAATGATATACATGAGACATTCTTTTACTTAAATTAAACTTATTTTAAAATCCCAATATCTAATTCATCTATTTGAATAAACATCCTCAACTGTTTTACATGGGCCTTTCAAATTTCAGTTATTGAGAGTTGACTGCATAACAAGATTGATTTTCAAATTATAACAACACTTGCTAATTTTGTTATAACTGAAAGTAGGAGAGGTTTTTATTTAATAAATAATCAATTTGAAGTAGGCAGCAAGTTGTTTATAATCTGACAGGCTGGGTTGAATTCTGACAGTCAGGGTTGAATTCTGACTGTTTGTTTGTATTTTTCAAACAGGGTTGAATCTTACATCCTCTAAATTTCTCAGATGCCATTAGTTTATAAATCCATTCATCTATTATGAAGATTTTCAAAGGAGAATACCATCTTGGGCATACATTTGTCTATAGTGGCACCATTTGTCAACAGATGTGACAAACAAGAGTATCAGTAAAACTGATGGATGCTCCTTGAATGGCATTTGTAATGCAGGAAATTGATAACTCAATTCATATACAAAAAAATCTGCAAAACTGATGGATGCTCCAAGAAGCACAGCAATAATGAAGGAAATGAATGACTCAATATACAGGAAATCATTGTATTAATTAATGACAATTTCAAATCTCAGTGTATCATATGGATGTCCAATTGAGTCAACTGTAGAACAATAAGTGATCATAGTATCTTAAACTAAAATGAGTAAGTTTGACCTTGATTAGTTATGAAATGAAATTTTTTATCATGAATTTGACCTTTCAGAAAAGACCTTGAGTGATCTGTGTTCAAAAGCCCTTCACCTAAATAACATTTTTAGTGAAGTATGATCAAATTCCCAGTATGAAAATTTTCATACTGAGAAACATACTAGAGCAAGCCATAGAATGGAATTCCAACCTTTATACATGCTTTGTTGACTTTGAAAAGGCTTTTGACAGCGTTCACAGAAATACTTTATGGGAGGTCATGAAGCATTACAATATACCTGATGAGTACATTAGACTAGTCAAGTGCATCTATGAGGACAGCAAATGTGCAGTCATCAATGTAAACGCAATTACAGAATGGTTTAAGATAAAATCTGGTGTAAAACAAGGGTGAAACATGTCAGGAATTCTATTCCTCCTTGTTATTGACTGGATTATGAAGTGAACAACAGCTGACAACACAACAGGAATATGATGGAACATGACAACAAATTGGACGTTTTAGACTACGCAGATGACATTGCATTACTCACAAGCTCCAGAGAGCAGATGCAGACCAAAATAGACAGACTAGTTCAACACACCAAATCAACTAGACATTACATCAACACCTCACAAACAAAGATGATGTGTATTAATGCAAACAACAACCATGCAATAAGAGCTGCTGAAGAGGAAATAGAGGATGTTAACAACTTTGTCTATCTTGGAGGAACAGTCAACACCAAGGGGTGGCACCAACGAAGACATTAGAAGGAGATTAGGCCATGCACGAACTGCCTACAATAAACTCCGAAAGATCTGGAACAGCACGCAGATAGGACAAAAAACAAAGATCAGGCTCTTCGAGTCCAATGTAATCTCAGTGCTAACATATGGAAGCGAAACATGGAAAATGACAAAAGGTGACGATCAAATCCTGGATACATTTATGCACAAATGTTTAAGACGAATTTTAAAAATCTACTGACCACAGAAAGTACAAAACAAGACAGTCAGAGAAAGAGCTGGCATGGACACCAGCAGTAACATCATAAAGAAAAAGAGATGGAAATGGATAGGGCATGTTCTACACATGGATAAAGACAAGAATGCAAGGATAGCAATATCGTGAGCCCCAGACGGAAAACGAAAAAGAGGAAAGCCAAAGAGACATGGCGAAGGACAGTAGAGAAAGAATGCAAAGAACTAGGTTTCAGAACATGGTGAGAGGCAAGCAGAGCAGCGGAGAACAGGACCATGGAGAGGACTTGTTCATGGCCCAGGGAGAGAAGGAATCAAAGAAGATGATCAAATTCTGATGAAAGATGTAAGAGATATAAGTACTTCATGGTACTTTATGCCATAGTTAATAAGTGACCTTGCATTTTCACAAATGACCTTGAGTAACCTTTGTCTAAATGCCTTTCACCAAAATACATTTTGGTGAAGTATTATCAAATTCTGATCAAAGGTGTAGGAGATAAACGTACTTCATTGTATTTTAAAGTATAGTTAATAAGTGACCTTGACCTTTCAGAAATGACTTTGAACAACATTTGTTCAAAAACCCTTAATCTAAATAATATTTTGGTGAAGTACGATCAAACTCTGATGAAAGGTGTAGGAGATATAAGTACTTCATGGTATTTAAAGTCATAGTTAATAAATAACCTTGACCTTTTAGAAATGACTTTGAGTGACCTTTGTCCAAAAGCCTTTAACCTAAATAATATTTTGGTGAAGTATGATCAAATTCTGATGAAAAGTGTAGGAAAATATAAGTACTTAACAGTATTTTAAGTCATAGTTAATAAGGGACCTTGACCTTTCAAAAATGACATTGAGTGACCTTTTTCCAAAAGCCCTAAACCTAAATAATATTTTGGTGAAGTATGATCAAATTCTGATGAAAGGTGTATGAGCTAAGGTGAGCTATTAAATGTATTTAATATTTATATGCCAATCATTTCATTCCCTCCTCAATCAGACTCTTCCAATACTTGCCTAACAGAACGAATTTCCTCTAAAATTGTGTTGGCCAGATCAGTCTCAAGGATGGATCCTTCCATATCTTCACACTCCAACTCTTCCTGAATGACTTTACTATTAATTTTACTACAATGCTTAAGATCAGATTTTGCAATCATTGAATGAAGAGTTTTCTGCTTAGAATTCTTTCCTACACTCATACTTGGAGTCTTCGCTGAGTTAATATCTCTTTTTGAGTTTGGTCTATTCAACGGTGGAAGCGAGTCCTCATTTTCTGTGTAATGTATCATAGGAGCTGATACTTCTCGTATATTACGTCTGTTTATTGCACACCTTTTACTAGGTTCTTCTGCAGCAAAATTCATCACCTGAAAATTCTCAGCATTTTCATCAGTTTCTAACTGAGATATAGAGGAAGACACTCTACACTCCTGGATGGTCTTAGACTTTATGTTCTGAACATGCTCTTCTTCTGAGTCATCACTAATAAAAACTTGAGATAATATCATAGATATTCTCTGTCTTCTGAATTTGGGTGAGATAGTGTTACTAGTTGTGGGTGGAGTGTCCTCCTCCCTTTCCTCCCGACACTCCTGTTTGGACTTGGATGAAATAACATTATTGACTTTAGATGGAGAAGCTGATATACTACCTTCCTCTAACTCCTCCTGTTCTATGGATTCCGTTGAGACATGTTTACTGGATTTATCTATATAAGTAGAGACATATTTACCACTTTTATCTAGACTAATTTTTTCAAAGTTCTTTGGCCCACTGGAGATTCTGTGTTTTGACTTCCGACCCTTTTTAAGGAAACTGATTTCCGGGAGAATGGAGTCATCTGGTGCTATACTGTCATCAGAATCACATAATAAGTTTTCTCTCACCTCATCAGAAGGATTTGGGTCATTGTCAGTTTTAAGCCTTTTGGAAGTATGATCCGGTCTTTTACTTTGGGAATTGTTTTTCTTTATAGAATCGTTATTTTTTTCACAATCCTGCTGTTGATTACATTTTCTGCGTACCTTTGTATCTCTAATACCTATATTATTTTGTTTTTTCTCGTCTACCACCACAATATCGTCACATGAATCTTTCTTCTCTACATTCTTATGTAACAGGACTGCTTCATGCTCCGTATCATCACTTTCATCTGTATTTTCAGAGATCATATACTTCTTCCTTTTCTTTGACAAACATGGACCACTCCTTTTTATTCTGTTATAAACAAAATAAGTATTTTCATATTTGTTCATTTTCGTGGTATAAGCAAACTATGAAAAAAATGAGCACTTTATGAGCACTTTACGAGCACTTTTCACATTTTAGAAGTGCTCTGAACAGATGACATACTGTACATGTACATATATTAGCGCAATCAATGCTCGAAAGAGGGGTCGGCAGTATTTAAGCGTAGTCATGAATTAGCGCATTTGTCATGTTCGATTAGCGCAATTTATCCATTAAATCAGCGCATTCAAAACAGTTTTTGGGTTAAAAAATAGTGCGTTTAAGTATCTTACTTACGAGGAATTGAAATACATGCCACACGTGCGACTATCGAATCGACAGGTATGCCACATTTGCCATTGGACATAATTAACGAGTACATGTACCTGGAGTTGTTAAACCGTTGATTGGCTTGGATGACAAGCGTCGGGTCAATTACCTTACTCAAAGTATATGCAGTGAATCAAATACAACCTCATTTCATTCATGTTTATCCAATAACCTACCATATCATTGAAAGCAAAACATCTAGTTATAATGATAAGTAATAATTTTTTTTAAAGAAAGACATATAGAAAACAAAATGCCATTTTTACGTTGTACGGACGAAACCATTGTTTTCATAAGTTGATATGAGATAAATTACTTGTATCGTTGACCGCTCTTTGCCTATAATTACGTAATAGACGGTATTGCAGAAGCTATGTGCATAGCGGGGGATTAATTCCTAAACTTCAAACCACGTTTTTAAAATTCTGGTTGGTTTTGTGATAATCATATCGACAGTGTCCGGTAATACTAACATCTTTAATCAATCGTTACTTGTGTCCTCTTTATGTTTTATCAAAATAAATGATGAATTTGTTCCCGATAGTTATTTGATAGACATATCTATAGAGTTGAAACTGAAGTGCCCATTTAATTCTATCATCTCATGTACTTTATATTAGCGTAGTCATGAATTAGCGCACTTTAGACAACGCTAATTACTCTAAAATATGAATCCCGCTAAAATAAGTACACGTACAGTATACAAAGACAGACACACTTCACACTGAAGAGTTTCACTAAATATTGAAGGCTTACACATATTGCAACAATGTTCTACTCACAGAGATTTCTGTAAAAGTCAATGAACGTTCAATTTATGAGAATACTTTGTAACAAAAGAAGACTGATTTACCTTCACAAGTATTTAGTTTTTCAATCTTCTAACATGTTTTTAAAAGCCTATCTTTCTTAAACCAGAGAAATTTTACACAATCAGAGTAATTATGACATCTTTTTGAAAGCACTATTGAGTAAATGTCATCAATTTCAAATACTTTTCAAAGACAGACTCTAAAATTCAAGCACATATCAAGTTCTGGGCAAACCATTCCTACAAAACGTGATGGAGTTTTGGTAAAATCTGTACATTCCTACATGTAAATATCGTAGCCTAAACAGGGGATCCAGCACTTACCCAAAGCAAGCACCAAACCGTAACATCACTCCATTTTCAGTGATGATAAACTCTCTGTATAACAGAATAGGATAGAATCTATCACCAATTTGTACTAAGACAAGAAATCCTACGGGGTGTCTCAAATCTGCAGTACAGGATGACGCTTGCTAAGTCACGACGATGCAAATCTTCAAAACGAAAGAGCAGGAATTTCTTTGTCCATGTGTAAAGAATGTTATTGTCCAGTGACAAGAAATGATAACATTATGGTTCTAAATATTGTATTTTCTGATGAATTATCTTTCATGTGTATCCAAGTAACTGAGGTTAACGGACATAACGGCATTTTTATCTCTATGTCAATCGCATTTTTTGGGTAAACATTGTTTAAGCTTAATGCCAATGCTAACAAGATTATAGAGGAGGAATTGTCGTCATTTGAGACTTGGAATAAAGTACTTCCGATTCCGGAAAGTTCTGATGCTTTACGAAGTATCTAATCAGTAAATTTTTATTTCTTTTCTGTATTTAGATTTTGAATTTTGTGTCAACAATGTTAATCATTCCACAAGTAATAGATTATGCAGTGAAATTTATTGAAAATAAATTAAGTTTTCATAGTTTTACATAGAATTTCTGTAGGATTTGGCATTGATACATCACGTGATCAATGTGACTTTAGAAAGCGAATTTTACTTGGGTGCGCATTCCCACGAGAAACTTCCAGGGTGAATGACGTATTGTATTAGTGTAGAATGGATTTTCTTTTACAAATGGTTGATTCTGCAGAGTCTATATGAAGAAAATGTAGTTAAATGAAGAAATCTAAACGCAGAATGCGTGAATTCACGTAGATTAGTTTAGTGCACTCATGGGTGAGTGTGATGTGAAATATTGTAATACAGAATTGTTGAAATATAATTTATTTCATATAACTACTCCTGGTGATTTCATATTAAATGTAAGTTTTATTATACAGTTTAATTTTGATTTATTTTGCTGTTTTCGAAGTAATGTGTTAAAAGAGGGTTGAATGATATTTTCATTCTTTTGAGCTGTTTAATGAGTATTTCGTAATTTGTTATGTGAATTTTGATACTTTCATATCACATAGTATACAAATTTATTATCTCATTTTAGATCTCCTTTTCTATGCTTTGCGCTTGATCTTCCAAATAAATGAATCGAACCAAAGAGAGGTCTCGTGGCTTGTTACTGGCTGGTCGGGATTAAATATTCTCTCTTTACACATGTACAACATGGCAACTGATTAAAGCTATTAATATACTACATGTATGAATACAGATCAATTCTGTTAATGTGTTGTAATGTCGCTAAAGGGTATTCCACATAAACAAATGGAGGTAACAGACAGACTTGTTTCAGAACATGTGGATAATTATGTGAGAGAAATAATACTCTCTATAAACACAGACTGCCACATAAACGCCACAAGATATGACATGACATCATCAATTTTTATACTGCATGTATACGATGATTTCTATTAACATTATACAGGAACTCATATTATTAATATTATCCTTCTCGACCATAGATAATTGTATTTATTAATGTTTATGAGTCCTGAATAACATACTAATAAGATAGAAATGCCCTTACAAGCCTTTGATGACAGCATGTATATCTTTCACCATATCTGTACAGTTCCCAGTGCTTAGTATCTTTACACAGTTTTCCTTGTCAATTTTCTCATCTGATATTGTCACTACTTCTATCTCTGACTCCTCAGCTGCCCCCGCATCATTGCCATGTTTCACCACTCTATTTCCCCCACCACCTGTTTGGTCATGTGACATTTGAGTGCCACCTCCTGATGCACGATGAAAATAACTACTGATACTGACAGTCTGGTTATGAGGATTTCCGCTGCCTCTCTCTTTCTGTACGGCTCTCAACAGCTACAAAATATATCATCACTTTGATGATCCTTTACCTATGTTTATTATCTGAATAAAAATTACGATAATGAAACTTCATATATCATAAAAGTTAGTTATATAATTATAACTTGAAAAAATACTAAATAGTTATCAATTTGCTTCATATCACTTCAACAACACAACATGTATTAAGACAACAAAGTAGCACCCACCTGGTGTAATAAACAAAACAAGAGGATGAAGTGAGCAGTTCTGAATGCTGACTGAGACAATAAGCAACCATTTTATACCTTACCAACTGATCCCTACCTTACAAACTGACCCCTACTGACTCCTACCTTACAAAATGGTCCCTACCTTACAACATAGTCCCTACTTTACACAATGGTCCCTACCTAACAAAATAGTCCTTACCTTACAAAACACTCCCTACCTTACAAAATGGTCCCTACCTTACAAAATGGTTCCTACCTTACAAAATAGTACCTAGCTTACAAAATAGTCCCCACCTTACACAATGGTCTCTACCTAACAAAATAGTCCCTACCTTACAAAATGGTCCCTACCTTACAAAATGATCCCTGACAAACTGATCCTGACCTTACAAACTGTATATGTGTTCCACATTACACAACTGTACATGAAGTACACACTTTTTATTGTACACGTTCTACACACTACTCTAATGCACATGTGCTACACACTATTCCATGGAATACAAGCTCCATAAATTGCAGGTTACTCCATTGTATTTTTCCTACACACTACCCCATTGTACTTATGCCACATGCTACACCTTTGTACATGCGCTACACACTATTGTACATATGCTATACCATTGTATATGTGCTACAAACAACTCCACAATCTCCAAAGCAGAGTTGTCGTTCCTTTACAATCCACACATACCTCTGCCAACATCTCAGGTTTTACAAGATTCTTGTAGAATCAGAGTTTTGCCTCTAGACGACAGACTTGGTCTTAAATGGCTTTATTAGTTAAATTTAAAGCATTTACCATGTTACATTGAGTTTTAATCGGGCTTCCACAAGAAATAAACCCCAAATTTATACCGCACTATATTTTCTCAGCGTACAATCGGCGAACTTATGTAATACAGTTTGACAATAACCCTATCATTTGCACCTAACACGTCTTGTAATTTCTGAATGAATCCCTCATTGTCTAATTTTCGCCCAGATAACTTGAATACGATGACATATTTTCCCAAAACACATAAAACAGTCTATATTTTCTTCCTTCTGACTAGGGACTACTTTCAGTAGTTGGCAGAGATTAAAGGGGATGCAAGGACCGTAATTCTGCTTTGGAGATTGACAACTCCATAGTACATGTGCTAGGCACCACTCCATAGTACATGTGCCACATACTACACCACTGTACATATGTGCTACATACTACTCCATTGTACATGTGCTCCACAATAGTCCATTGTACATATGCTCCATACTATGCCATTGTACATATGCTCTACACTACTCCATGTACATATGCTACACACTACTCCATTGTACATGTGCTCCACACCACTCCATTGTACATGTGGCATATGCTTTACCATTGTATATATCCTCCACTGTACAAGTACTCCAATGTACATGTGGTTTACACTCCTCCATTGTTCATGTACCACATTCTACACCACTGTACATTTGGACTACAAACTACTCCATTGTACATTTGCTCCCCACTACTCCACTGTAAATGTGCCATATGCTACACATTTGTACAGGTGTTACATGATGCACCACTACATACATGCCACACTTTACCCATATATATGTGCCATGCACCACACCACTGTACATGTTACAATGCTACACCATTGTTCATGCAACGTGTGCCACTTAGCATGGTACGTGTATTGTCTAGTATAGACACTGACACAATAATATACACACACTTTGCTACACAGGGTTCTCAATAAGGATCAGCACCTGGTGAGATACTGTGATAGTAAAAGACGAGTTTCCAGGTGTATCAATAAGGATCAGCACCCCTGGCCAGACACTGTGATTGAAAATGAGTTTCCAGGTGTATCAATAAGGATCAGCACCCCTGGCCAGATACTGTGACTCCAAATGAAGAGTTTCCAGGTGTATCAATAAGGATCAGCACCTGGTGAGATACTGTGACTCCAAATGAAGAGTTTCCAGGTGTATCAATAAGGATCAGCACCTGGCCAGATACTGTGACTCCAAATGAAGAGTTTCCAGGTGTATCAATAAGGATCAGCACCTGGCCAGATACTGTGATTCCAAATGATGAGTTTCCAGGTGTATCAATAAGGATCAGCACCTGGAGAGATACTGTGACTCGAAATGATGAGTTTCCAGGTGTATCAATAAGGATCAGTACCTGGCCAGATACTGTGATTCCAAATGATGAGTTTCCAGGTGTATCAATAAGGATCAGTACCTGGCGAGATACTGTGATTCAAAATGACGCGTTTCCAGGTATATCAATGGTTTCGATTTCCTCTGACCTTAATTACTACTATCAAATATTTCAATATTCACTAGTTCAAATAAATTTGACTGAAAACTCTGACTACTTATCCTTACAGTAACGTTACAAAGCTTACTGACCTGTGACATTCTGCTTGGACTTCCTGGCTCTACAGTACAATAGAATACTACAAGTTTTTCATCATGAATGCTGTAGGATTTGTGATAAGGGTCTGAAAAACAAAGCTTTTAGTGTTTTAAACGAGTTTAGCATTAAGAAGAAATGCATTCCTGAACAATATACTTACCACTTCAGAACAATACATTTGTTACTTCAGAGCAACACACTAATCACTTCTGAACTATACACTAGTTACCTCTGTAAAATACAATGATCACTCCTGCATAAAATACTAGTCATTAAGTATAACACTCAACTAATGAGTGCACTTTGTATTGAAAGAAAAAGAAGATTTCCGTGCATTTCACTAAATTCTTCTGTGAAACTGTACTGATTACTTCTGTACTATACTAATTATTCTGAAAAATAGGTCAGAGTCTGTTACTTCTGTATAATACTGGTTATTTCTGAACAATATCCTATACAGTTAAAACTGTTCAAACTGGACGATCACCGACACAGACATTTTGTCTTTTTGAAGTGTCTTGTTTTCAGATACCAAATAAACAATTCAATATGGAAGTAAGACGAATCGTTTGAAATTTATCCCTATTTTGATGAGAATTACTATGGAATCAACATTACTGATCTTTGCATTTACAATAAGTAAATAAGTATGGGTAACTTTTAAACACTTTCTGAATGGGTATTCATATCATTTATATATCAATATAATGCAGATCCTTAGGTAATATCATGGCACAACAAAACAAAACAGAAGTCACTAAGATTCTAAAACCTTTCTTTGCAAACTTCTTTCTCTACATAAAGTGGCTTCATATCATTTGCATCATTTTTAATTTGTGTCAACAGTGTGAAGCCATACCTGGTTAGGCCACATAAAATTAATCTTAAGTTTCTCAGGTACTTTCTATCAAATAATGATGAGCCAAGGAGGATATTTTTTTTAATTTTACAACATACGTTTTATACTTATCAGGAAAATACCGATTCCCAAAATCGAATCACCAATAACAATGCTTAAGCAAAGTTGATTGAGATCACATCCCTCACTATAACCCATGCTTATTGTCCAAGGGAGGTTTATAATGGTAAGTGCCCAAGACATGATCTGTACTTTTGGTCCCCTTTCAGGCTATTAAACATCAATAAAATTGGAACATTTTAAAGTAAAATTCAATCTGAAAATATGGAAAAAAAATCCTCACAGGAATCCGGAAAACCAATTTTAGTGATGCAGCAGTGCTTGAGAAACTAGATTTTAATTTTATTTGGCCTTAATGTTTATGCATTAATCATCAATACATCTTGAGATTTAAAATTAGCAATAAAGAAGTGTCATTTTCACTAGTAATATGGCTTTCATAAACAATGGAAGCAGTCAAACATATTTGCATCTCGGCAAAATGTATGTCCATTACTGTCACTTAAAATGATAAGATTTCCTAAAAGAGCATGTGTTTATAGTAGACAGTGTCCAGTAATTCAATGAAAATGTGTAACAGAAAGTTACATTCCCAAATAAATGTGTTATTGAAGGACAATTTTTTAGTATGTTTTTTTAAGTTGGCACAGATCACACTGACATCTATCATATTGTATATCACTAGATTGAGACATTATACTAGGCAGGGAAGAAAAATACTGATCAACACTAACAGTTTTAGTAAATTCAGCCACGATCAAATGCCTCATAACTACAACGATTATCCATCAAATCCTACCTTCGTCTTCACTGTTATCACTTGTCTCTGACAACAGCAACATCTGATGTACATAGCGTTTCTTGAATACATAACCTAACTGTACATGCTTTCCTAAAATATAAATGAAATATCACACCATTACTCTTTGAAATTTCGAGAGAAAACTAGTTACAAAATAAAACAAACCAAGCATTGTTCATTCGAGATTAAATATTTTATGCTTGCCAATTTTTTTTAAAGGATATCTTAAACAACTTATTTTGCCTAACCCATTATTATCTTTTGATGTAAATTAAGGAAAGAAACAATTTTTTTGCATTGGATGGGGTTGTACTACAAAAAAAAAAAAAAAAAGAAAATTCATGCATCATGCATTATGCACAATGATACAGTTTTCCATACCTCCATCCAACAAAAAACAAATTATGGATTGAGTATACTATGAAAAAGGACGGAAAAGTGCATCATTGCGCAGAGAGCCTATGGCATAGCGTATGATGCATAAGTTTTCCTTTATTTTTTTGTGGTATACCTCCATCCAACAAAAAACATGTTAGATTCATTCCTTATCATTTAATTGCCTGTAAACATGTTTTATATTCTCAGAAATTGGTATCTTATGTATACACTATTTCTCTAAACTTCTGCCGTGGTAGTGTCAATATATTGATATCACAGTTACAAAAACATTGGAAATTACGTCAGCAGAGAAAAAATTTCATGGATGAGATATACTCCTAATTTTTAACAAGAGGCTCAAATGGGCCTATATCGCTCACCTGAACAGCTAGATGATCAAGTTGAAGATATGAAAAATTGTCCCCCCCACCTCCTTTTCTTGGAAGTCTTAAAAAATTCATAAAAAATTCAAAAATCGAGATATTGAAAAAATTCCTTCGCACCAGCATTCCTTACCATAGAAATGATTAAATGAAACCAAATGAATGCATCAATGTTTACTAAAAGAAAATAATAACTCTTTAATGCATTAAAATAACAAAGTCCAAAATAAAAATGAAAAAACGTCAAAAATTTGATTTCGGAATGGAACCAAAAATATCAACACTTCTTCCCATATGCCTCTAAATCATTCCTATGCAGTCGGTTTGTCGCTGTATGCACCGATCTGAATAAGAAGTTTGTCAAAGGAGGGTACCCTCTGTGACCTACTTTTGTCTGTGGTGGTGCCATCTGTTCATGGATCCTGACAAAGATGACCACATTTGTCGGGGACCTTGAGTATTTGATGCATGCCAAGTTTCATTGAATTCCAGCGAGTGGTTCCGAAGAAAAAGTTCAAACTGTGAAATGTTTACACCAATTATCCCACCCCCTTTTTCTTGAAAGTCTTAAAAAATTCATAAAAAATCCAAAACATAAAATATTGAAAAATTTTCTTCGCAGTAGTATTTCTTACCATCAAAATGATCAAATTAAACCAAATTAATGCATCAATGTTTACTAAAAGAAAAAAATACCTCTTTTCTGCATTAAAACTACCAAGTACAAAAAAACGTCAAAAAAACATCAAAAATTTGATTTCGGAACGGAACCAAAAATAACAACAATTCTTCACACATCCCTCTAGATCATTCCTATGCATTCGGTTTGTCTCTGTATGCCCCCGGTCTGAAGAAGAAGTTTGTCAAAGGAGGGTACCCTCTTTGACCTACTTTTGCCTGTGGTGGCGCCACCTGTTGATGAATCCAGAAGAAAAAACAACAACACTTGTAGGGGACCATGAGTACAACATGCTTATCAAGTTTCATCAAATTCTGTTCAGTGGTTCTGGAGAAGAAGTCGAAAATGTGAAAAGTTAACGACGGACGGACGACAGACGGTGATTGATCACAATAGCTCACTTGAGCCTTCGGCTCAGGTGAGCTAAAAACCAATCAAACAGCATGTTACATTGTAAATAAACTGATTTCAGTATAAAATCAAATATACAACAACAGTTTTTAATTCAACTTTATGAGTTCTTTCCTAAAGGATGTCATTTACTTTTTGTAATATTTAAGCAGATGACCAGAATACACCTACCTGAGAACAATGTACATATTTCAAAACAAAGAAATCCTACCAAAAATGATGCAATCCGTAGCAGATTTGTCTTTGACCTTATCCTTGATGTGACCTTGGGAAACTCGTGAAGTCAGGACCTCATAAAGAAGGGTCTGTATTTCCTAGATGGAAAATGCTGAAGGATATTAAATTTAGACAAAGAAATGCCAAGTCAATACATATAAACAAGCAGGGTCATAAACTTGAGGTCTAAAGTGAATACATATGGTCCCTTAAGATTTATTGTTTTATATTTTCATAATGTATAAAATACATGTATTTGGGTGATTTAGTTCCATTTATAATATATGTATCCATTTCAGTTCTTTATAAGAAGATTTTTTTCTATGGTGAGTTCACATCAATATTATTTCACATATACAGTTACTGCCCTTGTATGGTGATGCATATCAGTTATTGCCCTTGTGTGATGTGTACCAGTTACTGCCCTTGTATGGTGACACATACCAGTTACTGCCCTTGTATGGTGATGCATATCAGTTACTGCCCTTGTATGATGTGTACCAGTTACTGCCCTTGTATGGTGACACATACCAGTTACTGCCCTTGTTTGGTGACACATACTAGTTACTGTCCTTGTACAGTGACACATACCAGTTACTGCCCTTGTATGGTGATGCATATCAGTTACTACCCTTGTATGGTGATGCATACCAGTTACTGCACTTGTATGGTGACACATACCAGTTACTGCCCTTGTATGGTGATGTATACCAGTTACTGCCCTTGTATGGTGATGCATACTAGGTACTGCCCTTGTATGGTTACACATACCAGAGTACAACTAGAGAAAGCAGCTTGTACAAGATCTATACATGGCATTCTATTATAACCATACCTAAATACAGCTTATTGCAATAAGTAGTAGATCATTGGGACTCCCAATCAGAATGTTTTACCCCTGCTCCTTGTGTAAATAGCTTTAAAAGGTGACTTAAGATAAACTAGACTGTTCCTTGAAGTCTCTACCAGACTTTTACAGTGCAGAAACCACAAGTAATATCAATCAAAGACAACATACTATATATATATAAAAGGTCTCTAGGACAACAAGGTACACAATTAGAGCGATGCTCCTAATATGGGAAAACAAGTGTGAAATCCCATGCGATTTTTCAAAGTCCCTACCAAAGTTACAACACATTTATCAGGCTCCATTTTCATGGTGCAGTTTAATGGTTACATACCATTTCATACTTTTTTTCCATACTAGGAGCATCATTCAAAATATTGAAAATGTAGTATGTGTTGTGACTGGAAATTCCCATAGTCAGATGACAAAATGGCTGAAAGTGGTATTTCAATTTTAAACCACTGATAAAACTGGATATGGACTACGCAAGATTTCATGGGATTTCTGAAGAATTAATTACAGAAACAGTAATAGCTAACATGACTCAGTATCTTTTATTCAAAATAATAATGTAATGATGAGAATTTAGAAATAATGGTGCTGAGTGTGAATCATGTTCTCTCTGCACTGGAGAGATGAATGGGGCCATCTTGTAGCCCTTATCCTACAACTCAAAACATCAGAATAACAACGAGTCAGGTACGGGTACATTATTATTGTAAGTAGGTAATCAAACGAAAAGCATCAACTTTTAGCAAGTATCAATTTTAAGCAAGTACACAGTCACAGCTTTCCACTTGTCCTAACCTTCATTCTTATCCAGTCTCCACAGAAATGAAAAGCTACAGTCAGTACATGTGCCGATGTCAAAAAAAAAAAAATCACCGCTTCTTATAGTTCATGTGCCTTGGTGGCACCTGATGTAGACTTCAACTCTTACCCTCATCAAGAGTGGTTTCAATGAGGACAAGACAAGTGTACCATTACAACTACTTCTTTTAACAGATATTAACATACTCTTGATTCATAAACTTTCTTACATGGAGTACTCTTTTTTCAATCTTCTGGATTTTCATTCTCTCTTTCTTTCTGTTGCTGACCATTTGTTGCAGTTCCATCATTACCACCTTCTTTTCTCCTACCTGTAATCACAGTTTAGTCAAAATAGAATCCATCTATAAGCAATATATCTAATTTAAATACATTCATTTACAATGGTGAAAAATATACCTGAGATACTTCCGTGTTTCACAAATGCTACACTTGCCTAAACCATTAAAAATAAAAGGTCATACAGTCTGTTTCTACATGACAATCTCTGACTGAAATTGTTTTTTAAATTCCAATTACTTTCAACACAACATAATAATTGTAAATAGAAACAGTATGTACATGTACATGTATGTGGTCTGATCGTTTAGACAGTAGATACTTCACATTTGAAATACTCATGTTGTAGTGCACCGGGTAATTGGAAACATATCTGCAGTACAGTCATACCAACATGCACCTGCACCTATTCTTCCTATTGTCATCATAATGATCAGTGCTGTGAAGTGCCCCACAGTTGTACTGATGAGCACTATAATCTACATCAAAGTTGTACCAATAACCACTGCGATCTACATTATAGTTACACTGATAGCCATTACTACCCACTCCATAGTTGTACTGACAAGCATTGCTATCTACATCACTGTTCCACTGATAAGCACTATCTACACCACAACAGTACTAATTGGCATAGTATCGATCTACTCAACAGTTGTACTGACCAGTACTGCTTTCTACATTACCACTGAACTGATGGGCACTGCCATTAACACCACAGTTGCAATGATAAGTACGGTTACATGTATCACTTGTACAATCTGATTAAAACCATATCTTTATTCCGCTTCTCTATTTGTTCCATTATGGATAAAGATGTAGCGAAACTCTGTAAAGGGTCATGTTCTGGTGAACTCTGATTTCCAGCCAATCAGTGGTTCGGCTACAAATTCCTAGGAATGAAATTAACATCCCCAGCGTGCGTGATCCACAAGGTAGTTTTTTAACAGTGTTTGTTACATATTGCGTCACTATCATGTGCCTAGCCGAGTCATTGATTGGCTATGGGAAATAACCAGAACACGACCTCTTATAGGGTTTCGCCAGATCTTTATCCGCAATGGGAAAAACAGATAAGTACTGCTACATGTATCTACACCCCAGTTGTACTGATAAGCACTGCTATCAACACCACAGTTGCACTGATAAGCACTAGTATCAACACCACAGTTGCACTGATAAGCACTGCTATCAACATCACTGTTGTACTAATCAGCACTTCTATCAACACCACTGTTGTAATGATAAGCACTACCACATACACCACAGTTGTAATGACCAGCACAGGCTACCTACATCATTGTTTTACTGATAAACACTGTTATCAACACTACAGTTGTGCAGAATAAAAACCTACTATTTACATGCACATCACAGAAATGTCAACAAGTGTTGTAATTTTTTTCTACAGACAACAAAACTTTGTGTACATATACCATCTGACAGCAATGACGTCTAACAACCCCAGGTGTCTGAAATTTTATCAATAAATTGAATTGCCTGCCTCTTCCACTAGTAGGCCTTATGGAAAAAAACCTTTTTTCTCCATTACTAATAGTAGAGACAGGCATTTCAATATACTGATAACATTTCAGAATCCTGTGAATAGTCTGTTCCTAAGAAAACCTTTTAACAGCAATGGGTGGTACTTAAAATTTCAATATTATAAGTGAAAATACTGTCGTGTGAGGCTTTTATCTTGACTATAACAAGAAGTATAACAATCAACTTATGAGTACACTTTGTAATAGACCTTCTTACAACTTGTATACACACAATAGCCCTTCAGGACAGTTAGCTAGCTTCAAATCGGAAAGAAAAATACTGATCTCTTACAAATGCCACAAGAACCTGAAATTCTCTCTGTTGGGTGATAAACACGTACAACATTTATACAGACATACTACCCTTGGTAAATGGGAGAAAAAAAAACCTATTTGCCGAGGGTAGGCTACATAAAAGTGTTTATCATCCAACATACAGAATTTCATGTTCCTGCATGTGCAATTGCTGAGCAATGTTCACAGTGGTTTTTTTTCAAATTAGGTCTGTTATAAGTATACTTTCCAAATGGAAATTTTTTTTATTTCTCCCAAAATCTGTATAAATTTTCCCCATTCACATTTATCTTTTAGCATTAAGCAAATGGAAAAAAGATTCCTAAATGGAAAGGCACAGCAGGGACTTATATATCTGATAAGGAATATAATTAGATATACATGTATAAATCCCTGGGCACAGGCACCTTTGAATTTTTAAAAAAAAAAAAAATAGTTTCAGTATGTTCAGATTTTGTAGCTAGCCGCCTTCTGAAAATGCTATTGCAGATATACAAATAGTAAAACTGCAGTTATCATGAAAATGTCGATCATTTATTCATTATCATCTATAGAAGAATTAGCTTTGCTTTTTTTAAATTCAACTCATGTGACCGCATTGCAATTACATGTGTGCTGGTAAACAAAGTTGTGCCATTTATATAATCGACACAGCTAAACGGACTCAGATTCCTTCAACTAGTACGATAGAACACATATGGTACTGTAATGACACTGACTATAACTGTATACGTCAAAGTTTTGTATCGCCAAATCACGTGGCTGGTGCAAATTAAGACCTTAATCGTTGTGTAGAAGAGATATTTTTCAACCTTTTTTGTCAATGAAAGAAAATCATGTTATGTCATACGTACTTACCCTCACGTATTTAGTTAAAATGCAACTCATGATTCTTGTCTACGTAAGCTTTTGAAAACTGCGCGGCTAATACAGAGTGACATCCCTTGGCAAAAGTGAAAGTAGAGAAACCACGATGAAATTGTTCAGCTCAGTCTGACAGTTCTTGTGTTTGTTAAAACAGAAGTGCAGTCTGACTGAAATCACAATGTAAGCCTAGTAAAAAGGGATAAATTATTACTGTTCCTTTATGGCGGTACATTTCTTTTACCCACGTAATTATGTTGACTTGTGAGAAAAAGAAATGGCAAATTACGAAATGTGATACTGATAGTTAGACTGGAGTCACCAATTTTTTACAGGTAGATACAGGTGCGGAATTCAACAAGTACCTAATTCACCATCCTGGTAAGTAGCGAATGCACCAACATGGGTTACAGGCGTTGGGTATGGGTGGCATATATAATTTTTCAAGCAAAATCAATGTATTTCACAGTTGCTGTGAATAATATGGTGACGGATGTCAGTATCAGCCCGGATAGCTAAATGGTTAGAGCATCTGCCTTGGTAGTAAAAGGTTCTGGGTTTGATTCCTGGGTCCAGCCACAATTTTTCACCCTGCCTGTCACAATTTTACACATTTCGTTGTACATGGACGGTCATTTAATATGTTACAGCAAGGTACAATCTATCTGCCTGTCTGCACCCTGTCAGTAAGGCACTGGGCCAGGATATTCAAATGTGACATTTGTTTTCCTTGTAGTGAGAACACAGGGTGTACACTTTATTAATCTTATGTTCAAAGGTTCACAGCAGTACAGAACTTAAGCATTTGAAGTATTGTGGCTAGGATCATTAGTTACATAGATTTTCTCCATTGTGATACATGAAAAGATGATTATAGTTTTCAAGGTGAAAGTCACAGTTAAATTATTGTTTGAAAATTTTGAAGGCAAAGTACAAAATGAGCCTTTCAAGCTATTTTTTAAATCATCGAAGTTAGCACATGTTCCTCATGGTGAGACAAAAACACTCATTGGGCATGTTAGGTAAGGTCATTATTACAGTTAGGTATGGATTTAACATTTGTCCAACCCTTATTTTCTATATGCTCCTTAGAATAAGTTCATACATTCTTTAATTTGGAATCAGGACGTTTCGGCACCAAGATGTTTCGGCACCTATACACAGGTCGTTTCGGCACCAGGTATAGGATGTTTCGGCACCAGGTGTAGGATGTTTCGGCACCTATTTTCGGCACCCATTATGATTTATATTTGTAACATTCAGATATAATTATTATATAATATAACATATTATGTTTATGCAAGTTATAAGAATGTTTAATATGATTAATAAATTGATCTGTAATACTATTAGAAACAAACTATTGTTATTATCATTAAATATTTACATCACACACTACTATTTTTGTTTTCTATTGAAATGGTAAGATCAAAGGATAATTACTTAATTAGACCATGCATATTGTTCTAGTCATCACAAGGTTTCAGTTATGGTTTCAGGTAAAAGGTATGCAAATTGTCCAAGCTGATATATGCACGATCATTGGGATAAAAGCAAGTCTTTACAAATACAATATAAACATCATTAATTATGAGTATTGTAATTAAAATGGTAAAATATATATAAAAAAGAGAATATAGCATGATAAATCATTCATCATGTCGAACTTATGTGTGTCTTGCAAGTCTTCTGTGCGTCCTCGCCAGCATGCTATTCAATGTGACGACTGTTTGAGATGGACCCATCGGTTATGCGGTACCGGTAAGTACAAATTAATATGTATAAATTGTAACAAAAGAAAAAGATAAATTAAATAAAAAAGCGCTTTGGACACCCCTTGCTCGACTTAGGTGTAGTTAATTCCGATTTGTATTCATGTTTGGCTAATGATACTCAATATCTAATGTATATGAAGTTAATGTTAAAATGTGGTCCAAAGCGATTCTTTTTTAGATAAAGGTAGAGAAACGTGGATTTCAGCAATTTTTCAGTCATATCCCAACATGGAAACATGAGGTGACCAAACTTTCATAGTTATAATGGAAACCATAGGAATCAAACCCGACTCGCCTATACAAACTCTACACCAAGTACATTGAATGTTACATATCTACCGTAGTTCAAGGTCATGGTTGCAATGTCCGCATGTATAGATATGTAAAGATACATAAAATACATCAGCTCTACCCCTTATGGTTCTAGAGATATATAGCCAATGTGAAAGGTTTCGTTTTTTACATTGTAAATTATTGAAACCTAACGACTGCAGACAACTCCTGTGAAGTTTACTGTAGATGTATAATATATGTACTGGCACAAATACAACCGAACACACAACGTAATTAAGTTCAACACCTATAGTGAATTTATTATGGGTGCCGAAACGTCCTGGTGCCGAAACATCCTGGTGCCGAAACATCTTAGCAGGTGCCGAAACGTCCTGGTGCCGAAACGTCTATGATTCCTTTAATTTCTTGTATACATAGTGGTATGTCATGACCTTCTTTCAGATTCATACATCTAAGTTCAAGGTCATTGTCGCCTTTTGTTACATTTACTTGTCTGACACAATTCTACTCACCTCATTAAGATAAGCTCATACATAGTAGAAATGTCATTAAATTAAGCTCATACTTAGAAATGTCATTACAGGAATGTGGTGTGCCTCTACCTACATCTGAGGTAATGCATATGGTTGAGGCAACTGTCTTATGTCTTCTGAATAAAAATTTTCTTGTCTGACCCATAATTTCTACATGTATTATTAGAATCAATTCCTAATTGGTAGGAATATTCTTCACATTAGAATTAAGATAGTATGTGATGAATGTCATTCAGGATCATGCATCCAAAATCAAGATCAGTGTCACCTTGAGAGAAGTTGTATAGTGTAGCTCATAATATTTACAGTTTTGAATTGAAGAAATCTATTCAGGGAAAAATACTTTTGATGCAAGGTTGCATATTGTGGACTGTGGTTGTTGTCAACATATGTGAATATATTAAACTGAAATCTGTAGTGTAATTTCCTTATGAAAGAAATGAAAGTATTGGATGGAATTGTGTAAGACCTAATTCTGACAGAATTATTGCCCTTTGTAGAAAGTTGTTTCCATGAAATTAAGTGATTAGTGTTACTCCTGTTTCTGAAGTCAACATTTAATACTGTCATTATTTTGTTAGAAACAAAATTTTTTTATGAACAGATATTATTTAACTTTACAGAAAATTATATAAATCTCTAAATATCTGGACATAAAGATCTGGCATTCAATATATATAGTTAGCCCACAAATGGATGGCAGGAATACACCACCATACATAACATTGCACAGGTCAACATATTTGTAAAGATTTCAGCATAGTACTAATTTAATTGATAATATTTTGTGAAATTTAGTTTATACAGGTATAAGCTGCTATTTTTACTACATGTATGTCATGACATTTTTATTATTATTATAAATAGTAAAGGTAATAGGAAAAAAAAAATAGTTATTTTGTTAGATTGCTTCAAATCATATCAAGCATAGATGTGATGTTTGAGACACACTTGTCTTTTTAAGGTCCCCTAACTACAATGGTGATTAGTGATTGTGCCTTGTAAGAGGCAAATATCATAGGAATCTGCACAAAAAATTGAAATCAACTGAGCATGGTTTAAAAACTGCTAAGAGAGATGTAGCAATATTATTATTCAACAAAGAAGTATCTCAAATGAATTTTAATTATTTGCAGAGGATGAGACATACTCATCAGGATGGCTTCACAACTAAAGAGTAATATCCAGCCAGCTATCAAGAAAGAGTCCATCATTCAGAGTCAGACACTAGATGACCCAGACGTACTGTCTGCAATAACACTCTTTAAATCTGTCATACAAACATCTAGAGGACCACATGGAAGCATCAAAGTGATTCAGAATGCTATCGGAGGACATATGACCTTGACCTCTACATCCTGTCGTCTACTTAATGTGATGTCCTTTACTAAACCTGTACTTCGTCTACTTGTATCTGCTGCCCAAGGTCACATAAGTCATTACAGTGATGGAGGACTGTTTGTTATGTTGATGAGTCTCAGCTTGATTGAAAAGTCTCTAAAGTTTGACATCAGTTATCGATGTTTAGCAGAAATATTTGAACAGTTTCTTGCAATAGCTCAAGACATTTTAGAAAAGCCTTTAAAATTACCGTTCATAATATCAAATGTCAATCAACTTTCAAATGTCACAACATCAATATTAACGTCAAAACCTCTATGTCAGTTACAAGGAAATAATTTACAGTTCCTGACTAATCTGATAATAGAGGCATTTTTAAAAACTTTGCCAACAGCTATAGATATGCCATCTTCATCAGACAAAATTATGATTTTGTCTGTAGAAGGAACAATAAGTATGAATTCTCATATTTATGAAGGTTTACTTATAGAAGTGCCTGAATTCCCTGCTTATGCCTGTGATATACTAAAACATTACTTTGATAATAATAGCGTAGAAGTAAAGACAATTGCTCTCGTGACGATATCTATGTCTGGAGACACTGATCAGCATCTTGGTGGAAATTACGAGGTAACACATGATGTAAAACCTAGCGAAGTTGTCATAGATCACATGATACAGTTTTGTGAGGATCTGGTTCGATATAATGTCAATATATTACTGTGCCAAAAAGTAGTCCATCCTCGAGTGAAAAACTTTCTGAGAAAGAAACAAATATTTGTCATAGATAGACTTGGCCTTCAACCCATTCACTACGTCAAGGACCTTACAGGTGAATCAACAATTTTATATTAGAATATTCACTGTTTTCTTGACAGTCATTTTAAGTTCTTTCTAGCTAGTTAAGATAAATCACTTTTGTTGACTTTGATTTTACATATACTCAAGTCTAACTCTGCACAGATTTCAACTTTGAATTTACTACCAGTATCAGAAATGTAGAATACATGTTTAAGTGTTTAACTTAATGCTTCATGTGAAACTTTCGTTCCACAAATAAATTCAGTGCAAGATCCTCTTCAGAATAAAGTCCAGAAAAATAAGTGATTTACAGCATCAGTATTAGTATCAGTGCATACGTATACACAGTATACAGAACAGTACATAATATATCAAATACTAATAGAACAGAAGATCCTTTACCTACACTTTATACTCTTATTTCAGGAGCAACCCCTCTGCTCTCATTCTCTGACATTCCGAAGGACCAATTAGGGCAGCTGACTTCTGTCAATCATTTAGTTATAGAAAACAAGAGTTATCTCCACTTGAAAAACACAAATTCAAGTACTATTACTTTGCTTCTAAGTTCTTCCCAAGAGGAGTCTGTTGAGGAGCTTAAGGTAAAACAAAAAACACAACTTATAGTACAAAAATGTAAGGAATTGAGTTTGTTGTTAACATCTTGGATTTTCTTTTTAAATATAAAAGATGAAACTTCATTATTGGCTATCATACTCTACATACAAAGTCGTTTTTGACGATGGCAAGGGGATACATTTCATAGACTTCACTAAATGAAAAGTAGCTTTGCCAAGTTATCTCAATGAGGATTTTGACTTTTCAAAAACATCTTACTAAAAGTAAAATTCAGAAAATAAAGGAGAAAGGTTAGATCAAGTATTTCAGAGTAGGTAACAAGTTTGACTCCTAATAATTCAAGGCTGGTGTATAAAGCTCCTGTCTTCGTCAATGAGAGATCATGCAAGTTAAAGATCTCTTATACCTACCTGTCTTACCATTGCCAGGATGCACGTCAAAATCTGGACAATCCAGTGGTAATGCTGCCACAGTTACCATTGCCAGGGTGCAAGTCAAAATCTGGACAATCCAGTGGTGATGCTGCCACAGTTACTATTGCCAGGGTGCAGGTCAAAATCTGGACAATCCAGTGGTGATGCTGCCACAGTTTACCATAGCCAGGGTGCTAAGCAGCAGATCCAAATCTGGACAATCCAGTGGTAGTGCTGCCACAGTTTACCATAGCCAGGGTGCTGAGCAGCAGGTCAAAGGTCAAAATCTGAACATTCCAGTGGTAATGCTGCCACTATTGAAAGGAAATGAAAGTGGAAAAGGCATAAATCTATAAATAAATGTGAATGAATTCCATTACGTAGAATTTCTTTGCACAGGTTCTGGTTCAGACTGCATTGCAGACTTTAAGAAATGTGCTTTGTGATCCGAATGCACTGACAGGAGGAGGGTGTTGGCAGACATATCTAGCTGCTTTGCTGAAGGTGAAGGTGAGATTTTAGTAGGCTTAAACATGTTATCATAGCTACTCTCTTACATGCATTACAGAAAGGCGATCTGTCATCAGTTAGCTGTTATTAAGCTCATTGTAATGTTTTCTCAATAACTGAAAGCAAGAAAAGTACCAAAGTTCATATACCTTTATATATTTAGAATTAATCAGTACTGGTAGTAATGCAGGGAATGGTTTACAAAGCATAGTGTTCGTATGTTACCCATACAACACTTCTTTGTTTCATAGGTAGAGGATCAGATGACAGAGTTAACAGACAGTCTTCAGTGTACAAAGTCAGTGATAACCTCTGCTTGTAGAATCTTCACTGAAAGTTTACAAACTGTTGCCATGTCAACATCTGAGGAAGGAGAGTCACACATGACTAGTGAAACACATCCACACTACTGGAGAATACCACACATGGACAATACTTTACACTACGCCATGCCATGTTCCTGCGGTCAAATGTTAAAAAAACTGGATGAGCTACAATTCCTTCACGAGAATGGTCAAACCAAGAATGCAACAGTCAAGCCTATGTCAGATCATATCGATTTATCTCGGGCATCAACAATATTAGATCCTTATGCTTGTAGTGTATCGGCGCTACGGACAGCTGTATTAACAGCAAATGTCGTTCTTGGAATAGGTCAATTTATTGATGACAAAAATTAGTATAATAGAAATTTGCTGTCAAGACTTTGGAGAATGTTAATTTTTTAAAAGTTTATAGAAATATATATGATTGTATTTCACAGTTGAATTAATAAGTAATTTGGCTGTCCTCTTGACCAGTTTTTGTGTCATCTTTTGATGTTGTATATCAACACACAGGATTATTTTCTTTAAAGACTGTTTAAAACGAAAACAATTGTGCCTACTCATATATACAAGGTTTCTGTATTTGATGTTTTATGATAAAGTTTTTATTTCCTACAATCCATTTCATCTATAGAAATGTATTAAATGAGATATTGATTGTAATGCAAATATAAAACAACTTGAAGACATTTGAACAATCTTGATCCTATGTATGGGGATCTACAAAAGTCCCATTTGCCATTGCTTTCTGTCCTTTTGTCGGCAATTTAGATTTGAACCTTTTTTTATTAGCTATAGCTATAGTGCATCGTCCTTCGACGTCGTCGTCTATCAGTTGTTAACTTTTTCACATTTTCGACTTCTTCTCTGGAACTGCATTGCAGATTTCGATACCCTACTAAAATTGTGTTCGGGATCCAGATTCCCTCAGGGGTGGATCCAGAGCGGGGCCAAAAGTGCCCAAAACGGTACCCCTCTTCAAAAATCTTCTATTCCAGAACCAGGGAAAAAAGGAGAAACTAATTGCATTTCAACAATTTATAAAGATGGGTTATTAAAAATTGTGTTCGGGGTTTAGATCCGTCAAATAGACATTTACGAGTTTTTGACGTATTTTTGGACTTAGTGTAATGATCTTGAACCAAGACCATATCTACAAGTTCAAGGTCAGAGTGCACACAGACCAGATTGTTTTCATTTATGATTTCAATGCAGAAAAGTGTCATGTTTTTGAGTTAATTAATATTGAAGATTTCTTAATGACTATTTGGATCATAATTATGGTAAGTAATATTATTGTGAAAGAATTTTGTCAATATCTCAATTTTTGGATTTTGTATGAATTTTTTAAGACTTCCCAAAAAAAGGGGGTGGTGGTCATTTTCAGCTTTTCAACTTTTTCTGCAAAACTGTTGGAAGGATTTTAATAAATCTTGGTAGGAAAAAAATCACTTATGATCCCTTTCAAATTCTGTTGTTTTCGTCCAGACCTCTGTACAGGTAGCACCTCCATAGTCAAAAGTAGGTCACAAAAGAGTACCCTCCTTTGACAATATTCTTCTTCATACTGGCTGTATACAGAAACAAACCAAATCCATAGAAATGATCTAGAAGGATGAGTGTATTGTCATTTTGATTCCCTTCCAAAATCAAATTTTAGAATTTTTTTTTTACATTTGTTTGGACTTGGTGATTTCAGAAAAAGTGTCATATTTCCTTGTTAATTGATAATGATGATTTCTTATGGACTATTGTGATTATAATTATGGTAAGGAATGTTAATTTGAAAGAATTTTGTCAATATCTCAATTTTTGGATTTTCTATGAATTTTTCAAGACTTCCAAATGAGGATGTATAGGGACAATTCTTCACATTTTTAACTTCTGTTGTTATACCACTTGAAAGATTTTAATGAAACATAGTATACATGAAGTACTATAGGTCCTCTATCAATTTTGTACATTTCATCCAAATTGGTCAACAGATAATGCCACCATGTCTAAAAACTAGGTATCACAATGGTACATATACCACTTGGTAATTAAAATATGGAGAGTAGCGGTTCAAATCCAGCTGTGGTCAAAATTTTTTTTCATTTCTTTACACATCTAAATAAGTTTTTAGATGTTTCTCAACATATGAAATTAGGCCATTTTAAGTTGGATCTGGACAATATTTGAAACAATTGTTGTTCATGACCAAGACTTGAAATTAGTTAACAAAAGGCCCCACCTAAAGAAAATGACTAACTTGTTGCCCTGAATCACATCTTGCAGAGACAAAGCAAATGCTTAATATCAAAATCACCTGAATGGTTGTGCAAAAAAGTGTTGTTTTTTATTCAGGCCTGAAATAAAATTTGACATATTTTCAACATTTGTGTTGACTTTGTCACAGTAATGCAAAAATAAAAATGAATGAATTCTTCCTTCCTGCATAACTGATCATCTAGGTACTCAGGTGAGCGATATAGGCCCACTTGGGCCCCTTGTATTGTACAGCTGATTGATATTGTGATCTTGTATCCTTTGTACCTAAAAGAGAATGTAAATAATGAATTCCACGATACCTGCCTCCCAGGTGTAACCTCTATAAAGAGATTGCACACGGACATGATGCAATTTAGATCTTTTACAAGCTTGTGTTCATACCCAGCGTATTATTCAGGCTTCCCGGCAGTGGACATGTTTTTCAACTAACAGTGTGATTAGTAAATACATTTTCAAGCTGTTGTACAACTGCAAACATGACAGAAAGGAATTTCCACATTATGTCCTGATGGAGTAACCAGTCTTTGTAAGTAACAGAGATGGATGATATATGTTGATCGCAAAGATTTGATAGAAACTCTGGCTGGAAAGTACTAATTTCCATTGATAGAAATTCACTAATACTAAGTGATTAGCACCATGGTTCATCAGACGGTGGTATGCTCAGTTTAGGATCAAGAAGTCCCCAAGTTCAAACTCATTTGTGTCCAGTCTCCATTGCTTTGGAGACATCCATTGCATACGTACCAGAATCAAGCAGATACTGTCACTGCTGACAGATACTGTCACTGCTAGTAGCTAGTGAAATAATATTGTACATTACATCAAGCACATACAGTCTCTGTGGACAGATACTGTCACTGCTAGTGAAATAATCTTGTACATTACATCAACACTGTCACTGCCGACAGATACTTTCACTGCTAGTATTACTAGAATACCCCCGGAGGCAACAAAATTTGAAGTAGGGCAAAGACCAAGGTAAAGGTTACGAGGTCAAAACTTTTAGTACCAACATACAGGTCTTTCTACAAGGAATACACATGTGCAATTTGAAGGCCCCATCTCTTTTGTACAAAAGTTATGGCTAAGGTTAAAAGTTTTCTAAATCAGGTCAAACATCAAGGTCATGTGGTCAGAAATTTTGGAATAGACAGACAGGTTTTGCCACAACAAATACAAGTGTAGTATGAAGGCCCCATCTATTTTGGTTCAAAAGTAATGGCCAAGGTTAAAGTTTTCCAAAAGTAGATCAAGATCACAGGGTCAAAACTTTTAGTACCGACAGAGAGGTCTCGCCACAAAGAATACACATGTATATAATGAAGGCCCCATCTGTTTTGATTCAAAAGTTCTGGCTAAGGTTAAAGTTGTCTAAAGTGGGTCAAATGTCAGGGTCACGGGGTCAAAAATTTTGGCACTGACAGAAAGGTCTTGCCAAAAGAAATAAAATTTTGGTACCGACAGAAAGGTCTTGCGACAAAGAATAGGCATGTATTATGAAGACCCCATCTAATTTGGTTCAAAAATTATGGCCAAGGTTAAAGTTTTTTAAAAATAGCGCAAACGTCAAGGTCAAGGTCATGGGTCAAAAGCTTAAAGTTTTCTGGACATACACACGGACAGACAGACAGACAAGGTGATTCCAATATAACCCCAAACTTCGTTTGCAGGGAATATAATAATCTTGTACATTACATCAACACTGTCACTGCCGACAGATACTTATACTGCTAGTATAACTAGAATACCCCCGGAGGCAACAAAATTTGAAGTAGGGCAAAGACCAAGGTAAAGGTTACGAGGTCAAAACTTTTAGTACCAACATACAGGTCTTTCTGCAAGGAATACACGTGTGCAATTTGAAGGCCCCATCTCTTTTGTACAAAAGTTATGGCTAAGGTTAAAAGTTTTCTAAATCAGGTCAAACATCAAGGTCATGTGGTCAGAAATTTTGGAATAGACAGACAGGTTTTGCCACAACAAATACAAGTGTAGTATGAAGGCCCCATCTATTTTGGTTCAAAAGTAATGGCCAAGGTTAAAGTTTTCCAAAAGTAGATCAAGATCACAAGGTCAAAACTTTTAGTACCGACAGAGAGGTCTTGCCACAAAGAATACACATGTATATAATGAAGGCCCCATCTGTTTTGATTCAAAAGTTCTGGCTAAGGTTAAATTTGTCTAAAGTGGGTCAAATGTCAGGGTCACGGGGTCAAAAATTTTGGCACTGACAGAAAGGTTTTGCCAAAAGAAATAAAATTTTGGTACCGACAGAAAGGTCTTGCGACAAAGAATAGGCATGTATTATGAAGACCCCATCTATTTTGGTTCAAAAATTATGGCCAAGGTTAAAGTTTTTAAAAAATAGCACAAACGTCAAGGTCAAGGTCATGGGTCAAAAGCTTAAAGTTTTCTGGACATACACACGGACAGACAGACAGACAAAGTGATTCCAATATAACCCCAAACTTCGTTTGCAGGGAATATAATAATCTTGTACATTACATCAAGCAGATACTGCCACTGCTGACAGATCTTGTCACTGCTGACAAATACTGTCACTGCTTATGAAATAATCTTTTACATTACAGCATGTAGATAGATACAGTCACTGTTGACATAAATATATACTGTGACTTCTAGTGAAATTAAAACAACACACAAACAAATCATTATTGAGGGTTTGCCTTTTGTTTTCCTATCTTGTGGAATATATGGAAGTAAAAGAAGATTCCTGATTATAGGGTATCTCATACGGTAGTGCGCCTGCCTTGAAACTGTGAGGTCTATGGTTTGAAGCTAACAGCTGATCTCTCAGTTCTGTCACTTCTGTTAGATTCAACATTTAAAACTCAAGGCCCTCGACATGAGTATTTCACAAAATCAAATAGTATCTTTCACAGGACTAGTCTCACTTCATAACCTTGGCACAAGTACAATGAATGCCCTTGACATGAATACATTATTCGATGTCGCATGATTACATTGCTGGATATCCATGAGATAAGTAGGTCACTAAATATCCATGACATTTGTTCAACACTAGATATCCATGACATTTGTTCAACACTAGATATCTATGACATTTGTTCAACACTAAATATCCATGACAATAGCACAGTACTGGATATCCATGACAACAGTTTATCAGTAAATATCCAGGACAATAATATATCACTAGATATCCATGACAATAGCTTACATCAGTAGATATCAACGACAGCAGCACAGCACTAGATATCAATGACTATAGTACATCATTAAATATCCATGACAATAGTATATCACTAGATATCTATGGCAACAGTATATCACTAGATATCGATACAAATAACTTACATTACTAGATATCCATGACAATAGTACATCAAGAGATATCCATGAAAATAGTACATCATTAGATATCCATGACAATAGTACATTACTAAATATCCATGACAATAGTATATCACTAGATATTGATGACAATAGCCTACATCATTAGATATAAATGACAATAGCCTACATCACTAAATATTCATGAAAATAGTACATCAGTACATATCCATGACTTTAGGACATTACTTAATATCCATGACAACAGTGCATCACTAGATATCTATGGCAACAGTATATCACAAGATATCCATGACAATAGTACATCACCAGATATCCATGACAGAACATCACTTGATATCCATGACAATAGTACATCACTAGATATCCAAGACAATAGTACGTCACTAAATATCCATGACATCACATCACTTGATATCCATAACTGTAGAACATTACCAGATATCTCTGACAATAGTACATCACTAGATATCTATGATAATAATATATCACTAGATATCAAGGACAGTAGCACATCACGGAATATCCAGGACAATAATATATCACTAGATGTCGATGAAAATAACTTGCATCACTAAATATCCATATCAGTAGCACATCACTAGACATCGAAGACAAAAGTACATCACCAGATATCAATGAAAATAGTACATCACTATATATCCAGGACAATATTACATCACTAGATATCCATGACAATAGTACATCATTAGATATCCATGACAATAGTACATCACTAGATATCCATGACAACAGTATATCACTAGATATCCATAACAATAGTACATTACTAGATATCCATGACAATAGCACATCACTAGATATCGATGGCAACAGTACATCACTAGATATCCATGATAATAGTACATACCTTAATATCCAGGACAATAGTATATCACTAGATATCGATGGCAACAGTACATCACTAGATATCCATGATAATAGTACATCATTAGATATCCATGACAATAGTACATCACTATATATCCAGGACAATAGTATATCACTAGATATCCATGATAATAGTACATCACTAGATACCCATGACAATAGTGCATCATTAGATATCCATGACAATAGTACATTACTAGATCTCCATGACAACAGTGCATCACAAGATATCCATAGTTTATAATAACCTAAAACTTTATTATTCCTACAATGAAAGCGTACATCTCAAAGCAAGACCTCTTAATCCATAATAACTCGATACATTATATAAAAGACATACCCTATTGAAGAGATCATATCATGACGCTTGATTTCTTGAGAAAGTTGTATGTAGTCAGTACATGGACAGTAGAAAAACTGAAGTATCAAAATCTGGGACAACTTTAAAAGTCTCTTTAGTGATGCTGAAGACTGAGACTGTGGAAATCCAGAGTATATACACCTGTAGAGCAAACATATTACCAATGCGACCCAAGTAAGAACCATAGAACCCATCCAATAAGAGATATGCATAAATCTTGGTTTTAGAATTAAAAAAACATTGTCACAGTAAATTAGGAATATATGTGTATATTTCGGGTCTGTATAAGCACAGAGAACTAGGGCCTTTGGTTATCGTAGGGAACCAATAGTCCACCAGCAGAGGTCTAGACCCAGTGTTTATAATAAATACAAGAACACACACATAATCAGTTTAGTGTACCATATAGACATCAGTTTCGTTAAAACACTTCAGACTTTGATGGTACTCCATACCTTTATTCTCAATCTCATACATACATGTACATGTATTATGTCAAGAACATCAACGGATATTTGTTAAAAAAAAACAACTACTGAGGGGCTGCGGTGGACGATCCGGGTTCAATTCCCGGATTGCGCCACTACGTTTAAGAGCTTGGTTAACTCTGCTTCAATGTCACTGAAAAATTGTTGAAAGCGACATAAACCATCAACCAACCAATCTAAAAATATTGACTAATATGACTATGACCACAGACACTAGATATCTTTGATGTTAGATTATCACTGAATATCTTTGACATGAACATGTCACTAGATAACCTCGACATGAATACAGCTTTAGCTATTATGGCAAGTTAATGTCGAGTAGGGGATGCTTACTCCTCCATGATACATGATCCATACTCTATTTATTTTGTATATAATATATAGGTCTACAGATAGGCCTGTAGGAACTGAGGATGGGTGGGTGGGTACAAGCCCCACTTTTGTCCGATCATGGACCAACTTGTTATCACGCTACGAAATGATTCAATATTACGTTGTCCCCTTCCCTACTTTAGAAATGCCTCCTGTGGTCCGTATATCATTAGATGTTCCTTATTGACTACTGTTCAGTATCGTAAGATTTTATTTCTATAGGTACATCACTGGATATCTCTTATATCAATACATCACTGGATATCGCTGATATTCGTACATAATTGGATATCCCTGATATCAATACTACACAGGATATCTCTGATATCAGTACATCGTTGGATATCCCTGATATCAGTACACCATTGGATATCTCTGATATCAGAACATTTCTGCATATCCCTGATATCAATACATCATTGGATATGCCTGATATCAGTACATCATTGGATATCTCTGATATCAATACATCAATGGATATCTCTGATATCAGTATGCCCTTGGATATCTTTAATCAGTACATAATTGGATATCTCAGATATCATTACATTACTGGATATCGCTGGTGTCAGTACATCATTGGATATCCCTAATATTAGTACATTAAAGGACAACTGACATTAGTACTTCACTTGATATTCTAATAATGAATTTATATAAACTAGATGTTCTTTACAAGAATAAATAATTAGTAACTTGACATGATTTACTATTTTTTAAACATCAATAAATACCGTTGACATCAGTACAATAAATATCATTAATATGTCTAAATCATTAGATGACCTTCACATATTTCATTGACACGAGTACATATCACCAGATATTCTTCAGATTAGAACATCATTTGTTATCCTCAACATGAGTACATTACTAGATCTTTGATACAAATACATCATTTGATATCCTTGACATGTTTTACACGTCACCATTAAATGAGTATGGCATTCATATTCTTGGCATGAGTACATCTCTGGGTGTTCTTGGCACAAGTAAATCTTTGAATGTTCTTGGCATGAGTGCATCTCAGGATGTTCTTGGCATAAGTACATCTCTGGATGTTCTTGGCACGGGTAATTCTCTGAATGTTCTTGGCACGAGTACATCTCTGGATGTTCTTGACACGGGTACATCTCTGAATGTTCTTGGCACGGGTACATCTCTGGATGTTCTTGGCACGGGTACATCTCTGGATATTTTTGGCATGAGTACAACTCTGGATGTTCTTGTTGTTAGTTTATCATCAATGTACTGGACATGAGCATGAATATATCACTCAACATCTGGCATCCTAGAAACGGGCAGATCACAAGATACCTTAAAATAAAACATGTACAGTACTGGAACTAGAGGATGTCTTTGATATCGATTAGATATCCTAGACACAAGTACATCACTAGATACCCTTAAAACAGGTTCGGTATTGAATGTCTTTGATATTGATCGGATATCTTCGACATGAGTACATTACAAGATACCCTTAAAACATGTACATTACTGGATGTCTTTGTTACTGATTGGGTATCTTCGACATTACATCACAAGATACCCTTAAAACATATACAATACTTGATGTCTTTGATATTAATTGGATATCTTAAACATGATTACATCACAAAATACCCTTAAAACATGTACAATACTTGATGTCTTTGATATTGATTGGATATCGTAGGCATAATACATCACTATATGTCCTTGACATAAGTGCATCCTTGACATGAGTACTAGATATCTCCAATAATGGCAGTATAAGGAAGACACTAGATATTCTTAGTTATTTACTGGATGTCCTTGTTATGAGTATATCATTCATGTCCTTCTGACCTTGACATTATCATATCATTTCATATTCTGACATCAGTACATAATTGGTTGTCTTCCACATCATGAATGGACATGTGTATATCCTTGACATGAGTACATCTCTGGATGTTTTTATTACATCAGTACATCAATGAATGTCCTTAACATGAATATGAGTACATCACTCCATACTGACACGATTACATGTATATTATCAGCTGAGTATCTTTTATCTTCAACATGAGTATATTATTGTACGTATTTGCAATCCATAAGTACATCTCCAAATAAACTTGAGATCACTTTACCTGAGTATACATCATTGATATTCTACACCCATCATTTGATATCCTTCACATTGTGTCCATCACTAGGTATCTCTGACATGAAGTATCATTGGATATTCTACACCCATCATTTGATATCCTTCACATTGTGTCCATCACTAGGTATCTCTGACATGAGTGTATCATTGGATATTCTACACATATCATTTGATATCCTTCACATTGTGTCCATCACTAGGTATCTCTGACATGAGTGTATCATTGGATATTCTACACCCATCATTTGATATCCTTCACATTGTGTCCATCACTAGATATCTATGACATGATTGTATCACTGGATATTCTACACCCTCATTTGATATCCTTCACATTGTGTCCATCAATAGATATCTATGACATGATTGTATCACTGGATATTCTACACACATCATTTGATATCCTTCACATTGTGTCCATCAATAGATATCTCTGACATGAGTGTATCATTGGATATTCTACACCCATCATTTGATATCCTTCACATTGTGTCCATCAATAGATATCTCTGACATGATTGTATCACTGGATATTCTACACATATCATTTGATATCCTTCACATTGTGTCCATCAATAGATATCTCTGACATGATTGTATCACTGGATATTCTACACCCTCATTTGATATCCTTCACATTGTGTCCATCAATAGATATCTATGACATGATTGTATCACTGGATATTCTACACACTTCATTTGATATCCTTCACATTGTGTCCATCAATAGATATCTCTGACATGAGTGTATCATTGGATATTCTACACCCATCATTTGATATCCTTCACATTGTGTCCATCACTAGATATCTATGACATGATTGTATCACTGGATATTCTACACACATCATTTGACATCCTTCACATTGTGTCCATCAATAGATATCTCTGACATGAGTGTATCATTGGATATTCTACACCCATCATTTGATATCCTTCACATTGTGTCCATCACTAGATATCTATGACATGATTGTATCACTGGATATTCTACACCCTCATTTGATATCCTTCACATTGTGTCCATCAATAGATATCTATGACATGAGTGTATCATTGGATATTCTACACACATCATTTGATATCCTTCACATTGTGTCCATCACTAGATATCTCTGACATGAGTGTATCATTGGATATTCTACACACATCATTTGATATCCTTCACATTGTGTCCATCACTAGGTATCTATGACATGAGTGTATCATTGGATATTCTACACATATCATTTGATATCCTTCACAATGTGTCCATCACTAGATATCTATGACATGAGTGTATCATTGGATATTCTACACCCATCACTTGATATCCTTCACATTGTGCTCATCACTAGATATCTCTGACATGAGTGTATCATTGGATATTCTACACATATCATTTGATATCCTTCACATTGTGTCCATCAATAGATATCTCTGACATGAGTGTATCATTGGATATTCTACACACATCATTTGATATCCTTCACATTGTGTCCATCAATAGATATCTATGACATGAGTGTATCATTGGATATTCTACACCCATCATTTGATATCCTTCACATTGTGTCCATCAATAGATATCTATGACATGAGTGTATCATTGGATATTCTACACACATTATTTGATATCCTTCACATTGTGTCCATCACTAGATATCTCTGACATGAGTGTATCATTGGATATTCTACACCCATCATTTGATATCCTTCACATTGTGTCCATCAATAGATATCTCTGACATGAGTGTATCATTGGATATTCTACACACATCATTTGATATCCTTCACATTGTGTCCATCAATAGATATCTATGACATGAGTGTATCATTGGATATTCTACACACACCATTTGATATCCTTCACATTGTGTCCATCAATAGATATCTATGACATGAGTGTATCATTGGATATTCTACACACATCATTTGATATCCTTCACATTGTGTCCATCAATAGATATCTATGACATGAGTGTATCATTGGATATTCTACACACATTATTTGATATCCTTCACATTGTGTCCATCAATAGATATCTATGACATGAGTGTATCATTGGATATTCTACACACATCATTTGATATCCTTCACATTGTGTCCATCAATAGATATCTATGACATGAGTGTATCATTGGATATTCTACACACATCATTCGATATCCTTCACATTGTGTCCATCAATAGATATCTATGACATGAGTGTATCATTGGATATTCTACACACATCATTTGATATCCTTCACATTGTGTCCATCAATAGATATCTATGACATGAGTGTATCATTGGATATTCTACACACATCATTTGATATCCTTCACATTGTGTCCATCAATAGATATCTATGACATGAATGTATCATTGGATATTCTACACACATCATTTGATATCCTTCACATTGTGTCCATCAATAGATATCTCTGACATGAGTGTATCATTGGATATTCTACACACATTATTTGATATCCTTCACATTGTGTCCATCAATAGATATCTATGACATGAGTGTATCATTGGATATTCTACACACATCATTTGATATCCTTCACATTGTGTCCATCAATAGATATCTATGACATGAGTGTATCATTGGATATTCTACACACATCATTTGATATCCTTCACATTGTGTCCATCAATAGATATCTCTGACATGAGTATAACATTGGATATTCTACACACATCATTTGATATCCTTCACATTGTGTCCATCAATAGATATCTATGACATGAGTGTATCATTGGATATTCTACACACATCATTTGATATCCTTCACATTGTGTCCATCAATAGATATCTATGACATGAGTGTATCATTGGATATTCTACACCCATCATTTGATATCCTTCACATTGTGCTTATCTCTAGATATCTCTTACATGAGTGTATCATTGGATATTCTACACATATCATTTGATATCCTTCATATTGTGTTCATCACTAGATATCTGACATGAGTGTATCATTGGATATTCTACACATATCATTTGATATCCTTCACAATGTGTTCATCACTAGATATCTCTGACATGAGTGTATCATTTGATATTCTCCACATATCATTTGTTATCTTAACATTGTGTCCATCACTAGATATCTCTGACATGAGTGTATCATTGGATATTCTACACATATCATTTGATATCCTTCATATTGTGTTCATCACTAGATATCTCTGACATGAGTGTATCATTGGATATTCTACACACATCATTTGATATCCTTCACAATGTGTTCATCACTAGATATCTCTGACATGAGTGTATCATTTGATATTCTACACATATCATTTGTTATCTTAACATTGTGTCCATCACTAGATATCTCTGACATGAGTGTATCATTGGATATTCTACACACATTATTTGATATCCTTCACATTGTGTCCATCACTAGATATCTCTGACATGAGTGTATCACTGGATATTCTACACATATCATTTGTTATCTTAACATTGTGTCCATCACTAGGTATCTCTGACATGAGTGTATCATTGGATATTCTACACACATTATTTGATATCCTTCATATTGTGTTCATCACTAGATATCTCTGACATGAGTGTATCACTGGATATTCTACACATATCATTTGATATCCTTCATATTGAGTTCATCACTAAATATCTCTGACATGAGTGTATCATTGGATATTCTACACCCATCATTTGATATCCTTCACATTGTGTCCATCACTAGATATCTCTGACATGAGTGTATCACTGGATATTCTACACACATTATTTGATATCCTTCACATTGTGCTCATCACTAGATATCTATGACATGAGTGTATCATTGGATATTCTACACATACCATTTGATATCCTTCACATTGTGTCCATCACTAGATATCTCTGACATGAGTGTATCATTGAATATCCACTAATCAAGACTAGATACATCATACCCTTGGCAATACTAGACTACTGCCTGGATGGTCTTCATAAAGATATCACTGGATAAGCCTTCATACAAGTAACACTGAAATAACTTGACAAAAACTATCAAAATAATTTTATACATCTTTGACAGGAAATTATTAATACATATCCTTGAAAACAGTATGTAAGTAATCATTGATAAGATCAAGTACATTACTATATTATTTGACATCCTTATTAACAGCACAGTATGGGATACCCAGTGCCCTGAGTGGACACCTACAACATGCATGATCACACCACAGCTCGATGTCCTTCAGTTTATTATGAACATGTATATTTTATCTTGGGCCTCAATAATACTGAGATAAAGACAATACTTATTTATATGAATTCTGATACTTAAATAATTATCTTTAACTAACATTTCATTTTATTACAACTCCATTTCTGTATCACAATAAAAATGAATAATCAATACATTTCTAATAACATTAACTAAAATATAAAACATGCATAATAATACATGAATGGTTTTAAGTCCCTTCCAGTTCCATGAGCTTTATACATGTTATTTGATGTTATATCACTTTTATTTCTATGGAGTATAAACACCAGACTGGAGGCACAAACATGCAGACGTTATGAATGTGTCATTTGAACAAAACGACATTATCAAAGGTTAAAATGTTTTGTCCGCAGTAAATTTTCAATCCAGCGTTCCCTCCAGAAAAACGTAGCAATCCTTTGAGTCTAACATTCCATCCAAGTCTTTACGCTGAAGTGTTTTCCTTTTGCTGTTTAGTGTGCTAACCACTGCATCTTTTGATATAGAATGAATAAAAAGTTCGGTGGCTTTAGCAAGTGTTATCACTGCTTCCTGACTAGCTAATGTCACATCTGGATCGCTTTTCATAATTGACTTAATTCTTGACAAAGGTAACCTCATAGATTTTTCATTATCATTGACCTGTTGCTTATCCCCATCTTGTGATGGCGACACATTTGTCTCCGTTTCCATTTCTTTATTCTCATCTCCTTCTCCCGCCATTTTTCCAATGTTTTGGTTTGCTTTAAGGAAGTACTCGCACTTTATCGTTAAACACATCATTCATTTTAATGGGAAAGCGCAAGGGTATTCCAAATGGAAACATAATTTACATTGGCAACTAAATCTTACGCAGATAACGATTGGCTGCTGTAGGAAATTTTCCAATCATATCTCGTGTAACAAATCGGATCGGTTTTAGGGTTTATACCTACTAGTGATCCATCGGTTATGTCAAGAGCAGGACTCATGTATTGTTGGTGTATTTTGTAATTTCATTCTTTATTGTAAAATTTATTTAGTATGAAGGAAATGAACTTCTTAAACAAAACTGTTTAGAATTTCCTCTGACATGTCACATGATGAACAAGCACCTGCTGATACTGAGTAATATGGCTCTGGTAAAGTTATCATGATTTTCACAAGTATTTGGGGTGTAGCATCTAATCTACAAAATCATTGTGGTACTTTTTCACAGAATATTGGTATCAGTCGTTAACCAGCTTAGTAATTTTACAAGCCGGACCCCGGCTGACAGGCTTAGATGACGAATATCAGAAATGGCACCGAACACATGCACCAAAACGGCACCTATATAACGATAACACCTTAAATAATAGCAAATTATTTTGGCCCTTACAATATCATATAGGCCTAGCTATGACATTGCAAAAATTGCACAAATTTAAGAGGTTTTTTCCTTCAAGTTTTGACAGCTAGTCTGTTACAAAGTCATACAAGTTACAACACAGTAGGTCTCTGTTATAAATCAATAACGAGTGTAAATAGCAAGGTGAAAAATTGGGTTTAGATCTTGGAATCAAACCTAGGTCATTCTACTTTTAGGATGGACGTAATTCTCACCATTGAGCTCTCCAGGCCAATACCGGCATCCATACATCCACTCCTTGAAATCTTATAAAACTAATTACAGAGAAACTGACCCTTGTTGACTCCTTTACATGAAGGTCACTCTCTCACACCATATCTGTTATAGCAGGCATGGTGTAAAATTGATGCTAGAGCCAGGAATCAAACTGGAACCTTTAGGGCACTCGGATGCTTTGAATCATTGAACTTTCAGAGCTGATACCTGAGGAATATATCAGCATGTCACATCAGCACACATGAGCTAGCAGCTTAATATTTCAGCATTTTGTGATCTCTATCTGTATTGTTGCAAGATAAACAAATGCAGTATATCTCCTTTCAGGTGATACTAGTGTTTTGGGTCTTTACATGTATTTTGCCAATTCTAGATCTGTGTTAATGGTGCTGTTCTGAATGTTTCATTTACCATCGTTTCCTTGTCTTTCTTAAATTTCAAATTGATCATATGAATTAATGTTAATTAATTTGCTTGACAATGCAGGACATGTTTTGACCTACTTTCATGGAGCTAGTGCACTAATTATTTCTATTTCAGATTCAAAATTATGCTTGGTGTGACCTTTCAATTTTCAATGCCAAATTTTCTTAATTTTTGATAAAATTAATGATTCATGAATTTTACTATTCCTTCTCTACCAAAATGAAATATAGTGGTAAAGAAGTAATGGTCTGTCTGGTTGTCTCTCTCTTTTTCCACTTTTTTGCCTGTTACAGCTAGTGTTTGTCAATTGGATTTAAAACTCTTCTCAACGTTTGCACATATATTGAGTGTGACAGATGTATATTGGCCTGGATAGTTCACTAGTGAGAGTGTCTGTCTTTATAGCAGAAAATTATGGGTTTGATACCCAGGTCCAGCCACATCTTTTTCTCTTTTCTGTCACATTTGGTGCTGTAGCGAGCCCTCATGAGTAGCATGTGCAGTGTGAAGGTTGTAAGGTTGGGTTGTTGTGTGTTTCGGTTTCCAGGATACCAGAATGTAAACTACTGACAACCAAACTATACTATACATGGAATTGATGTTAACTATTGACAACCAAACTATACCACACAGTGCAGTGATGTAAACTATACTGTTAACCAGAATACACCATACAGTGCAGTGATGTACATGTAAACTACTGACAACCAAACTATACCATACAGTGCAGTGATGTAAACTGCTGACAACCAAACTATACCACACAGTGCAGTGATGTAAACTATACTGACAACCAAACTATACCACACAGTGCAGTGATGTAAACTACAGACAACCAAACTATACCACACAGTGCAGTGATGTAAACTATACCATACAGTGCAGTGATGTAAACTACTGACAACCAAACTTTACCATACAGTGCAGAGAAGTAAACTACAGACAACCAAACTATACCACACAGTGCAGTGATGTATACTATACCACACAGTACAGTGATGTAAACTACTGACAACCAAACATTACCACACAGTGCAGAGATGTAAACTATACTGAAACCAAACTATACCATACAGTGCAGAGATGTAAACTACTGACAACCAAACTATACCACACAATGCAGTGATGTAAACTACAGACAACCAAACTATACCACACAGTGCAGTGATGTAAATTATACTGACAACCAAACTATACCACACAGTGCAGAAATGTAAACTATACTGACAACCAAACTATACCACACAGTGCAGTGATGTAAACTATTGACAATCAGTCTATTCCGTACAGTGCAGAGATGTAAACTACTGACAACCAAACTATACCACACAATGTAGTGATGTAAACTACAGACAACCAAACTATACCACACAGTGCAGTGATGTAAACTATACCATACAGTGCAGTGATGTAAACTTCTGACAACCAAACTTTACCATACAGAGCAGAGAAGTAACTACAGACAACCAAACTATACCACACAGTGCAGTGAAGTATACTATACCACACAGTACAGTGATGTAAACTACTGACAACCAAACATTACCACACAGTGCAGAGATGTAAACTATACTGAAACCAAACTATACCATACAGTGCAGAGATGTAAACTACTGACAACCAAACTATACCACACAATGCAGTGATGTAAACTACAGACAACCAAACTATACCACACAGTGCAGTGATGTAAATTATACTGACAACCAAGCTATACCACACAGTGCAGAAATGTAAACTATACTGACAACCAAACTATACCACACAGTGCAGTGATGTAAACTATTGACAATCAGTCTATTCCGTACAGTGCAGAGATGTAAACTACTGACAACCAAACTATACCACACAATGTAGTGATGTAAACTACAGACAACCAAACTATACCACACAGTGCAGTGATGTAAACTATACCATACAGTGCAGTGATGTAAACTACTGACAACCCAACTATACCATACAGTGCAGAAATCCAAACTACTGACAACCCAACTATACCATACAGTGCAGTGATGTAAACTACAGACAACCAAACTATACCATACAGTGCAGTGATGTAAACTACTGACAACCAAACTATACCATATAGCGCATTCTGTTGGGTTTAATTGAAGAATAACATTTGTATGTTTCATTAAGCAGAATTTTTCTGCATGAAAATTCAAGTGAAAAGGGTTGTAGAACATGACCCTTAGTCAGTTGTTGCTTGGCCTTTTTGCCAATACATGTATGTTCAAATTGAGAACGGTGTTTTAATCACATCATAGATTTGGTCCCACAAAATAAACCCCAGTTAATTGAGGCATTGTTTAAAATTTCTCAATTGTAAGAGTTTTTCATAGGAAGCAGGAAGTCCTAGGGTCAAGTCTGGCCATTAAAGTTTCTTCCTGCCTCTTTACAAATAATCAATAAAGAGCTTGAGCTTAGAGCATCAAAAATCAATTGTTGCATGGGTAGAGAAGACTGTATGCAAGATGGAAGTATAGATGGAAATTTTGAATTAGTTTAGTTGTAATTTAAATTATTATTTTTCAGGAAAAAAATTCTAAAATGAAATAAATTATTATGTTTTTGTGAAGGGATGCCATGTTGAGAGATGTATATACTTATCTACTTAAAACTTCAGCATTCTGGTAACATTGTTGTGGATAGATCAGATTTACATATATAACTATCTGATTCTTTTTCAGATCAAAGAATGACAAGTTGACATACATCATGATTCAAGGCAGTGTCAAGTTTCTATCTGGAACATTAGTGCTTTTGTTTGGATTAGTTCCTCTGATCCTGAAAACACATCCCTGGTTACTACAGAAAGTTGTCTTCCTAAACGCAGGTATGTGGTAGATACCATATGATATATATTGATGATTCTGAATGTAGGTTTTCTGGTGCCTGTTTGTTCGGCCCCAATTAATCCATCACTTATAGTAACATTATTGCATGTTGGCGGTTCTCGGTTAATCCATGACTGTAGTTATGTAGGCAGTTCTTGGCTATTCTATCACTATAGTTATGTTTGTAGTTCTCGGTTAATCCATTTCTGTAGTTATGTTGGCAGTTCTCGGTTAATTCTTTACAAGTTTGATCACTCTACTTCGTATCAGTGTCAAAAACTGCAGGTTAATTTTGAAGTGGGTATCAAGACAATGATTTAGAACTAATAACAATTTTGGCACTAACTATAACCCTCTGTTAGGGTTGACTCTTAAATTGTTGCCTCTTGTAGAATGGCCCTAAATATAGTCTGTGGTAGATTTGCACTAACTATAGTAACTGGTAGGTTGGCACAAACTATAGCCACTGGTAAACTAATAGTCTCTGATAGGTTAGCAACAACTAAAGCCCCTAGTAGATTGGCATTAACTATAGCCTCTGGTAGGTTAACACTAACTATAGCGTTTAATAGGTTGGCAATAACCATAGTCTCTGGTAAGTTTGCACTAACTATAGCCTGTGGTAGGGTTACCACTAGCTATAGCCTGTGGTAGGTTGTTTCATATGTCAACTATTCATTGAGTATCAAAATGCTTTCTGACATCAAGACTGATTATAAAATTATTTTTATCTCTCCTCGATGAAGGAGATGGTAGCTTACACTTTATCCCCAGCATCAGCATTGGCATCAGAGTCAGGTAAAGAAGTTTGAGTAAGGTCCAGTTTAAGAGAAATATATGTGCTACATGAATGAAACTGGTGTACAGGTTTGTACCATGCATTGGATTGTGCATATGACCTACATTTTCTGCATGATTGACCAGGTTAAGAAATATGGGAAAAGTCAAATTAGATAGAAGTATAAGTGCTACATGATTGAAAGTAGAAATACATAGGCATCTTGACATACCAGATACTTCATCTGACCTACACTTTCTACTTGATTGACTGGGTCAAGAAGTTTGGGGTAGCTCAGTATTGGACAAGTACTCATGTCAGAGTGACGAAACTTGCATCGGTGGTTCCTCTTAGAATACTGAAATGGACTCATGCATCAGATACTGCATCTGACCCTCTTTTTCCACTTGAATGACTCAGTTTAGAAGTTTAAGGTAGCTCAGTATTGGACAGATCTGTCTGTGTCCTATCTAGGCATCCTATTTACAAATCTGAATTTGAGCCAACTATTTTACCACATTTATGAAGTACTATTTAGTCAACTTCCTGCAATTGAAAGTGAAATGTTGCCTTTGAGGTGAGCTATGTAATCTATGATTACCCTAGTTTTAAATTTGGTAATAATATGAAAATAAAAGCTTTTGTATAAATGCATATGTTGGGAAATAAAAAGATACCTGTTCGTATTCAATTGCTATTTGTTTAATATCATACAAAATGCTCACAACAGACTAATTCTGAGTTTTCAATTATGCTTAGAAATTCTTTTAAAAATATTACCAAAAATGCACTGTACTAAAGACAAATATTAACGTTTCAATCATAAAACAATTATTACACATTGAAGTGCAACTTTATTTTTAGTATTTCAGTATTGAGTAGATATCACTGTTGCCCTTATGACTTGTTCACTTGTAATCCTTTTGCTGTAAGTGATCTTACAGAATATTATTCAGATCATGTTGCCCAGACACAGACAATTTCTCATAAAATTAAGATTTCATAATGAAAGAAACGAAACTTGGAAATGGTCTTTTCTGAACTTATCTGAAGAGTTAAAACGTGTAGCAGTTGTACCATACTTGTTAAAGCCTAACTTCAGCTGTGGATTAAGTACATACCAGAAGGTCTTGTAGTGTATTGATCAAGTACCGGTATGTATTTAGTTCTTCACAAAAAAGTGTAAACTATCTGTTATAAAAATAGACATTTATGTCAGTAGTATTTGAAAATGTAAATTCAGTTGATAACATTCATGTTGATATCTATATATAAACTTGTGAAATAATTAATATACATTTGCTCTTTTAGTTGCGTTTCCTCCTTTCCAAGATGTGAAAAACCCTGATAAGCATGGAATCAAAGGTGGAAAGAATTTTTATTTGAATGTAACTACAGAATCTACGATAGGAGTGTGGTAAGATATACTGACATACACAGTAAAACATTCATTTAATTATCATTGCCTCATGCAACTTGTGTTAGAGAGGATATATTACCAAGTCATGTATCAGTCATTCTGTATGTTTGTTACTATCTTCGTCCCGCTTACCTACTTCCAGAAAACACATTTTCATCGGAGGCTTATCAGACTTGTTTTATACATTCTTTATGATATGAAAAAAAGAAATGCTATTGATTTTCAGGATAAAATGTCAAGGTCACTTAAGGAGATGCTCTGATTTGCTGTTAACATTTTTTTGAGTTGTACTGATTACGATTTTGTACTGAATGTGGAGTACATTGCTCAGTGTTCATTGTATTAGGTCAGTACGTAGGAGATTGCAGTCTTCACTTCAGCATCGATAAGAAACTATGATGGCATGTGGTCATATCCAGGGGATTTAGGACTCTAGCACCATAGCAACGTGGAATCGAATTTATTTCTATAAGCCTTCATCAGGCACAACTTGGAGATGGATAACTGAAAATCATTCCAGAAAAAATTCATATATCTTTCACATATTGTTTTGTAGTACATTGTACATTATAGTGAATACTGATACAGCAAATTTACATTTTCAAAAAAAAAATTTTTTCAATCCCCCACAAAAAGTGTATACTATCTATATGATTAATACATGTTAATAGCAAATTTGTTTATACATGTAGCAAATTTACAGATTTAGTGAAGCATTATTGAATTCTCCAGAATGTAGTTCTGTTGTATTCGTAATGTTAATAGCAAACTAAAATTTTCATCTGAAACACTTATTGTCAAGAAATTTTGTTTTTGTTTTGCTTGTCCATTTCTTTTAAGTCAGATAGCCAGTGGCAGTGCTAATTGTTTACTAATTACACGAAATTGACACCTAGGTTTGACACATGTTTGCTCAGTAGTTATTTGAGATGAATCACATTTTAAAGTTATGATTAATGTTGTGATTTTATTCACTGCAGACTGTAATTTATTTATCATAGCTTCTTCAAGTGGGAAGAGAAAAGCAGTCGCACTAGAGACTAGATATGAAGTCATTCAATGTGTTGAAAAGGGCAGTTTATCCAAAAAGGATATTGCAAATCAGTCCAGGATTTGCTGAATTTGCTAAGCACTATACTGATAAAATAAGAACTTCAAATGATATCTTCATATGAAAACTCAGCAGTGTCTTCCTCATGAGAACGTCACAGAACTTCTGTGTATACTAATGTTGAGAATGCATTATTTGAATGATATATGGAGAAATGTAGTCAGAATGTTCCACTGAGCGAGCTCATATTTCTCTCAAAAGCAGATGATTTCACAAAAAAAATTGGGGACGATGCATTTAAGGCTAACATTGGCTGGCTTGATTGCTTTTAAGTCTGACACAGAATCGTTTGTCATGCAATCAGTGGTGAAAGTATCACTATAGATACAGAAATTATTGACGAATGGCTGAAGTATAAGCTGCCTATACTCTCTTGAAATCCTACAAAACTTGTGTATTTAATGCAGATGAAACTTTTAAAGTCAAAAATGTTACAATTTAAGTTATTTTAAAAATGTTCAATCATTTGCAGTTGTTTATTGGATTTGACAAATTTGCAATACAGTATAAGTGAACTTTGTTATAGTGATATAACGAATTTCAGTTATAGAGAACTAAAACTCCCCCAAAATTTGCTATAAGCAAGTTTTACTGTAGCTGTAAAGGTGACTTTTTGTCTTCACATTGGGACAATTTGATTTCCTGTACATTTTTTCATTGTTTATAATTTGTTAAGCATCACATTTGTTTTGTATCTATTGCAGGTATATCCCTCCTGCTGAGCTAGCAGACATTGGGAATGAAGAAATTGTTTTAAAGGGAGATTATCCAATATTTCTTTATTTACATGGAAATTCAGGCAGTAGGGCCTCGTATCACCGTGTGCAGCTAATGAAATTATTGGCTAGCATGAACTATCATGTCTTCATCATGGATTATAGAGGTAAATCAACATATACAAATAAAAGAATATATATATGTTTCTGGAACTTCATAAAGTATTGGAGAGTTTAGATAATTAGATATTCTATTAAGAATTGGCAGATCATAGTTCGTACTACAAATATATATCAGGTAGACTACTGTAGGATGTTAAACTGGACTAAGCATAGTAAATCATAGGAAAGTACCAAGCAGTATCTAAGAAAATAAATAAAATATGTTGCTTAAGTCTTTTTTTTAAGGTTAAATAAGCCATCGGTCTCTCATCCAAGACTCTGTAAAGGGGTGTACCACAAAACTCTGAATAAATCATGAATATTACAGACGTCAGAGCTGAACTTTTTTACCATCCATACAGTCTGATCAAGTCTCAGAAACTTTACCACACAGACCAAAAATTTACCAGACTAGTGACATTTGATATAAAAAAAACCATGAAAAACATTCATTTTAATTCTCTTGTTAAGATAAAAAATGGAGATATCATTTCAATTATTAAATTCATTCAGGGGTAAACCTGGCTTTCACGGTGAATGATAGAATTCTCTCGCTCCAAAATATACCATGAGAGATTTAAAATTTTAATGAGAGATTAGTCTCTGACTGAAGTAGTCACACTGAGATTTTTCACAATTTGAATAAAAAAAATAATAAAAAGAATGAACTTGATGCTAGTGAAGTCTTTAATCAATCAAGAATTGAATGTTACTACATTGAAGACTGAGGGCAATTTACGTTTTCGGGGCATGATTGCGTCCTTGCCAATCTGTCCTTCCTGTGCCCTTACTTGTCAAGAATTCTATCGATAAATATAAAATGTAAACATTGATCGTATAGTGTGCATTTCCATACTATAGCTACATCGGGGAGTGATTAACACATATTTTATATTTATCGGTAATACTTTGAGACTGGGTCATCTATACGTTTACAGTATTTAAGCGCTAAGCCTAATTGCGCTTATATGATCACAGAGTGCCTCAGACGACTTGCCGTACAGATATTTCATGCTATTATCTGTCAATGTTAAAGATGAAAATCGATGCGAGATTTTTTAACCTTCTGACATTTTTAGTGCGATTTTTGAAAAAGATATGCAAGAATATCGAGAAATCGCACCCAAAGTACCCCCTGTTCATTCCTTAAAGTTAGTGTATCAATTTATGAAAGTGTTTTTGCTTTGTATAGTAGTGATAGTATTCTGAGCAAGTTTTACATTTCACAACAAAGTTTTTGAATGAGTGTCAAAAAGACAGATCTTGTTTCCATAGCAACCAAAGTTCAATATGCCCAGAAAACTTGCATTTTCACTTTTTGTGCATTAATTATACCAACTATACAGAAAATTTATGACATGTCATGGCCAGCTGATTTTGATTTTTACAAAAAATTGATATTAAATGTTTTAATTGTTACTGAACATATGGTGTTCTATCTCTTTTAAGGGGCCAATTCGAATTTCACAATTAAAACCTGGTTGTCAGGTAACTTTCGGTTTGTGTAGTATTTACGAAGAAAGATAATGGTTTATATAAACAGTGAAATGAATACAGTGTGTTATGTGTAAGTGATATCAGTCTGTGTAAACATCACTGAGTGTAGTCATAAATAACAGCTTTATATACCTGCTAGATTGAATTCTTTGATAGGATATGCTGATTCCCATGGAGTGCCTTCAGAATATGGGGTAGTACAAGATGCAGAATATATGTATCGCTGGATAAAGGCAAGAAGCGGCACGTCTCCTGTATACTTGTGGGGACATTCATTAGGCACAGGGTAAAGTCTAAAATACTTTACATTTAAACTATTTTAAATAGACTTTTTTGTAGAATTGGTGGATTTTTTGTTAAGTGGTCAGTGCTTGGATTGCAATGTCACAGTAAAATATCGCAAAATTTAAAAGTTTATTTGTCTGATATTTCCCCTTAAATCCTGTAAAATTGAAATAAGTCCATTGTCTCAAACATCTTTCACTTCCATCCACAATCTTTTAATATCTGCATAATTTCTAAAAGTAAATGAAAAGTTATAAGTTTACTTGTGGTGTAGAGCTCTGGAAAATGAAGACAAAGCTCTGACTGAAAATGCCTCAAGATTTATGTTTATGTACATGTATCAGAAATAAAAAATTATCATACAACGGTAATAATGTTAATGTGCAGCATCAGATTCCTCTGTTAAGGTGATGTACAGTTTTTATCTGCCTCGCTAATTGTCTTTCGGGTGAGGTAGTAAATCAGAGTTCTGTGTTTAGGTAAATGTTTGCAAGGAGAAATTCTAAAAAGTTGAGAATGGCGGTCTTGCAAAAGTATAAATATTGTGAGTCCTTTTGATAGGCAGAGGTCATCTTCTTACAGGTGAAACAAACAATAGCCATCATACAGGTGAAACAAACAAACCCCACCATAGAGGTGAAACAAACAAAACCCACCATATAGGTCCAACAAGCAAACTTCACGATATAGGTGAAACAAGCAAACCCAATCATACAGGTGAAACAAACAAAACCCACCATACAGGTGTAACAAACAAACAAAACATACTATACAGGTAAATAAACAAGCAAAACCCACCATATGGGTGAAACAAACAAAAACTCACCATACAGGTGAAACAAACAAAACACATTACCCAGGTGAAATAAACAACAATATCCACCATTAAGGTGAAACAAACAAAACCCATCATACAGTGAAACAAACAAAACTCACCATACAGGTGTAATAAACAAACCCCACCATACACGTGAAACAAGTAAAGAAAACCATCTACAGTAAAACATGAATACTACGAACACGCATACTACGAATTCATGCTTATAACGAAGTAATGTGAAATCCCCGGCAAATTTCCTTCATATTCATACCAAGATATGAAGGGTTAAGCGAACACGGTTATTGCGAATTCATGGCTATTGCAAAGTCATTTCTAAGTCCCCAAACATAAAATTGCTTCATAAATGCCATCTTTATAGCGAAGTAGATAATTACTAACGAAACAATCACGTTAATTATATACCAATGGTTACCGAACTCACCTGTAATGTGTTTTTTTTGATAACAGTTCAGGTATGTGCCAATCGGTATGATTAGTGATTCATTATTTGCAATGAAAAGGAATGTAGTCAGTTGTACATGAGGTGTGGGCTCAAAAGGAAGGCGATTTTAATCAAAACAAAATATGAAATTATACAGGCTGTGAATAAAGGGGACTGACAAAAGAAAAAAATTGCTGCATTATTTGACATATTACCGAATTCTCTTAGTACAATTCTTAAAAATAGGGTAAGCACAGTTATTTGGGAATGGAGGTGATAGCGATGATGATGTGCCTATTGCTCAGTAAATATTATGTGTGCAGGATTTCATAATTGTTGACGGTGATGTTATTGCTACTTCAGAAATGACTGATGAGGACATCGTGTCGTCCGTTAGTGATACATGTACAGAAAACAGCATTGACAACGATGATATCACTTACCCTGACCCTGTTCCAAATGTTAATCAAATTGATATTCACATGCACGATACTGAGCGCTTCATAGAGTCACAGAATTCTCTAATTCTGTATTTTTAAAAACTATATTTCAGCATTGGCTTGAAATTAGCAAAACAGTTATCTGAGAATGGTGAGTTATGGTTTAATTCTGAATAGGCAACAGACTTGTGGAATACATTGCATTGCTTAGTCAAGGCGCTATACTTGAGCTTACTATAACCTTGTAACTGGCTTGAAATTTTTCAAAATTATTGCTTTAGACCCAATCTGATTAAAACCATATCTTTATTTCACTTCTCCATTTGTTCCATTGATCTGGTGAAACCCCATAAAGGGTCACGTTCTTGTGAACTCTGATTTTCAGCCAATCAGTAGATTGGCTACAAATTCCTAGGAATGAAATTAACATGGCCAGCATTCGCATGTGTCATAACGTAGTTTTTTAATAGTATTGCGTCATTTGCACGTGCCTAGCCGAGTCATTGATTTGGCTACGAGAAATAACGGTTTCGGTGACTGAGACATCATCATCAGAGATCACCAGAACGTGAACCCTTACAAGATTTCATCAGAATTTTGTATGCAATGGGACAAACAGAGTAGCGGAATAAAGATATGGTTTTAATCAGATTGCTTTAGACCTTACTTTGGGTTCTTTATATACATGTATTTGATCATGGCTATTGGAGGAAGCCAGGGAGTATGACACCAATCTTCAAGTCTGCACACTCAAAATCCAATCCTCCTACCCAGACCAATGTACAGTGCACTAACAGGTCCTGCTTCTTACCCAGACCAATGGACAGTGCACTAACAAATCCTGCTTCTTACCCAGACCAATGGACAGTACACTAACAGATCCTGCTTCTTACCCAGGCCAATTACAGTGCACTTACAGGTCCTGCTTCTTACCCAGACCAATATACAGTACACTAACAGATCCTGCTCCTTACCCAGACCAATGGACAGTACACTAACAGATCCTGCTTCTTACCCAGGCCAATTACAGTGCATTAACAGGTCCTGCTTCTTACCCAGACAAATGTACAGTGCACTAACAGGTCCTACTTCTTACCCAGACCAATATACAGTGCACTAACAAATCCTGCTTCTTACCCAGACCAATGTACAGTGCACTAACAAATCCTGCTTCTTACCCAGACCAATGTACAGTGCACTAACAGATCCTGCTTCTTACCCAGACCAATGTACAGTGCACTAACAGATCCTGCTTCTTACCCAGACCAATGGACAATGAACGTACAGATCCTGCTTCTTACCCAGACCAATGGACAGTGCACTAACAAATCCTGCTTCTTACCAAGACCAATGTACAGTGCACTAACAGATCCTGCTTCTTACCCAGACCAATGTACAGTGCACTAACAGATCCTGCTTCTTACCCAGACCAATTACAGTGCACTAGCAGATGCTGCTTCTTACCAAGACCAATGTACAGTGCACTAACAGGTCCTGCTACCTACCCAGACCAATGTACAGTGCACTAACAGATCCTGCTTCTTACCCAGACCAATGTACAGTGCACTAACAGATCCTGCTTCTTACCCAGACCAATGTACAGTGCACTAACAGATCCTGCTTCTTACCCAGACCAATGGACAGTACACTAACAGATCCTGCTTCTTACCCAGGCCAATTACAGTGCATTAACAGGTCCTGCTTCTTACCCAGACAAATGTACAGTGCACTAACATGTCCTGCTTCTTACCCAGACCAATGTACAGTGCACTAACAGATCCTGCTTCTTACCCAGACCAATGTTCAGTGCACTAACAAATCCTGCTTCTTACCCAGACCAATATACAGTGCACTAACAGATCCTGCTTCTTACCCAAACCAATGGACAGTGCACTGACAGATCCTGCTTCTTACCCAGACCAATGTACAGTGCACTAACAGATCCTGCTTCTTACCCAGACCAATATACAGTGCACTAACAGATCCTGCTTCTTACCCAGATCAATGTACAGTGCACTAACAAATCCTGCTTCTTACCCAGACCAATATACAGTGCACTAACAGATCCTGCTTCTTACCCAAACCAATGGACAGTGCACTGACAGATCCTGCTTCTTACCCAGACCAATGTACAGTGCACTAACAGATCCTGCTTCTTACCCAGACCAATATACAGTGCACTAACAAATCCTGCTTCTTACCCAGATCAATGTACAGTGCACTAACAGATACTGCTTTTTACCCAGACCAATGTACAGTGCACTAACAGATCCTGCTTCTTACCCACACCAATGTACAGTGCATTAACAGATCCTGCATCTTACCCAGACCAATGTACAGTGCACTAACAAATCCTGCTTCTTACCCAGACCAATATACAGTGCACTAACAGACCCTGCTTTTTTGCTAGACTAAAGTGCTTAATATAAAGTGTCCACTATCATGTTTAATATAAAATGTCCACTATCATGATTAATATAAAGTGTCCACTATCATGAGTAATATAAAGTGTCCACTATCATGCTTAATATAAAGTGTCCACTATCATGATTTATATAAAATGTTTACTATCATGATTAATACAAAGTGTCCACTATCATGATTAATACAAAGTGTCCACTATCATGATTAATACAAAGTGTCCACTATCATGATTAATTTGTGTGCAAATTATCAAATTGAGTCTGTAAAGGTTGGGCATTTAGTGTAATCTGTGGTAGTAAATTTAAAACTGATTAAATGACATGGAAACAAACTTACTATTGTTAATAAAAGTATAAACATTTTATTATGAAGTTACAAAGGGGTAGACTTAGTTAGTAAACCATACTGAAATATTATATAATTTGCAGGGGAATCCCCAGCTGGATTAGTACTAGAGGCGGCATTTACTAACATCAAGGAAGCAGCAGCTAATCATCCATTCTCTTATGTAAGTCATCAAATATACACAGGGGCTTCCTAGGTTACAGGTATGGTCATATGCACTAAGAGCTTAGAGATTAGTGTCATATACACTAAGAGCTTAGTAGGTTAGTGGCATGGTCATATGCACTAAGAGCTTAGAGATTAGTGTCACATGGTCATAGACACTGAGAGCTTAGTAGGTTAGTGACATGGTCATATGTACTAAGAGCTTAGTAGGTTAGTGACATGGTCATATGTACTAAGAGCTTAGTAGGTTAGTGACATGGTCATATGCACTAAGAGCTTAGTATGTTAGTGACATGGTCATATGCACTAAGAGCTTAGTAGGTTAGTGACATGGTCATTTGCACTAAGCTTAATAAATTGGTGAGAATTTTCATATGCACAAAGAGCTTAGTAGGTCAGTAACATGGTCATAAATGATATGAAAAAGATTACAGTTAGTAGAGACCCATATTCCATTTTAATAAATATAATATTTATCATACTCAGCTAACAAGGAATATAACAAATATTTCTATGTTGCAGCATTTCAGAAGTCTAATTATGTATTTATGTTGCAGCTTTTCAGAAGTTTTTTATATTATTTATGTTGCAGCTTTTCAGAAGTCTTGTTATGTATTCAAAATATGTTGCAGCTTTTCAGAAGTCTTATTATGTATTTAAAATATGTTGCAGATTTTCAGAAGTCTTCCATGGTTTTACTGGGCCTTCATTGATCCCTTAGATGAAGCCGAGGTTTATTTTGAATCTGATAAAAAGTAAGTACATATTAAAATATTTGGCACTCTATTTTTGAATCTTTATTTTGTATAATGTAACAATAAGAATGTTTACTTAAATGGACCAAGCATTGTGTGATACAATTTTACACTATTTCATTGTGGAATGGATATTTTGGTGCTAAACTAAGTACTGTGAAATACTTATATTTATGTTGTTTTCTGTTTCTGTGGTTTTACCACAAAATGCAAGTCTCCTGGGTTCATGATTTTGCAGATAACATCTCCAATCAAACAAAGAAAATAATAATAATAATAGCAAAAGGACTTCATGTGGGAATTTCCTGAAAGAGCTGCCAATCTGAGACTGATCATATCATTTCTTTAATAAAGTCTGCATATTAGTTAAACATGAGGCAATCTCTATAATTTGAACTCTCAGATTTTACTAGTTGATGGCATTGTGATATTTTGAAACTCTGTATTCTCCAATATACCATTCCTCACATGAGCTAGATAAAGTCACAGATATGATGACAGTAACCAGCTGACGTGGGCGGTTGTTTTAATGTATTGAATACTTCTTTGTATTACAGTATTGCAAGTGTAACTTGCGACATTTTGATTTTACACGCTGAAGATGATATCAGTGTACCTATCCGATTAGGACAAAATGTAAGTCGACACAGAGTTACCTGTTTATGATATACATAGTCAAATGAAAACCCTATATACAAATTGTTGCTAATAAACCTTCATGATTTAAAAAAAAACCTTTTTTAAAGAAATCAATTCTCACAAATTGTTATATTTGTAATAAATGTATACCACTTAGAAAGAATTATTGAAGGTATAAAATGATAAACAGAGGTGAAAATCACACGAATGATATTTAGTACTTAATTTACAATAGTCCTCTTATAATTAGAACAATAAAATTAACAAAGGTCTCGTTAATTACAAAAAAAAATGTAAATAGAATTTTACTTTAATTCTTTATACAGTTTTTGCATGTTTGACATATTTTTTTGCAGCTTTTTGAGGCAGCTAAGAAATCCAGACCAGCCTACAGTAAGCCTGTAGAATTTGTGGCTTATGGTAGAGAAGGATTTGGACATAATTATATCTTTACTGCACCAGGACTGCCTGATACGATCAGGTATGAGAATTGATCTGTATTTATTGCTATATTCAGAAAGAAAAAACTGTTTTGTATTGACAAGTTCTCATAAAACTATCAATAGATAAATTAAAAGATACTCATTTTGTTATATTTTAAACTAGTAAAATGTGAGTTGAAATAAGTTTTGTAAGTTACTCTGTTTATATACTGACATTTTGAAAATGTTACAAGTATAAATTTTTACTATTAAAATTCGTGAAAAAATCTATTAAAGATGATTTTACTAGTCTCAACAATGTTTAATCGGAAAGCACATAATGAAGTACCTTGAAGACCCTGAACTGTTGTATTAAACATTGCTTTACTACCAGGTATTGGCTCAAAACTTTTGAATTACTTGTAGTAACAAGAAAAAATAGAAGCATCTGACAAAGAACCAAAATCATCTTGCCAAATAATGAAGAGAAAGCCAACTCATTAAAGTGATCTCAGTGATTATTAGAAATTGAATAATAATATATTGCATGTACTGTACTTGAAAAATGATTGCTGACAACACCCTACTTGACCAGCAGGTTTGAAAAATGCTGTCCTGTGCGATATTGTCCATTTGGTGGCCATTTTAAATCTTGACTTTCTCCCTCCTTTTCCATGTAACTTTGATAAAACTTTTTAGTAGGGATACACTCATGGAACCTGATGCATGGATGTAAAAAAAAGGTGAAAAATACTCCAATATGACAACCTTCTTCAAATCTTAAAACTGGGTTTTCTCACTTATTTTCAACGTGATTTTGATGAACTTTAACAGGAATGATCTACGTTAGATATCGGATGGAAAATGACTAGTAATTCATTACAATCAATATATTGGCCATCTTCATAATAACTAGATGTTCTTACTCCTGTTTCTTGCAATTTTGATGATTTTTGCTGGAATGATATACTCCTAATAGAAATACAGGTACAGCCAGGTGACGTTTTATATGAAATTCTAACCACAAACAAAACTCTTTAGGATTTTGTTAAATGATGTTAAGTGGTAATCTGTCATCATTCCACAGGTTGTGTATTGTTTAACTCATTTCTGTGATTTTCATCAGAAGATATTCAGTACTTAGCAATAAACATCATCACCTGAACATGCACTAACCAACAAACATCAACACCTGAATATGCACTTACTAACAAACATCAACACCTGAACATGTACTTACCAACAAACATCAACACCTGAACATGCACTTACCAACAAACATCATCACCTGAATATGCACTTAATAACAAACATCATCACCTGAATATGCACTTACCAACAAACATCATCACCTGAACATGCACTGACCAACAAACATCAACACCTGAATATGCACTTACCAACAAACATCAACACCTGAACATGTACTTACCAACAAACATCAGCACCTGAATATGCACTTACCAACAAACATCAACACCTGAATATGCACTTACCAACAAACATCAACACCTGAACATGTACTTACCAACAAACATCAACACCTGAACATGCACTTACCAACAAACATCATCACCTGAATATGCACTTAATAACAAACATCATCACCTGAATATGCACTTACCAACAAACATCATCACCTGAACATGCACTGACCAACAAACATCAACACCTGAATATGCACTTACCAACAAACATCAACACCTGAACATGTACTTACCAACAAACATCAGCACCTGAATATGCACTTACCAACAAACATCAACACCTGAATATGCACTTACCAACAAACATCAACACTTGAACATGCACTTACCAATAAATATCAACACCTGTACATGCACTTACCAACAAATATCAGCACCTGGACATGCACTTACCAACAAACATCAATACCTGAACATGCACTTGCCAAGAAACAACAACACATGAACTTGCACTTACCAACAAACATCAACACATGAACATGTACTTACCAACAAACATCAGCACCTGAACACACACTTACCAAGAAGCAACAACACATGAACACACACTTACCAACAAACACTAATACCTGAACATGCATTTACCAACATACATCAGCACCTGAACATGCACTTACCAACACACATCAATACCTGAAAATGCACTTGCCAAGAAACAACAACACATTAACTTGCACTTACCAACAAACATCATCACTTGAATATACACTTACCAATAAACATCATCACCTGAACATGCACCTACCAACAAACATCAACACCTGAACATGCACTTACCAACAAACATCAACACCTGACCATGCACTTACCAACAAATATCAACACATGAACACACACTTACCAACAAACATCATTACCTGAACATGCACTTACCAACAAACATCAGCACCTGAATATGCACTTACCAACAAAAATCAACACCTGAACATGCACTTACCATTAAATATCAACACATGAACACACACTTGCCAACAAACATCACCTGAACATGCACTTACCAACAAACATCAACACCTGAACATGCACTTAACAACAAACATCAATACCTTAACATGCATTTACCAACAAACATCAACAGCTGAACATGCACTTACCAACAAACATCAGCACCTAAACTTGCACTTACCAACAAACATCAGCACCTGCATATGCACTTACCAACAAACATCAGCACCTGAACATGAACATGCACTTAGCCACTTACTAACAAACATCAACACCTGAACATGCACTTACCAACAAACATCAACACCTAAACTTGCACTTACCAACAAACATCAACCAAGAACATGCACTTAACAACAAATATCAGCACCTGAACACACACTTACCAAGAAGCAACCACACATGAACACACACTAAACCAAGAAACACCAATACCTGAACATGCACTTACCAACAAACATCAATACCTGAACATGCATTTACCAACAAACATCAACACCTGAACTTGCACTCACCAACAAAATAAATACCTGAACATGCACTTACCAACAAACATCACTATCTGAACATGCGCTTACCAAGAAACAACAACACATGAACTTGCACTTACCAACAAACATCATCACTTGAATATGCACTTACTGACAAACATCAGCACCTGAACATGCACTTACCAAGAAAGAAAAACAACACATGAACATGCACTTAACAACAAACATCAGTACCTGAACACTGTGTCCTAAACTAGTTCAAATAAAGTGTATTGTGATACTTCACTGCAAGTGCTGTGGTATTGAAATTCAAACCCTTTTTCTTTCCTTTTTTCCACAAAATCACACTGATACTTAGGAATAATTTTTTCTAACAATTCATCAAACAAGCAACTGTTCCATACAACTGTTACCTGTAACACAGAGTATCAATATGCTTCATTGACAAACCTAACTATTCTGTATAGACGAGGTCCTTTATAACACAGAGTATGAAAACACTAGGCTAATTTATCCAGCTGTACTGTGCAGTTATAATTGTGTATTTTTTCAGGTCGTTTGTAACAATGGCGTGTGAATGTTCATGACTGATGAACCTTACTGTTCTGTATCACTATATCATTGTATATTTCAGGTCCTTTGTAACACAGAGTATGAATGTTCATGACTGACTAACCTTACTGTTCTGTATGGCTATATCATTGTATATTTCAGGTCCTTTGTAACACGGAGTGTGAATGTTCATGACTGATTAACCTTACTGTTCTGTATGGCTATATCATTGTATATTTCAGGTCCTTTGTAACACAGAGTATGAATGTTCATGACTGACTAACCTTACTGTTCTGTATGGCTATATCATTGTATATTTCAGGTCCTTTGTAACACGGAGTGTGAATGTTCATGACTGACTAACCAGAGTGCCAGCTGTATGCTACTATTATGTGATAAATATTATAAAGTGATACTTATTTGTGCAATGAAAACACTATTGATATACTTATGTATTTTTAAAGAGAAATCTTTGGTAATTTATTTATAGATTGTTAATAAAAGAATAAAGATTAGTTTCTTTGAAGTTTTTTCTTAAATAACCAGAATATCTCTAGCTTTCTTAAGAAAAGCCACCATGTCATACCAGAATTTTATATTGATTGATTACTGGTATTCTTATTTTGTTATTTTTTAATTTCTTGATAGAATATTACAGTATTTTGTATGTGAGTTGAAATATTGAAAATCCAGGTCAAGTTTGATTTTCTCTAGTCTTTGCCAGAGCTTTGGTCTTTTCTTTACTTAGCGCCCATGACGATATGATTTTATTAAAGAAGTTAACCTGAGAATGTCTTGATGGGATTAAATGATATTTTGTAAACAGGATGCAACAATATTCAGCAGAATGACTGTCCTTCATAGACTATTATCTGTCAAAGTCTAGACGAACACGAGGCTAATTAAAATGTGGGTTTTACCAAATAGCCTTGAGGGACACGAGGCTAAATAAAATGTGGGTTTTACCACATGGCCTTGAGGAACACGAGTCTATTTAAAATGTGGGTTTTACCACATGGCCTTGAGGAACACGAGGCTAATTAAAATGTGGGTTTTACTACATGGCCTTGGGGAACACGAGACTAATTAAAATGAATTTGTGTTGCTCTTATCTGTTTACACAGTTTAGCAGGTCTATGTCTGTTTATGCAGTATAGCAGGTATTTTACTGCCGAGCAGTATATTGACAGAAATACGTATACAAACGGACGGACAATTTGTTCATCAATTATCACCCAAGTTTATCGCTCCCTGGCGATCACACTTAAACGCTTCAATTAGGTTAAAGAGCAACAAATTCATTGTCTTGTTGATAAACAATGTCGGTAGGTTGACAAATCTAAACATTCACAAAGTCTATGAACTGAATACTATTTACATGTATATAAACATAATCCATGGTTCATAACAATCGACGGGTTGCTTTTAGAGAGGACGTGGATTTATAAGCCACTGCACTGATACGAGGCTAGTGAGTGGTGAGTTTGACATGTAGATACACTGAACATATCGGCGTCCAATACACAAACTTGAATATAGATATAATGTATATTCCAAATAAAAATTGATACATATACTGAAAATGAATACAAAAGATATAATATATTTACAGTTCTATGCAAATTGCTTAAAAGCTTGGTAATGGGTACAGATACAGGCGCTTATCCAAAAGAAAATTTTCGAGAAGGGGTCCACCCCAATAAATTTTTCGAGAGGGGTCCACCCATGTTTTGTGTGTAAAATTACTTTAATTAACATTGACAAATCACAAGGAAAGTAATTTTCACCGAATCTCCGGGTGGTCCAGACTCGGGTCCACACCTCTGGATCCGCGCATGAGATTTGGAGTGATATTTGGATCATTTCTGTCGTATGAATGAATGAAAGAAGGTGTACTAACTTTGTACCCATCAGTTGATTTTAAGCAGAGTATGGTCTTTGAATTCAGGTAAATGTCAAGAATTTCCTATTTTGGCATTCATCTTGATAGTTTTCTTCCGCTGGGGACATTCGTGTCGCTTTGACACATCTAGTTGATATTATATGCCAGTCATAAGACGTATTGTTATGGCGCTCTCGGGATTTCCGGACTTTCTCTGTAATAGATGTATGTGCAATTTTGAAATTCGGTAACACCGGCGCTTTGTCTTCCGGATAGACAGTAAAAACCGAGGTCCCGTGCCGTGGTAGGTTTGGCATGTAAAAAATCCTTCACTGCTTCGGGTGGTTTATTCCAGGTGGACCCATTACAAAGGTATCAAATTCTATGCAATGCATCCGGCAGATGCTGTCGCTATATGCGTGAAATAATCGTGGAGTGACGTAAATCGATCATCAATTAATCAACCAATTTATTACAAAGTCATAATTCGTGCACGATATTTGGACAAGAATTAAAGGGATGCGTAGTTCCGTTTGATAATGTCCACATGTTCTGTTTCCCTGATCAGAAGATCAGGATGTTTTCTGTTTGTCTGGTCAGAAGATCAGCGTGTTTTCTGTTTGTGTGATCAGAAGATCACGGTGTTTTCTGTTAGCCTGATCAGAAGATCAGCGTGATTTTTTTTCTGTTTGTGTGATCAGAAGATCACGGTGTTTTCTGTTTAATTGTCTGGTCAGAAGATCAGCATGTCAACAATTAAAATAATAATAATCACAGGAAACTCAACAAAAAAGTAATAAATTACCTGTTTCTTATCATGAAATATTAAATACATAAATATAGGTGTACAAGATAAAAGGAAGCCTTTTAACATGGATAGAATTAAAAATGAAAAGTCACACTCCTTGTTTTCCTCAAGACGTGTGCTTACTACGCACTTTATCATAAAACATCAAGTTCGGAACTAAAAATAATATTAATACTTCTAACTGTATTTTCACAAAACAGAAATATGCATAATAATGTATTTTAAGAATATCTTGCCTGGTCTAAATATGATTAAGATATGTGCATATAATAGAAAAGTTAAAATGTATTTTATATATAATTCTGCAATGCTCTATATGTATGGATTGTAATATGTATACTCAATGACAATGTTGAACAAAAATATTTTAAAAGTCTATTTTCATCTTTTTATATGCTGACCACCATGCACCATCATTGTTTATCACTATGTATACTAGTAGCCTTCTTAATTAGGGGGTGTGTCCCGTTATAACATGTGCTTTTATTTACCTTTGCAATCGATTCTTCGATTGGTCAATTCTTTCCTTAACCAATCAAATACCGTGTACCTGAGCTATTCTTGGTTCGTGTTTTCCGGTACAAAGTCCACAATAACAAAACCGAAAACTAACGTGGGGAGAAATGTCAACAGTGGGATCGCCTCAGAAGAAACAAAAAAGAAAAAGCAAGGAAGGCAAGCAAAGTGCAAGGTGTGTATTCTATGCTTTACAGTTTAATATGTTCCAAGGCGTTAAACAAGTGTAATACAGAATGTTTATGTAAGAAATCAAGTTGTAAACAATAGCTTGGGGACACTGTGTCACAGCGCGGCTTGACGAGTTACGCTTAGTGATGGTAGTAAGGCAACCAAGCGGAAAAACATTGATATTTAATATATACCGTAGATTGATCGATTGTATCAGTTCACAGCACAGAAGGCAGCAAGTACTATAATGGCTAGAAATAAAAGTTTTGATATATTGTCACATACTGGCACTTTTTAAAAATACAAAATGCCTTTAGGCTTTACACTGTGATAAACCGTCGATATGAGAAGTGAGGGAAGAGCAGAGAATCTCGGACAAAATACTTCTTTATGTTACTTAGCATTTATCTCATAATATTTGGACAATTTTATATGTGTACACATGTACATGTGCATGTATGCAATTATTTCTATTGAAACGGTCGGCTCATATCTTCACCACAAGGTATGAGCCGACCGTTTCAATAGAAATTAGTATGCAATTGGAACCGAACTGGCAAAATCTTGTATACCAAACACTGACTTAGTACAGAACCTTGTTGTACATGTAAGTTACAGAATGTTAACCACAAGACGTGGTCCTATTATGAATAATGTTATCAAACTTGGGATATGTCTTGTGGCTAAAGTTATATAAAAGCTGTCTCTATATATTAACTTGAGATTTGAAACTAGAGCCGGGCCCATGTATATGTACATGCCTTGAAGACACATGTATTGGCTCTAACATGATATCAGAATATAATATTAAGTGCTTAATATAAATACCCAACCATGATCTTCGATCTTCAGACTTAGTTTTTTCTCTTCAAAACATAGGTTAGAGATAACCCAACTATTTGTATGTAATGCTAAACCTGTTAATTATGCTTTTTGTTGAATGTTGGGGTACCTTGACTGTCCCTATGGAATAAGTATATCTGGCAGGTCTTACTAGCAGATGCTTGATTGCTTACATTAAATGCCTGATTTCGTTGCCATTTTATAATCCATCGTTCACTTTCTAAGTGTTGTTCTTTGTTTACAGATTTTATAATTGTTTTAATGTTAGTACTTGCTAAGTTACTTTGTAACTCCATAAGAGGAGTGCCATGATAGTACCTACTGTTACTGTGAAGGTGTGTCATGTTGGTACATTGTACCTAGTAAATTACTATATGAAGGAATGTGATTTAGTACTTACATGTACTAAGTTAGTGTGCAAGAGTGTCATGTTAGTTAGTACCTACTTATTTACTATGAAAGAGTGTCATTTTAGTACTAAGTAAGTTACTTACTACATGCATAATACAGGAGTGTCATGTTTGTATTAAGTAAATTACTATGAAGGGGTGTCATATTAGTGCATAGTAAGTATGAAGGAGTGTCATGTTAGTACATAGTAAGTATGAAGGAGTGCCATGTTAGTACTTAGTAAGTATGAAGGAGTGTCATGTTAGTACATAGTAGGTATGAAGTAGTGTCATGTTAGTACATAGTAATTATGAAGGAGTGCCATGTTAGTACATAGTAATTATGAAGGAGTGCCATGTTAGTACTTAGTAATTATGAAGGAGTGACATTTTAGTACTTACTTTGTTACTGTAAAGGTATTTCATGTTAGTACTTAGTAAGTAATTATGAATAAGTGTCATGTGTTGTGAACTATTGATTGTATGTGTGTTTCTCTGTACAGTGTTTTATATCTTAGCCATCTAATACTGTATAACACTGATATCCATTATTGTTGTAGGACTTTACAGGAAGTCTCCAGGAAGACACTGAAGTATGTCATATGTACTCTGTTCTTTCTCTATGTCATTGTACCGATATTGGTGATCACCAATCCATGGATTCACAGCAAACTCATCTTCCTGAACTTTGGTATGTATTCTGTGCATTACATGATCAAGACACAAATACAGCTAAATAGATACAATATCCTATAGCACAAAGACATTGTCTGTCATTACATCTCTCTACATCTACATGATGGGTACTGTACACACCACAGAGAGAGAGAGAGAGAGTGGATGAGGTGCTCATGGGATCATGAGATCCTGGGTTCAATTCTTGCCTTGGCCACACTGATGTCCTGTCTTTTGAACAAGGCAGTGAAAACCAAAGTACTATGTCACGGTAGGAATGGCAAGTAAAAAGTTAATGAAAAACTCTCACTGATTTAGGTGGGTCTGTTGCAAGGGTTAAAAAAATTCTATGCAATGCATCAGGCAGATGCTGTCACTTGATATTCATGAAATAATTATGGAGTGACATAAAACAATCATTACTCAACACACAATAGATGTTTAATTGCAAACCACAGAGTAGTTTATACAGAGGATCTCTGTTCTTGGGTTACAGTTAGATGGCCACCATTCATAGATGTGACAAACCCTAGCGATTTAGGAATCAAGGATGCCCGGAATTTCTATCTTGATGTGGCAGAGGAAAGCAGGATTGGAGTTTGGTAGGTTGATATTCACATTGTGTAGTAAATAGAGATTGACATTGTGTAATAAAAGTGGAAATAGATATTGACATAATGTAGTGAATTATTTTAGATATGTCAGAAAATATATTAGAATTATTACAAATACTGTAAAACATTGTAGTTTTAATATTTTGCTCAAAGTGTATCTGTATAACAATGCATATACTGTAATACAAATTATCAAGATACAGAATCTACTGCATTCTCATGCCCCCTATATACGTGTATTAGATATACAGATTGATTTGCTAATCCCAGATTACCTATGCAATGAATTTCTTTTATGCTTAGTGTAGAATAAGATTATAATGTGAATGTTTTTGTGAAGTTAAAAAACTTGAGTCCATTAACTGATTAAGTTGTACTTGTAGTATATCAAATTTTAGAAGTTAGGAATTTTGGAATTTGTACTCATACAATGAAGCCCTGTAAGAAGGCATGGAGATTCACAAACATACATCATTACTTTAGGGAATGATTACACAAAAGGATTGATTAGAGTATTCAAGACAAAATGCACTAAACACAGTGGGAAAAATCACATAAAATCACAATGAGAGTTTAGGTGTAAATTTACCTGTGCTAGTTCACACCTTAGTATAAAATCACGGAGTTTGGTGTAATTTCTAAATTTTCATTTGGATTAGTCCCACTGTAGTTTAGACAGAGTCCAACAGAGTACGTTACTGTAGTGTGGTGGTAGTTTAGACAGGGTCCACCAGAGTACCTGCTGTAGAAAGTGTTGGGTTTGACAGGGTCCACCAGAGTACCTGCTGTAGTTTGGTGGTGGTTTTGTCAGGGTCCACCAGAGTACTTGCTGTAGTTTGATGGTGGTTTTGTCAGGGTCCACCAGAGTACCTGCTGTAGTTTGGTGGTTGTTTTGTCAGGGTCCACCAAAGTACCTGCTGTAGTTTAGTGGTGGTTTTGTGAGGGTCAACTAGAGTACCTAATGTAGTCTGGTGGTGGTTTTGCAAGGGTCCACCAGGGTACCTGCTGTAGTTTTGTGGTAGTTTTGTCTGGGTCCACCAGAGTACCTGCTGTAGTTTAGTGGTAGTTTTGTCTGGGTCCACCAGAGTACCTGCTGTAGTTTAGTGGTAGTTTTGTCTAGGTCCACCAGAGTACCTGCTGTCCTTCAGTGGTAGTTTTGTCTAGGTCCACCAGAGTACCTGCTGTCCTTCAGTGGTAGTTTTGTCTGTCCACCAGAGTACCTGCTGTAGTTTTGTGGCAGTTTTGTCTAGGTCCACCAGAGTACCTGCTGTAGTTTAGTGGTGGTTTTGTCGAAGTACTTTGGTATCCTCCTCCGATGAACAATGGTTGCAACCATATAGATAAAGTAATCCATGTATGGCATTAACATTAATTTTACATTCAAACATGATTAATCATTATTTTTATGACTTTTTGTTTACAGGCAGATATTACCCACTCACTTGAACACAAATGAAACAAAAGAATTTGAGAGATTGTTACAGAATGGAGAGCCTATATTCCTCTATCTACATGGGACAACTGGTACCAGGTATGTTATTATTATGTGTAACCAAAGACTGAGAGATTGTTACAGAATGGAGAGCCTATATTCCTCTACCTACATGGGACAACTGGTAGCAGGTATGTTATTATCATGAATAACCAAAGACTCTGAGAGATTGTTACAGAATGGAGAGCCTATATTCCTCTACCTACATGGGACAACTGGTAGCAGGTATGTTATTATCATGTGTAACCAAAGACTCTGAGAGATTGTTACAGAATGGAAAGCCTATATTCCTCTACCTACATGGGACAACTGGTAGCAGGTATGTTATTATCATGTGTAACCAAAGACTCTGAGAGATTGTTACAGAATGGAGAGCCTATATTCCTCTACCTACATGGGACAACTGGTAGCAGGTATGTTATTATCATGTGTAACCAAATACTCTGAGAGATTGTTACAGAATGGAGAGCCTATATTCCTCTACCTACATGGGACAACTGGTACCAGGTATGTTATTATCATGTGTAAGCAAAAACTCTGAGAGATTGTTACAGAATGGAGAGCCTATATTCCTCTACCTACATGGGACAACTGATACCAGATATGTTATTATCATGTGTAACCAAAGACTCTGAGAGATTGTTACAGAATGGAAAGCCTATATTCCTCTACCTACATGGGACAACTGATACCAGATATGTTATTATCATGTGTAACCAAAGACTGAGAGATTGTTACAGAATGAATCATACGGTATCGTTTGTCATTAATCATATTGTATCTTTGTCATTAATTATATTTTATCAGTCATTAATCATATTGTATCTTTTGTCATTTATCATATCATATCTTTTGTCATTAATCATATCGTATCAGTAATTAATCATATTGTATCAGATCAGTCATAAATCATATCATATCTTTGTCATTAATCATATTGTATCAGTCATTAATCATATTGTATCTTTTGTCATTTATCATATATCTTTTGTCATTAATCATATCGAATCTTTGTCAGTTATCGTATTGTATCTTACCGTTCAGGGCAGGATGGCATAGAGTACAGCTGTTGAAGCTACTAGCATCCCTGGGTTATCATGTGATAGCAATAGACTATAGAGGTATGCATGCAGTATTGTTTATAGAGAGGATCAAAGAATATAGAAATGGGTGTGATTGAATTGTTTTTTGGAAGTAGTCGGGTGAAAATAAGTACATATATTATCTATACTCGTATTTATAGAAAAGTCATAGGAATGAATTGCTCTTTTATGTATTGAAGATGACTTATACATGTATTGATTGTATATTTTGTTATGAATATAAAAGAATTAAGAAACATGAATGACAAAATGCCTGAAATTGAGAATGAAAATGTTCATGGACAAAGTGACTTAGAAAGCACTATAAGTAAAGTTGATTGTCTTGATGATAAAGAGGAACATGTTTATGATAATGATGGCAGGTTATGCAGACAGTAAGGGGACACCATCAGAAGATGGAGTGGTGGCCGACAGCTATTACACATATCGCTGGATCAGAGAGCGTAGTGGTAAAGTGCCAGTCATACTATGGGGTCACTCCCTAGGAACTGCGTAAGTGTATATATGCTTTACAACAGAACATAGAAGTGCAAAAAATGATCAGAGTAGTCTTTATTTTCATTATTGTAATCTGATTGTATGATTCTATTTTTGGAATTTTATGGGGTATTAGATTCTTTAAATAATAATAATTTCGAGAAAAATTAAATGTAATTCACATGTTTCATTTCAGAATTACCTCCAAGCTTGCCAAACAGTTATGTGATAATGGTAAGTCTATACCATTTTTTTCTGTTAATGGTAAGCATATACTTTTATATGTAATAATAGTAAGTATCTAATGTACATGTATGTGATAATGGTAAGTCTATATCTATAGTACATGATAATGGTAAGTTTATATCTTTAGTACATGATAATGGTAAGTCTATATCTGTAGTACATGATAATGGTAAGTCTATATCTGTAGTACATGATAATGGTAAGTCTATATCTGTAGTACATGATAATAGTAAGTCTATATCTGTAGTACATGATAATGGTAAGTCTATATCTGTAGTACATGATAATGGTAAGCCTATATCTGTAGTTCACTTTAATGGCATACCTTTACCTTTATTATGTGATAATGGTAAGTTTATACCTGTGTGATGTGATAAGGGTAAACCTATACCTCTGTTAGGTGATAATGGTAAGTCTCTACCATTTGTATGTGATAATGGTAAGACTCTACCATTTGTATGTAATAATGGTAAGTCTCTACCATTTGTATGTGATAATGGTAAGTCTCTACCATTTGTATGTAATAATGGTAAGACTCTGCCATTTGTATGTGATAATGGTAAGTCTCTACCATTTGTATGTAATAATGGTAAGACTCTACCATTTGTATGTAATAATGGTAAGACTCTGCCATTTGTATGTGATAATGGTAAGACTCTGCCATTTGTATGTGATAATGGTAAGTCTCTACCATTTGTATGTGATAATGGTAAGTCTCTACCATTTGTATGTAATAATGGTAAGTCTCTACCATTTGTATGTGATAATGGTAAGACTCTGCCATTTGTATGTGATAATGGTAAGACTCTGCCATTTGTATGTGATAATGGTAAGACTCTGCCATTTGTATGTGATAATGGTAAGACTCTGCCATTTGTATGTGATAATGGTAAGACTCTGCCATTTGTATGTGATAATGGTAAGTCTCTACCATTTGTATGTGATAATGGTAAGACTCTGCCATTTGTATGTGATAATGGTAAGTCTCTACCATTTGTATGTGATAATGGTAAGTCTCTACCATTTGTATGTGATAATGGTAAATGCTTACTTTTGGCATGTGATAATAGTAAACTTATGCCTTTGTCTTGTTTTAAAAGAAGTACAACATTTAGAATATACTTTCAGGTGAACATCCCAATGGGGTAATACTAGAATCTCCATTCAATAATATACGAGATGCTGCTGTCAGACATCCATTCTCAGCTGTAAGTATTTCCTTGACCACTGGTCATTTCCAAACATTCTCAGATGTATCTATTTGACCTCTTGTCATCATTATCCATTCTCAGCTGCATTTCCCTGACCTCTGGTCCTTGACATACATTGTCAGCTGTAAAGTTTGAACAGACCTCTGGTTATTATACATCCATTCTCAGCTGCTTTAGGTATTTAACTGATCACTGGTCATCAAACATCTATCTATTCTCGGCTTTAGGTAACTGACTAAATAAATTTATGATTGAATGAAAAAGAATAATATATATACTTTTTGACTGGATTGCAAAGCAGTTGGTGAGTTTTTCTATCTCCCGCCAACAATTCGACCTTGACCTTTTGCACATACATGTATTAATAATACTATGTCAAACTTTGTGGAATTGTTGACATAGTTGTATTCTTCCCAACTGACTTGAACAGGTGATCTTGACATTGATTTCATGTTTCAGTTAACACAGAATTTTTTTTGTGTTTAGCTTCATTTCGTACATACTATTAATGATACCTATATCAGACTGGGTTGGCTTGTACTCGCTGACAAATTTTGCCCAGCAGACTTGAAATTTGGTGACTTTGATCTTGATTTCATGCTTCTGTGAACAGACTGATTTTGGTTTAGTTTGATCTGTGGCATACCATTTATGATGTATACATCAAATTTGGTAGGTCTTTAGACGTTGGCTAGTTTGTTGACAATGAATATGTGTGTTGTAAACAGCAGTGAATTAATGATGCTAATGGTTTCCACGCTGCAATCTGGTCAAGTTTCTGTATTTATATTTCAGCTCTTCAGATTAATGCCTTACTTTAAAGAGATATTTATAGACACGATAGCAGCCAATGATATCTACTTCACCAGCGATGAGAGGTAAGACTCTTTCTGCTTGGCAGTGTAGGATTTTCAGTTGAAGCATATATGAATTTTTATTGAAATCTGATCCCAGCAAATTGGCAGGATAAATTTGATTTTAGATCTGTTCATAATTCCTATCTTATAAAAAGCAAATATTGTATACATAAATTTTTCATCATTTATTATATGTAAGATGACTTGATGTTAAAAGTCATAATTAATTATTATTTTTCAGAAATATGTAACTGCTTATATTTTTTTTTACAAGAATTAATGTTGATGTTTGCTCTTTCACAGTATAGCATCTGTTACCACTCCATTACTCATAATACATGCTGAAGATGATGAAATAGTACCTTATGAACTAGGAGTCAAGGTAAGCATTTATTATCCTGAGTAAAAGAGGAAATCATAGGTGGAAGACAAATCTAGGCACCATTCCATAATATATATGGTATATATTAAATGTGATGTATAAATTGATTATTGTTTTATGTCACTCCATGATTATTTCACGTATATGGTGACTGCTTCTGCATAGCATAGAAATTAGTACCTTTGCAACAGACCCATTCAAAGTGCTAAGGGATCTTTTATATGCCATCCCTACATTGACACAGGACCTTAGTTTTCATTATCTCATCCGTCGGACAGGACACATTGTGCGGATAGAAAGAGTCAACTCCTGGATCTCTCAAGCATAACCCAGCACCTTATCTACTGAGCTGCTCTTGTTCTGGGATGTATAAAGTTCTGTGATAGTCAATATATCATCTACTGAGCTGCTCTTTTCCTGGGATGTATAAAGTTCTGTGATATTCAATATATCATCTACTGAGCTGCTCTGCTGCTCTTGTTCTGTGATGTATAAAGTTCTGTAATAGTCAATATATCATCTACTGTGCTGCTCTTGTTCTGTGATGTATAAAGTTCTGTGATAGTCAATACATCATCGTTCTGGGATGTATAAAGTTCTGTAATAGTCAATATATTATCTACTGTGCTGCTCTTGTTCTGGGATGTATAAAGTTCTGTGATAGTCAATACATCATCGTTCTGGGATGTATAAAGTTCTGTGATAGTCAATATATCATCTACTGAGCTGCTCTTGTTCTGGGATGTATAACATTCTGTGATAGTCAATATATCATCTACTGAGCTGCTCTTGTTCTGGGATGTATAAAGTTCTGTGATAGTCAATATATCATCTACTGAGCTGCTCTTGTTCTGTGATGTATAAAGTTCTGTGATAGTCAATATATCATCTACTGAGCTGCTCTTGTTCTGTGATGTATAAAGTTCTGAGATAGTCAATATATCATCTACTGAGCTGCTCTTGTTCTGTGATGTATAAAGTTCTGTAATAGTCAATATATCATCTACTGAGCTGCTCTTGTTCTGTGATGTATAAAGTTCTGTAATAGTCAATATATCATCTACTGAGCTGCTCTTGTTCTGTGATGTATAAAGTTCTGTAATAGTCAATATATCATCTACTGAGCTGCTCTTCTGTGATGTATAAAGTTCTGTGATAGTCAGTATATCATCTACTGAGCTGCTCTTGTTCTGTGATGTATAAAGTTCTGAGATAGTCAATATATCATCTACTGAGCTGCTCTTGTTCTGTGATGTATAAAGTTCTGTAATAGTCAATATATCATCTACAGAGCTGCTCTTGTTCTGTGATGTATAAAGTTCTGTGATAGTCAGTATATCATCTACTGAGCTGCTCTTGTTCTGTGATGTATAAAGTTCTGAGATAGTCAATATATCATCTACAGAGCTGCTCTTGTTCTGTGATGTATAAAGTTCTGTGATAGTCAGTATATCATCTACTGAGCTGCTCTTGTTCTGTGATGTATAAAGTTCTGTGATAGTCAATATATCATCTACTGAGCTGCTCTTGTTCTGTGATGTATAAAGTTCTGTGATAGTCAATATATCATCTACTGAGCTGCTCTTGTTCTGGGATGTATAAAGTTCTGTGATAGTCAATATATCATCTACTGTGCTGCTCTTGTTCTGTGATGTATAAAGTTCTGTGATAGTCAATATATCATCTACTGAGCTGCTCTTGTTCTGGGATGTATAAAGTTCTGTGATAGTCAATATATCATCTACTGAGCTGCTCTTGTTCTGGAATGTATAAAGTTCTGTGATAGTCAATATATCATCTACTGAGCTGCTCTTGTTCTGGGATGTATAAAGTTCTGTGATAGTCAATATATCATCTACTGAGCTGCTCTTGTTCTGTGATGTATAAAGTTCTGAGATAGTCAATATATCACCTACTGAGCTGCTCTTGTTCTGGGATGTATATAGTTCTGTGATAATCAATATATCATCTACTGAGCTGCTCTTTTTCTGGGATGTATAAAGTTCTGTGATAGTCAATACATCATCGTTCTGGGATGTATAAAGTTCTGTGATAGTCAATATATCATCTACTGAGCTGCTCTTGTTCTGGGATGTATAAAGTTCTGTGATAGTCAATATATCATCTGCTGAGCTGCTCTTGTTCTGTTATGTATAAAGTTCTGTGATAGTCAATATATCATCTACTGAGCTGCTCTTGTTCTGGGATGTATAAAGTTCTGTGATAGTCAGTATATCATCTACTGAGCTGCTCTTGTTCTGGGATATATAAAGTTCTGTGATAGTCAATATATCATCTACTGAGCTGCTCTTGTTCTGTGATGTATAAAGTTCTAAGATAGTCAATATATCATCGTTCTGGGATGTATAAAGTTCTGTGATAGTCAATATTTCATCTACTGAGCTGCTCTTGTTCTGGGATGTATAACATTCTGTGATAGTCAATATATCATCTACTGAGCTGCTCTTGTTCTGTGATGTATAAAGTTCTGTGATAGTCAATATATCATCTACTGTGCTGCTCTTGTTCTGGAATGTATAAAGTTCTGTGATAGTCAATATATCATCTACTGAGCTGCTCTTGTTCTGGGATGTATAAAGTTCTGTGATAGTCAATATTTCATCTACTGAGCTGCTCTTGTTCTGGGATGTATAACATTCTGTGATAGTCAATATATCATCTACTGAGCTGCTCTTGTTCTGGGATGTATAAAGTTCTGTGATAGTCAATACATCATCGTTCTGGGATGTATAAAGTTCTGTGATAGTCAATATTTCATCTACTGAGCTGCTCTTGTTCTGGGATGTATAACATTCTGTGATAGTCAATATATCATCTACTGAGCTGCTCTTGTTCTGTGATGTATAAAGTTCTGTGATAGTCAATATATCATCTACTGTGCTGCTCTTGTTCTGGAATGTATAAAGTTCTGTGATAGTCAATATATCATCTACTGAGCTGCTCTTGTTCTGGGATGTATAAAGTTCTGTGATAGTCAGTATATCATCTACTGAGCTGCTCTTGTTCTGTGATGTATAAAGTTCTGTGATAGTCAATATATCATCTACTGAGCTGCTCTTGTTCTGGGATGTATAAAGTTCTGTGATAGTCAATATTTCATCTACTGAGCTGCTCTTGTTCTGGGATGTATAACATTCTGTGATAGTCAATATATCATCTACTGAGCTGCTCTTGTTCTGGGATGTATAAAGTTCTGTTATAGTCAGTATATCATCTACTGAGCTGCTCTTGTTCTGGGATGTATAAAGTCTGTGATAGTCAATACATCATCTACTGAGCTGCTCTTGTTTTGGGATGTACATGTATAAAGTTCTGTGATAGTCAATACATTATCAGTAGATGTCTTTAGTTCAACAATTGCAGGCTTGAGACATAATGAATAATTCACAAAATTTCCTATACAATTTATATACTTCACCCAATTACACAACTTGTAAGGATAGGCTAGTTTTATCTCACCAGATTTCTGATCAGACTACCTAGGATTGATCCTGGATGTTGGCCGGGATTGTTGGCCAGGATTGTTGGCCAGGATTGATGGCCAGGATTGTTCAAGGGTGATTTATCATCTACCTTCTAATGAGATGGTAGAAACCGAAACCCATTGATATATTATGTATATAAGATTACACACTGCTCTTGTTAATCCATTACACAGGCAACTTTATAAGACCATACACCAGGCTAGTGCAACCACCATACAGGTGATATAATCCTGGTGCCACCACCGTACAGGTGATATAACCCTGGTGCCACCATCATACAGGTGATATAGTCCTGGTGCCACCACTGTACAGTTGATATAATCCTGGTGCCACCACCTTACAGGTGATATAATCCTGGTGCCACCACTGTACAGTTGATATAATCCTGGTGCCACCTTACAGTTGGTATAATCCTGGTGCCACCAACTTACAGGTGATATAATCCTGGTGCCATCTTACAGTTGATATAATCCTGGTGCCACCACCGTACAATTGATATAATCCTGGTGCCACCACCTTACAGTTGATATAATCCTCCCCAAAACACATCATGTAAAAGGAGGTCTGTAATTTGCTCGCCGGGACGAATGTCCAGAGAGCTATTGTCATATCCTCTGTATCGTTGTTATTGTTGTCATTCTCATCGTCCAGAGACAAAAACTTAAGTCTGGATCATAGTTTAAGAACCCTTAGCGACAAGGCTTTAATATTTCACATGTGTACTCCTTGTGCCTAACTCTTTCATTGGATACTAGAAGTTTTGACCGTGTGACCTTGACCTTGAAGTTTGATCTATTTTAAAAAACTTTATCCTTGGTCATAACTTAAGAACAGTAAGAGAGAGAGAGCTTAAATATTTCATGTGTGTATTCCTTGTTCCTTGTGACATGACCTTTCATAACATATCAAAATTTTTTACATTTTGACCTTGACCTGGAAGACTGACCTATTTACAAAAACTTTTGATATTTAAATTTGGTTGGCACCGGTGAGCTCTGTTGTCTTCTGACAGCTGTTGTTTTATACATCTTTTTGGTTGGTTGGTTGGTTGATTGGTGTTTTACATTGCTTTCAACAATATTTCAGTTATATCGCGACATGGAAGCAGGAGGTTACCAACCTCTTAAACATAGTGGCTCAACCCGGGAATCGAACCCAGATCATCGGCGCCGCAAGCCAAGCGCTTAACCACTACACCACGCCTGCCCCTCATCCTTTTGGAAACATGTTTTATAAGCTGCATGATATATGGTAAATTTACAAGCCAAACAATTTACTTATATTTAAGTGCTACAGAGTTGTATTTAAATTATATGCAGTAAATGGTATGGAGATTTGTATTTACTGATTGATTTTGGTTACAGTTATATGAGTCTGCAAAAGAGAAGCGCCCAGCAGGCAGCAGCCCTGTGGAGTTTATATCCTTACATGCAGGACATGGTTACGGCCATAAGCATATATTCAAAGCTCCAGGACTACCAGACAGTATACGGTAAATACTTATATATCTTTCATCATTTTGTAAACTGATGTATGTAATATATGGTATACCATTGTATACCATGCAGTTTATTGGTATTGAAAAACTGACGTCTACCATTTTGTATGTAATGATATTCTACACGACACATACTTGTATTATCTAGTATACACCATCCGGATTGTCACTTCGAATGACAGGCATATAAAATTGTTGAAAGAAATGTAAAACTCTAACCAGCTAAATCCATATGTCTATACAGAGCAATTTTCTATTTGCAGTAAATTTGTTACACTCAGTACAAATTATGGATCAGCCTAGTCAACTTACCAAAGATACAACAATATCGGCAAAGACTTCATATGACGGGGTGGGTAAAGAGGTCAAGTATCTAAGTCATAAAGTGGTCAAGCATGATGGTCAGTGAACACATACCTTAGCAGTCTTTCAGTGTGTAGTTAGTTAAGCCTTAATTTGTAGTTGTTATTTGTGTTTTGTCTTGATCGTTGTTCCTACAAGAATTGACACTTGAAATGAGGATATACAGTAATTATACAAATAGAATGAAGAATAATTTTTGACTTGTATGATGAATCTTTTAGTGAAATATTGATTAGAATTGTTACATATACTAATTACCCTAAGATAGAATGTAAAATAATCCTGTTACAACTTTTTTATTGTCTGAATTGCAAACCTAAGCACTTACAGTGTTGTCCAGACTATTTGAAGTTTATCTTCACCTGTAGTTTTCAAACACAATGACTCCCCATGACTTAATGAAGTGCCCTATTGAATTTGATGTCAGTAGATCGAAGGTCAAGGTTTCAGGGCATTGATGTGAAAATTGTTTGCTAAACTATTCAAACTCATATTCTTTCTAAAGTCATGAAATTTCTTGTACAGACTCCCCATGAGCCAAGGGTATTTCCTACTAACTTTTGTGGTAACAAGTTAAATGTCAAGGTACCAGAGCATCCATAAGTGATCATAGCTTTTAAGCTATAAATTTGCTTAAAATACTTACCTATTATCTTTTAACTGAATATGGTCCCCCATGGTCTGAGGAGGTTAAGGTCACAGAGCGCCATTACTGTAACATTAACAATTATAAATGTAAAAATGGTTGTCAGACTATAACTGAGTTTCATTTTCACCTCTCAAAAAATTTCATAAACAGACTCCAAGTGACATGATAATGGAGTGAAGGATCTAGATGCCATGTACATAAAACATTAATATATGAAAATGAAATCTAGAGCAAAACTGAATTTCCCCTTTTCATCTTTATTCTTGAAACTTGATTCACTATTTCCTCATGATACTAGAACAAGCACATTTGATTAGAGTCAGCAGGTCAAGGTCACACAGCTTTGAGTTTGTTATATTTGATTCTAGTCACCCTGCCACAGTGAGGAATCACTTCAATGGCGATGACATCTGCCTGTTGCATAGCACAGAAACTCTGACCTAGCAACAGACATCCCGCCACAGTGAGGGATCACTTCTATGGCGACGACATCTGCCTGTTGCATAGCACAGAAACTCTAACCTAGCAACAGACATCCTGCCACAGTGAGGGATCACTTCTATGGCGACGACATCTGCCTGTTGCATAGCACAGAAACTCTGACCTAGCAACAGACATCCTGCTGCAGAGAGGGATCTCTTGTATGCCAATGTCTAATTTGAGATGGGACGGAGAATGTCCCATTTTAATAGAGACAAGATTTTGACATATTTCTGGTGGGACTTGAACCCAACATCTCTTGGCCAGGAATCAAGCACACTACCAACTGATTTACCTTTCCAAACTTCAGTCTGAGGTAGTGGGCCTAAAATAATCTTTGAATATCAAAAGCTAGGTTTTGCAATTCAGCATATTTCATCTTGCAACGTTTTGTTTACTTTTTATATACTTAAACAAAAGTGTAAATCATAAATCAATACAAACACATTTTTTCATTATAAACCATACATTTAATTGACATTTTAGATGAGTTGAAGTTCGAGTTAAAAAAAAGATCTATTACAGAGTTTCCGATAGTTATGTCGCTATACTTAGTGCTTTAGTTAAGTGTCTGTCTAGGCATTGACTCTGTTCCTGGCTTTTTCTAACTCTGTTCTTAAAGTTATCATCAGGCTTTTGAAGTCAGAGTTGTCAATCGATCAAAATGAGGTTTTCTTTGTATTTAATGTGATAATTATTAATTAAGCTCTGAATGCAGTAACTTTGCCACCACAGAATGTTATTAATGTAAAAATATTATGAAAAAAAACCCCATTCCATACCTATCTCAAGGTTTCAGTATGTAGAAAAAAGTGATTTTTTTTTTGTTTTTGTTTTTTTGTGGTTATTATTTATGCCTCTATGTATTGTGTGTGCGCAAGCAAGTGAAGCCAGACAATATTTTATCATACCATACCTAGAAAATATTTGTTTTATTTTAAAAGTTTTTGATAATTTTTCATTGTAATCATTTTTATGGAAGAAAAATATATTCTCAACAAATTTAGTTTTGTTTCAATGTTTGCTTGTAATGTTATAGTTTTCCTTCGTAAAGTATGGTAAGCTTATATAAGTACTTGTATAATAACCAGAGTTGTATTAGGTATCTTAAAATAAAACTACCCTCTGTATTACATCACAAGTTTTGTATAAATGAGAACAAGTTACCCTCTGTTTTACCATTTGTAGGGAAAAAAGAAGTATTTTTGTTTGCAAATTTTTTCTTGTTTTGTTCACTTGAAATGTACTATGCATACGTTATACTTGTAACAAAAAGCTTTTTAAGTATTTATTTTTAGATGTTATTGCTCCCTGTTTTACATCATATATGTATTTCCTGAAGTTTAGCAAATATGAAAGATACATGTTTAAGATTTTTGTGATATTTTTAATTTGTCCAAATTTTTATATTTAGATCTGACATAACACAATGAATCTTCATTCACCACCGACATTATATAATTACATATCAGTTCCTGATAATGTTTTGTGTTTGTGCCTTTTCCTTGTCACATTTCTCCCTCATTATACCCCTTCCCCTTACTGGAAAGCAGATATGTACCGCCAGACACTTGGTTACATTAATTTTAAACAAACGTGGGTTTCACCAAATACCAACAAGTAACATGTTTTATGACAAACGGTTGCTTTCATACTCATTGTGAGGTATTTGATACGATCTCAAGCCTGTTATACCACTAAATAAATATTGTAGTAAATGTTTTACTTTATAGGTCGGAACCAAAATGGAGGTATATTGGATCAGAACTGTTTTATTCAAATCCCTACAAATATAACAACTTCTCCAATTTATCCATGTGAATCTGAATAATTCTTAAAAATTGTGTTTTTATTTTAGTGTTGAACAATATGTGAGTGATTTTGGTTTTGTGCTTGTATACATGTAAATAGCACAGAAAAAGAAGAAAACATGAAATATAGCCGTATGTTTTTAAGGGGTCACTCAGGCAAGTCGTTGAGTTACCAATCTCAGGGGATACTGTAATGTACAATAGTTGCTGTAATTCTCTTTAAGATGTATATAGAATTTGATAAGTTTATTTTTCATTAGATCTGATTTTGTTGGAGCTATTTCAATAGATTTTATTGGGTTAATAAATGTATGATTTATTTACTATTTTATTTCAATTCTTTGCTTTTAGGTAGTAAGCCAGTTCAGTTTATCCTAGTCAGTTTTTCCAGTCACATAAATTTCAACCTTTTCTATTTTCCATGCGACATAAAATTCTTTTCATTTTACTACAAAAATCTCTTGATAAATGAAGAGTTATGAGAAAACAGAAGTAGCAGTAGATGTTTACCAGAGTAGTACATTAATGATATGTAAAGGACTATAATTTGTCAAAAACATGTGTACATGCGATGGTGTGCTTTTATTGTTTAAGTGTGTACACCCGAGTATTTTGTGAAGATTTTGTTGTCCCCTTTGTTAATGTATATCAAGCCATAGCAGAATCAATGCAAATAAAATGAGGTTGACTACTTTCGTTTCATCCTTTCTTTTTTTGAATGCACCTTACATCACAGACTTTGTCAAAGAGGATTGCCTAATTACCTATCACCAAGTCATAGTCTTTATGTTTTATCTTTTACTCAAATAATATGTGAATAGCTCATACCTCAAAAATCCTTTTATCCGACTTAATCATTGATTAAGCCAAAGATTACGTCAGATCAAAGGCCTGGTAATGGACCCTAATGACCTGAAGTGACAGTTACATATACATTTCCAGTAAAGGTAAGAGGTGGAGTTTTCTGAAATTTGCCCGGTTCCCAGAACGATCATGTGGTTAGTGGATCCTAAATCAAACTGCACAGTAGCATGATCTGCAGGGTTCTCACATTTATTTTCTTCTTCCAAAGTTTAACAAGGGCATCCAATACCCAGAATACCCTATTAGATGTGTAATTGACTAAATTCCACAGGATCTGTAGGGCCATAATGCACATACTAGTTATGTCCTCTCTTCCAAAGGTGTAAGATGTGGTTAATCTTTGCTATCTAAATAGTTTGAAAATTGGATCCAAAAAGGGAAAGGTAATTTGTGACAACATTTTCTCCCAATACATAAGGTGGATTTTTCACGAAAGGAAAAGGCAGAATGATTCAAAACCGACTTGTTGATCTAAAGAAATCTCCATTTGGCTGTATACAGATTAGTAGGAGCTGATCAATAAGGACTATATCATACTTTTTCTAACGAACAACATGAAATTTGACCGAGTTTTTGTTTCTTGAGCAAAATGCATTCACATTGGTTTTGCGTTTGATTAAAGACTTCTGAAAAACAGTCCAGCCAACCTCAAACAGTTTTGGGACAATGATCAGTATCAAAAAGTCGCACAGATCAGCATCTAAACCTGAAATGTATTTTAAAAACAAAATGAAAGTATTCTTTGTGAATAACCCATTGAAAAAATACATAAATAAAACTTTCAGGATTTTTCATTTTTATTGCATCCACAGCTTGCAATGATGAGCACATGCCTATCAAGAGTAAAAAGATGAAAGACATGTTCAATACAATTACACTTGACACCTACACATTGCTAACAAAAAGTGAAAAACATCAATATATATCTGAAATCAAAACGCTATCTTATCTCTGTTTATGCCATTAACAATGCTCCCGAGAAGTATTCCCTTAATAACAACAATAAATACATCAGGACTAGAAATAAGTGTGGCAACATGAATAACATACTACTATGTAATAGGGAAGTATGTAGAGTATGATTTTGTAACACTTCATTATTTCTGATGGATCTACACATACACACCTGCATATTTAATTATACATAAGTAAAAACATGCATGCACATGTGTATAGAGCATCAGTGAAGGTATAACACAAATATAAAACAACAAAACTAACAAAAGATATTTCCCTATGTTATATGCCAAAATAAAATAAAATTCACAAAATTTAAACAGAGTCTGTATTTAGCTTTGTAATAAAACATCACAATTTATATAGGTATCTTTCACAGGAATAGAATTAAGAGGCTTAGAGTCATTCATATCCCCACTACAGGATCCTGAAAACTATGAATACTAAAATTCCAAAATTACACCTCTATAAACATTCAAATCTCTGAAGCATACAATTATAGCATTCAAACTTTAGTTACAAGCTTCAAGAGGCTATAGGCATTCCACTCTCTGAATCATTTATTATTGTTGACACAGACACATAAAGCCAAGAGTTCAACATCATTTCATGAAATGAATGAAAATATTTGACTTTGACCCTGACTGTAATGAACCACATACTGCACATGATTACCAAACAAAAAGTGTCTAAATGATCTTTGCCATGCAAACAAAACTATTATACAATGTACCAATTTGTAATGGGAAGTGGAAAGTGCTACCATAAAGTTCATTCAAGACAGAAATAGTGCTATAACGGAACGGGAGATTAGGGTGGGTGGCTTTATCTACTGATCACTCTACAGAAATATATTTGTCACAGATTTTGTTTATAATGTACATTTTCTTAAAAGCTTCGCTAGAAATAAGCGTCTTTGAATGGAAGAAAATAGAATTTTCATATTGCATCAGAAGCAATTATCATCGAATCGAGAGTATTATGCAGAAATGTATTATACAGGATCTCTAAAATAGGTATCCATGCCAACCAAATCATAGAGAGTTGAGTACGAATATCAAGGCAACTTGTGCTATGACCATTAAGACAACTTGTGCTATGACCATCAAGACAACTTGTGCTATGACCATTAAGACAACTTGTGCTATGACCATCAAGACAACTTGTGCTATGACCATCAAGACAACTCGTGCTATGACCATGAAGACAACTCATGCTATAACCATCAGAATGAGGTCGGGTCAGGTGATGATACTGACCACTTTGATTTTTCCACATGTATCTCTAGTACCTATCTTAATGTGATAATTCATGAACATGATCATAATATATGGGAAGGAATGTTATTTATAATATACTATCATAAGAATAGTATCCAACAATAAGTGCATGCTATAATACAACAACTGGTCATTTCAACAAGTGCCGACGACCTGGATTTTGATGGAATAAGAGAAAGAAAAACCTTATGACAATTGGAAACGTTATACTGAAATGATGACAAAATACCAGGAAACTAGAGCTGTCCTAATTGGACAGATACCCCCCAAAGCAGAAAAAGATGAAGCATAATAATTCATCCCAAGATACACCACAAGTATAAGTGTAATGGATGTCCCACTGGTACATTCTGAGAAACTTCATTAAACTTCTTAACTAACTGCAGACAGACAGACAGACAGGGTGACTCCTATATAACCCCCAAACTTAGTTTGCTGGGGGTATAACTAAAACAGATACTTTCATGATTAAAACATGAAATATGATCAGGGAATGAAAGGATGAGAAACATTTTTGACAGAAGAGCAAGGAATATATTACTAATCTGGAATTCTTTTGTCACCAATATGTCTATTTTGCATCCCAGAATGGACATGTACTGATAAACAAAATCCCCATTAAAAATAATTATACATTATCATTATAAAAAGCAACAAAATACAGTGTGTAACAACAAAATACAGCATGTAACAAGGCATCACTAAGGCAACACTTCCTTCATCTAACATGAGCAAAAACAAAAAGACTTCGATGACTTGTGGCATTCACTTGGAAGTAATTACAACTGCTGTATCGATCATGAGTACATATTTTCCTCTGAGTGCATACAAGATGTGTTATACTAGTTACACCATATTGGTAGATATATAGTGATAAGAACAAAACAAAGCTCTCCGGAAAAGTCATAAGCATACCTTGCATGAAACGTAAAAAAAAAAATTGCCAAGAATTCAAACTAGCTGGTGAAAAGACATGCAAGGAGACAGCAGGATAAAAAGGAACTTTGTTAATCTTAAAACCTTAACTTGCTGTTCATTAATATAAATGCTGTTCAAGTGACACAAGACAAAATTTGTTAAAGCTATCTAAGAGTACATGTATAAAATACCCTAATAATTTTTATAGAGAAAAACATATAGACTACAGTATCATAAATTAATATATTCCACGGACAAAGATCAAAATAGATTAAAGAAAAAAGAACTAAATACTGAATCTGTATAGAATACTTAATGTTGTATATGAAATACTACAAGTTAAGAAATGAAATACTTATTGCACAGAAAGTTTGCTCAATATTACATGTACAACAAATTCTATTAATTCATAATTAACATGATTGCATTTCCTCCAAATTCGCTCTCATTCATTTTGTTTGACATGATTACATTTGCTCTTTTAAAATCAAGATTAAAAGCCTAATATTACATTCTCTACCTCAATTATTCAATCATTCTTTAATGGCAGAGTAATGGCAACCTTACTTGATTACAATGTGCATATTTAAACCACATATCCATGACACCTCTTTCTAAAACTGATCACTATTAAAATTCACAAATACTCAGAAACAAAAAAACACTTCTAATACGATAAATTTTATAATATCTTATAAGATTGAAAAAATTTTAAAAATTCAACACTCCCCCCCACCCCCTTAAAAAAAAACCCACACATAGTAGGAAGAAATATTGTCATTAATTTCTATTTTTGCCTTCTGGGATGTACTGTTTCTGATTAAAACATGTTTACACATCATTTTTCTGACTTTACAGTGTCCCTACAACTGAAATTAATGAAAACATTCCTTAACTTTGAAATCAATAGCAATTTTCATTTATCAAGATTTTCCAGCATGAAAATTATTTGACATTAAAAAACCAGAAATGAGAACAGAAAAGGTCATATGCATAAAATAAAACACAATAATAGCATGCCTTGTTTTAAAAACTTCTTTCTTCTTAATGTTACTCTTTCACTTCAATCAAATTATTAAGATAGCACCTTTTAATATTGCTTGTAACTTTTCACATATCGAAAATGATACAACGTTATTATGTGTAGTATTAAATTATTTTTGTTACTTTAACAACCTCTTCCAATATTTCACAAATGCAGATGTTGTTACTAAATATAAAGTAATCAACCAAGTGTCTTGGCAAGGCATATGAGTAGCTGTTGTTACTAAATATAAAGTAAATCAACCTAGTGTCTTGGCAAGGCATATGTGTAGCAGTTGTAATACTGAGTAAATAGCATTTCACATCAAACAGTTTCTTTTACATGTAGTTCGTATAATAGTTGAAAGACAATTGATATTTGCCATGCTATGATGGGTTCTTCAATACACGCTTTAACTTGAAGTCATAAACTTGTCGGCATATGAACACATTGTTGTCATCTACATAACTAGGAGGTAGTTTGCTCTGTCTGACATACCCACTCTCTAGAGGGGGGACAACTTTGGTCCGATATGATGAACTGTCAAGCAAACGTTTCCTTTCTGCTTTATACCTAAAATGCAAAAGAGGTAGTTTGAATTCAGAAACAATTTAAGAATTCCTTTCTTTATACCAAGATTCAAGTAATTTTAAAATTGGAACTGAAAAGGAGAAATTTCAGCACAAATATATTTGATCACTATTTGCTCTGAAAAAATTTTGACAAAAATTAGGTAAACACAATGATTCCTTAGATTGTGCCTGTAGTAAGCAAAAGAAAGATTCTCTCTATTATCTAGTGCATAGTCACTAACTAAAAAGTACTTCTGTCAGTCTGAACATGTTTAAACAGCCTTTGTATTAGAAGAATTGACAATGAAAACTACCAAACTTCATACCAATCCTGAGAAACCATTTGGACAACTTATAGTTCAGAAAAATAATCACTTTTTTAAAAACAAAGTGCTCTTAGACTACTTCTTGATTTACTGCATATAGATACACTATAAACGAGAATCAGCATCTGCATGATAATTGATAATACAATGACTGATAATAAACGAATATGGTCTTACCTGCAGATCTCATTATATCCATACAGGGTTAAGATCTCACTATATCAGTACATAGTCGAGAACTTATCCCCAAAATTCATTATATCCATCTATGGTCAAGAACTTGCCCCAGAATTCATTATATTTGTATAAAGTCCAGGACTTACCAGCAGAAATCATTATTTTCTTAAGGACTTCCAGTGGAATTCATTGTATTAGTAAATCATAAAGGACTTACTGGCAGAACTCATTTTATCGGTATAAAGTCAAGGACTTAGTGGCAGGACTCATCATAACAGTATATGGTTAAGGACTTATTCTGGTAGAACTCATTATATCAGTATATGGTTGAGGACTTACTGGTAGAACTCATTATATCAGTATATGGTCAAGGAATTACTAGCAGAACCATATCATCAGTATATGGTAAAGGACTTATCGGAAGGACTTGTTATATCAGTATAAGGTCAGACTCACCGGCAGAACTCGTTATAGGTCAGAACATATCCTTTATCATCTATACAAGCAACACTGTTCTCGTCTTTATGCTTTGAAGCAAACAATTCACAATGAGCATGATGTGGCTTCCTTCCTCCTTCCGTATGCTCAGGGTGATAGAACCACAATAAACTCATCATGACCTCACCTGTAAATACACAGCAAAACTAACATTATGTTACTTATAGATAAACAATACATGTACAACTAATATCAACTTACCAATAAATAAACAAGCTGTGTTTGTGAAACACTAATGCCCCCAGCATCTACACAGTCCAAAAAGTTATTTATAGTATTTTTAGCGTGAAAGTCATTATCAACATCAAAGGTCATCAACCCTGGAGTCATCTGAACCGGCTTCATTAGATGAGTATGCATGTGAAATATGAAGTTTCTATCCCTCACGGTTCAAAATTTATGACCAAAATTAAAGTTGACAACAGACAAACAGTTATTTTTAGCATGAAGGTCATTGCCAAGGTCAAAGGTCATCAACCTTGGTGTCAATTGAAAGGGCTTCATTAGTTGAGTATGCATGTAAAATATGAAGTCTGTATCCCTGACAGTTCACAAGGTATGGAAAAGGTGAAAGTTGACAACAGACAGGCAAACAAACAGACAAGACAAAAACAATATGCCCGATCTATTGATCTGGAGGCATAAAAATATAATGTGGCTTTATCCGTAAATACTTGAGAAAATGGCAAAACCTCATCTGTAAATAAGTAGCAAACTTTTCATTACCTCCCTTGATTTATCCGCTTTCACTCACTGTTAGATATGCACCTATACCTTCAGTAACCAACAGATTTTTTTCTAACAAAGACACCTTAGCAAGATACAACATTCTCACATTTCGGACAGGAAAATCCTCATTTTTTCCTGGAAAAGGTTTTGTTATCTCACCCCCCTTTATCTCACCCTGTGGGCGTGGCTTAAACTGGAAGTTGACAAAATACTTCTTAAAACGTCTGTCACACACTTCCATCATCTGCATTGTTTACATTTTCAACATGGATGATTTCATTTTCTTAACTAATAAAGTTAAAGGGAAAATCGTCAACATAACGAAGCCTTTAGGAACCTATGAGATTTATCATGTACAGTCTCTAAATGATGGAAGCATTCACACAATGGCGAAAACTGGTAAAATTAGACAATGTACCAAAATCACCCCCTCCCCATATCGACTCTGTCAATCATCACCAAGAACTTGATGTTGATTTATTGCTTGTTTTATTCAGCGAATATTTTGAACCAAATGAACATTAAACTAGTGAAAAATATAATGAACAACCAATTAATCCCTGTCAAAGGTGACTGACATCATTTAATTGCTCTAACTGTGACAACTGGCAACATATGACAAAGTTCTTTCATGGATGTTGCCAGAATGCAATACTTTGGCAGAGTATGACCACACAATTGGTTCTTACCATCATAAGGATGTTGCCAGAATGCAGTAACCTTGGCAACATAGGGAATGTCAGAAGCACTAGGTCCTGAGCGTAGCAGTACACAGTCTCTCACTTGAATGATGTCACCATCGGTGTGTCGTAACTCAGGGTAACACTCCATTTCTGCTATTGTACCTAGACTCTGTTAAAAAATTTGTACTTTAATTTAGTTTTAATTGAAACAAAGACATATACAATGCTCAAATCAGTACTTTAGCCTTAGGACGACCTTAACTTAAAGAATATAACCTCAGATTTCTTTGTACACAAGATCAGAAAATGAGTGTACTAAGTACATATGTATTAAATAAACCATGAACTGAATCATTCAATGAGAAAACTAACGCTCCCATCACAGTGTATAATTAACAGGTCATCTATTCTTCAGTGGAGAGAAAGCTGTAATGACAAAGTGTATACATGTACTACGTTCACAGGGTTTCTTAGTCATCCATTCTTCAGTGGAGAGAAAGCTGTAATGACAAAGTGTATACATGTACTACGTTCACAGGGTTTCTTAGTCATCCATTCTTCAGTGGAGATGTCATGTAATAATTCAAAGTTAAATGGGAGAAAAGTCTTCTGTAAGAAGAATTCTCTTAAGCATCAATTTTGAGAAGTCCAAGGTAAATATGAAGTAAATAAATAAATAAAGTTGAATAATAGCAGATTACTCCTTAATCTGTGGTTCTTAACCTATAAAGATTGCATTGTTTATCACTGTTTTAAAGACTGGGTTGTTTATCACTGTTCTATAGATTGTGTTGTTTTTCAGTGTTTTATAGAATGGTTTTTTCCTCACTGCTTTATGGATTGTGTTGTTTCTCACTGTTTTATAGACTGGGTTGTTTTTCACTGCTTTATAGATTGTATTGTTTCTCACTGCTTTATAGATTGTATTGTTTCTCACGCTTTATAGATTGTGTTGTTTCTCACTGTTCTATAGATTGTGTTGTTTCTCACTGCTTTATAGATTGTGATGTTTCTCACTGTTATATAGACTGGGTTGTTTCTCACTGTTCTATAGATTGTGTTGTTTCTCACGCTTTATAGATTGCATAAACCGGTTAACCACACCATTTGTTTGGCTTTTGTCAAATTAAATGACCGTCCTAAGTCGGTATCGTAATTGCACTACAATCAAATATTTTTGTAATGTGTTCTATGTTTTAGTATATTATTTATATTCATGTATTGTATAGCTCCATGGTGACTTCTGCCACATAACTGAGCCAGTAACTCCTCTTTTTTCTTTCACTGTTCTATAGATTGTGTTGTTTCTCACTGCTTTATAGATTGTGTTGTTTCTCACTGTTATATAGACTGGGTAGTTTCTCACTGTTCTATAGATTGTGTTGTTTCTCAATGCTTTATAGATTGTATTGTTTCTCACTGTTTTATAGACTGGGTTGTTTTTCAAGGTTTTATAGTTTGCGTTGTTTATCACTGTTTTATAGATTGTGTTGTTTCTCACTGCTTAATAGATTGCATTGTTTCTCATTGCTTTATAGATTGGGTTGTTTTTCACTGTTTTACAGATTGGATTGTTTTTCACTGTTTTATAGATTGTGTTGTTTATCACTGTTTTATAGATTGTGTTGTTTCTCACTGCTTAATAGATTGCATGTTTTTCACTGTTATATAGACTGGGTTGTTTTTCACTGTTTTATAGATTGTGTTGTTTATCACTGTTTTATAGATTGTGTTGTTTCTCACTGCTTAATAGATTGCATGATTTTCACTGTTTTATAGACTGGGTTGTTTTTCACTGTTTTATAGATTGTGTGGTTTCTCACTGTTCTATAGATTGTGTTGTTTCTCACTGCTTTATAGATTGTGTTGTTTCTCACTGTTTTACAGATTGGATTGTTTTTCATTGTTTTATAGACTAGGTTGTTTATCACTGTTTTATAGATTGTGTTGTTTCTCATTGTTCTATAGACTGTGTTTTTCTCACTACTTTATAGATTGTGTTGCTTCTCACTATTTTACAGACTGGGTTGTTTTTCACTGTTTTATAAATTGCGTTGTTTATCACTGTTTTATAAATTGTGTTGTTTTTCACTGCTTTATAGATTGCATTGTTTATCACTGCTTTATAGATGGGTTGTTAATTCAATGTTTTATAGACTGGGTTGTTTTTCACTGTTTTATAGATTGCATTGGTTATTACTGCTTTATAGATTGTGTTGTTTATCACTGACAGGGAGAAAGGAGACTATAAATCACCATTGAAAACTCCTTTCCAATAACTGGACAACGACTGGTGTCAACAACTGGAATCAAACTGATGTCAACAACCAACAAATCAAGTGTGATAACACTTAACAACAAATCAAGTGTGATAACACTGAACAACAAATCAAGTGTGATAACACTAAACCAGCCTACCCCACCTATATAGAATACCTGCCCCACCTAAGTAGAATACCTGCCCTACATGTAAAGAATACCTGCCCTACCTATACAGAATACCTGCCCCACCTACATAGAATACCTGCCCTACATATAAAGAATACCTGCCCTAACTATACAGAACACCTGCCCCACCTATATAGAATACCTGCCCTACATATAAAGAATCTTGCCCTACCTATATAGAATGCATATCCAACCTATATAGAATACCTTTCCCACCTACATAGAATACCCCTAAACAGAATACCTGCCACACATATAAAAAATACCTGCCCACCTATATAGAATACCTGCCCCAACTATATAGCTACCTTTCCCACCTATATAGAATACCTACCCTACATATAAATAATACCTGCCCCACCTACAAAGTATACTTTCCCCACCTATATAGCTACCTGCCCCTGCCCAATCTATACAGAATACCTGCCCCACATATAAAGAATAACTGCCCCATCTATAAAGAATACCTGCCCCACCTATATAGAATACCTGCCCCATCTATATAGAATACCTGCCCCACCTATATAGAATACCTGCCCCATCTATATAGAATACCTGCCCCAGATATAAAGAATACCTGCCCCATCTATATAGAATACCTGCCCCACACATAAAGAATACCTGCCTCATCTATATAGAATACCTGCCCCATCTATATAGAATACCTGCCCCACATATAAAGAATACCTGCCCCATCTATATAGAATACCTGCCCCACATATAAAGAATACCTGCCCCATCTATGTAGAATACCTGCCCCACCTATATAGCTATCTGTCACACCTATATAGAATACCTGTCCTTTCATTATAGCATTGTATCAGTGTATCAAGTCAAGTTCATTAAACTTCCTCCTTACAAGATAAGGCAGATTTTTGGTATTCTAATACATACAGCTCATACCAGTTATGACAAAGGCTATTACCTGTGATACTAATTTGCGTTTTTCTGCTGCACCGTGCAGTGTCCATCCATGTCGTGATACAGATCGTCTATATTTTACTTTCAGTTCGTTATTCTTCTGATTTGGACTCTTCTTTTGGTCATTTATTTTCACACTCTTTGTTCCCTTTTCAGATGATGAAGTTTTCCTCATTGAGGTAGGAGATGGAAGAGGAGGCTTGACCTTGGGAGATTTTGGACTTTTGAGACTAGATGCTTTTTGTTGTTTGGTTACAGGTGATTTGGGGGATAATAAAGATTTAGCATTTGATGCCGATGGAGAATTTTTTGTTTTCAATATAGGAGATTTCAAACCCTTGGTTATAGTAGGTGGTGGAGTTTTTACATTTAAAGATTTTGGACGTTTTATGTTTTTCTGTTCCTTTTCCTTCAAATTTTTTTTCTCACTTGATGGTTTTCCCTCCTTCACATGAGACTTGGGAATCTGAATCATGAGTTCTGTTTGAAAATCATCCGAGTTCTTTTTCTTTTCAAAGTTTTCTCTCCTTTCTCGTTCTTTTTCTGTCAGTGTTCGCATCCGTTGAGATCTGGGGAATTTTTCTGCCTCTCCGACATCTATGATCTCGTCCTCCTTCTCTTCTATCACCTGAGTCGACATATTAAGGGGCCTCATACAGGGGTCATGAGTGAGAGCCTGGGGCTGAAGAAGAGAGCTGGACTGAGGGTAGTACACAGAGGTGGCCTGGTAACATGCTGAACAAGCTGTAAGGGGACACAATCAATATACATCAAGTCATATAACACTCAAGATATATCAAAGATTCCATACATCAAAGATACCATAGACAAAGATACCATATACTGAGTCCTTATATACCATAGACAAAGATACTATATACTGAGTCCTTATATACCATAGACAAAGATACCATATACTGAGTCCTTATATACCATAGACAAAGATACTATATACTGAGTCCTTATATACCATAGACAAAGATACCATATACTGAGTCCTTATATACCATAGACAAAGATACCATATACTGAGTCCTTATATACCATAGACAAAGATACCATATACTGAGTCCTTATATACCATGGACAAAGATACCATATACTGAGTCCTTATATACCATAGACAAAGATACCATTACTGAGTCCTTATATATCATGGACAAAGATACCATATACTGAGTCCTTATATACCATAGACAAAGATACCATATACTGAGTCCTTATATACCATGGACAAAGATACCATATACTGAGTCCTTATATACCATGGACAAAGATACCATATACTGAGTCCTTATATACAATAGACAAAGATACCATATACTGAGTCCTTATACAAAGATACCAAATACCGAGTTCTTATACAAAGTCCTGGGTCCAGTGCCATAAACTTACAATATACTTAAGTCAAAAATTTCATTTTAATTTATTCCATTATCAAACATTCAAATAAATTTAATGCAGAATGGTTAAATTCTATTCATCAGTAGAAAAAAACTAAATAAAATCCAAATCCCAGTTATTAATTCATTGATGAACAGAAGAATATGAATTTTTGACTTAGGTATATTCTCAGTTTATGGCTCTGGACCCTAACTGTATGTAGAGTCGACTTAAGTCATAATCCATTTAATTGATCCCTGTGACCTTAACTTTTGACCTTGAACTCCTGTTTGGCTCTATAATAACTTTAGTTCAAACTGTAATGATTATTCACAATGATAAGCATTGCATGTATTCATTATTAACTCATATAAATGTTTCACTAACTTACATCAAGACCTTGACCTTACATCTCAAATGGAATTATGAATTAATCTGAAATGAATTTCACCTTATGATGATGCACTGCATGAACTTTGATCTTTGTAGTGTAAAATCAAAACAGCAAAACATACAGTGGCTTTATAAAAGTAACAGGACATATACCTTTTCTTGCTATCTACTTTAGCTACCATTTCAAGTTGGTTCTTAAAAAAATATCTACTATAGCTACCATTTCAAGTTGGTTCTTAAAAAAATATCTACTATAGCTACCATTTCAAGTTGGTTCTTAAAAAAATATCTACTATAGCTACCATTTCAAGTTGGTTCTTAAAAAAATATCTACTATAGCTACCATTTCAAGTTGGTTCTTAAAAAACAAAACGGAATGTTAATTTCATATTTTACATTAACGTCACACTTACTTCCTTTGCAGTGTGCAGCATGTAAACAAATTCCCTGCGGAGGTTTTGACTTAAGTGTTATTATACTCTTTTTCCTGGTGTTATATGGCTGTGGTGCTTTCTACACAGTGTTTGTTCACATTCATTTATATGTACAGTGCTGCATTATATGTTTCATCTGTATTTAAGGGTATTCATGGCAGATGGGAGATGCTAACTCCTCCTGGACACCTGGGTCAGGCGCCATAAACTGAGAATATACTTAAGTCAAATATTTCATTTTGATTTATTCCGTTATCCAATGTTCAAATAAATTCTCATGCAGAATGATTAATTCTATTTATCAATAGAATAAAACTAAATAAAATTCAAATCCCAGTTATTAATTCATAGATGAACAGAGGAATATGAAATTATGACTTAAGTATATTCTCAGTTTATGGCACCGGAGACCTGGTTTCACCTCTGAATTTCAGGGATCTGTGAATGTCCACTGTGGTATTGTTGTTGGTGCCAGTCATGTGACACCAGTTACTTTGGTATTTTTTATTCTAAATGCCATATTCACACATGCCATATTTCTCAGCCTCACTTAAATATTGTTAGTATTTTGAAAATAAATAAGAGGTCAAAGCAAAAGGGGGGGGGGGAGGGGCTTCATTACTCACAAAAGCACCTTGAGTATAAGATAGAGGTAGAAAGTACATGTATAAGAATTTTTCTGAGTATAATTTCATTTCAGAAACTACTCTAAATCAACACCACATCCCTCTAGTTCTAGAGTGTTGAATATTCATTTTATCACTTTATGCAGAAGTTTCACCATGATACACTTATTTGGAACCAAAAAATATACCTCTGAAGACAACCTTCTAAATTACCTTTATGTGTTTCATTTACCAATCTAATATCATCTAACCACTCAGTCAAAGAGAATGTTTGTTAACGGAGAGTACCCTCTAGGATATATGATGCACCATCTTGGACCCTCTAGGAAAAACAAGAGTACCTGTACGGAACTTTTAGTGTCCAATCTCTACCAAGATTCATCAAAATCCCTTCTATTATTCTAATGAATAAATTGAAAATGAGAAAAATTAATGGACAATCATGAACAATGGTGGGTGTGCTATAATTATGGTTTAAATGAATGTTTGGCTCAGGTTCTGACAAACTGTTACTTTGCAGTAAGTATTTGTAATATAAAATAGGTGTTATACATACGACAATGTGGTGATGCTGAATAAGACAGTGGGTATCCTGCTCTGTACGTCTGGTACTGCATCAGTGGCATAGGACTCCCTACTCCGCTGAGCGTATATGCCTGGCAAGGAGTTGCAGTCAGCATAGTGCTTGAGTGTGGAGCACATTGGTGACAGTAGCTCACATTACCCACATGTGGTAAAACATATGTTGCATTATCCATCTGCTGCATTCTGGGTATGGAGCCATCAATATGTTGCATCATGGGTAATGAGCCTTCCATTTGCTGCATTCTTGATATGTTGTATGGATTGTTGATATTTGTTAAGTCCCTATTTAGCTGCGATTTTGATTCATCAGTTTCTGAATTGTTTCTGGACTTTGCTGTTTCTCCTTCTTGATTTGTCCAGAAGGCGGAGCTCTGCTGTTGAACAGCCAATGGCTGCATACAACTAGCACATTTTGACCCTGAAAGCCGTCTTTCTTTGCGTGTAACTTGAGCATGAGTACGAGCTGCCCGTCTTGTATCTGTTCTAGGCTTCTTCACTTTCACTACATTATCACTTATATCTTCAGATTTTCTTTTCTTTGATTTTATGTCTTTTGAATTTTTTCGTTTTATTACTTTCGCATTTTTCAACTTTCTTTCCTTTTCTTGTTTCTTTTTCTTCTTTTCTAATTTTTGCAATTCTTTACTTTTCTTCAAAATAGCTTTAAGTTTAAGCATTTTCCTTCTTGCACTATCCTTAACTGATTTTTTGGCCTTGTCTCTCTTTAACTGGCCTATTTTAGTACTTTTCTTAGTTGCTTTAATTTTGTCCTCTTTTAACATGTTTACTAATTTACTTTTCTTCGCACATACTGTGTCCTTATCGAAATTAAATTCTGAGGAAGGCTTTTTTGCATCTGGGGTTTTCTTTTTTGGTGATTTTGATAATGGCTTTTCTTTTTCAAACATGATATTAACCATAGCAGAAGCATTAAGACTTGCTTCTCGTTTTACTCGCCTACTTGGCAAAGGGATATTTTCAACCTTCTTCTTTTTGCCCATTGTTTTGTTCTTATTTTTGTCCTTGACCTTCACCGTAAGTCCTACTATAGAAACACGCTCTCCCATATGAACAATAGCCTTTTTGCCACAAGATACTGAGAAATCTGAATCGATTCCCGAGTCATAGAATTTTTGTTTTTCAATAGATTTTGTGGGTGATTTGGACGGACTGCTGTATGAACTGTAGACACTATCTGGTGACGACAACAGAAAAGAGGACTCTTTGTACGTAATAACATTCTCCGTGGATGCTCGCGATCCTATGTTATGTCTACGTTTGTATTCCTCAACCGGAGATAATTCTGGCGTTTTATGAGCTTTATCTAGCTGGTTAACTTCATTTCCTTCAGTAACATTCACAGACGTGGTATCCAACACCCCGGGATCTACAATGCAATGTGATGCTTGTTTCTCTACTGTCTTTTCTCCGTCATATGAATCAGTTTGTTCGATGAAAGAATCGCATGCTTCAATTTTACAATGAGATAAAAGGTTTGAGTTTGAATGTTTTTCCTCATTTATCGCTGGTCTCTGATCGTTGTAACTTGCTGCCACTTCTTCCTCACCATTTAGTTCTTTCTTTATGTTAATCCCGGAAAGTTTAATATCACAACTGGAAGCATCAATCCCTTCAATTTGTTCAGCGAGCTGTTGAGATTCCGGTTTTTCAGTCAATACAATATTCGGCCGAGCTTCTTTTATTTCATTTAAAACACCATGCGAATGATCTTGCTGTATCTCAGTTAACACACTATGTGGATGACCACTCGGTTCGGGTTCACTATTAACTTTTGACGAGTATATTTCTGAGTAAGTGCCTTCTGAATTAGTACAGTTTAATCGAATCGTTCTTTCATTATCTTTTTCTATAAGTTCTATTTTCACTATACCTTCGACATGTTGCTTTGCCTTGTTAACATCTGTCTGCGTATGATCAGAACGAGTCAAAGTACACTGTACTATGTTACAGTGTTGTACCTTCTTTCCGTCCTGTGGAGTGATTGATACATTCGGATGTCCCCCCACTGAAGCATACAGCACAGCTTCACCACTACCACTCGGCACTTGTTCTTCCTTTTCGAAGGTCAATTCAACCCGATCTATTTCCTTTTTCCTGTTTTCCCGTGTTTCAGTTTGTGTCCCCTGTGCCCGTTCTGGAACTTCTAAACTCCTTTCTTCCCCTTCCTTACACACGGTAACAGAACCCCGACAGTTCCTCTGGCCACTTACTACTGCATTCCTCTGGAAAAGATAAAACGAACACGTTCAATAACCCGTGATCACTTGGTGACTATACATGCACTTTCTGCAAAATCACGACTAGGATACAGTTCAATGATAAGTAACTTCCGTCTTGCTATGAAAATCATGAGTAAGTGTTACGCACTGCTCTGATATAACTTATATATGGTATTTAACATTCATTCCTTTGTATATACAGTCATTATATAAATTGCATGATAGCACGAAGAGTGTATATATATGTAGGTAACTGGCATTTAACATTACACTAGCACTACTTCCTCATTATGATTGGGACCAAAGTCAATGGTAGGGATCAGTGTCAATGGTAGGCACCAGTGTCAATGGTAGGAATCAGTGTCAATGGCGGGGACCAGTGTCAATGGTAGGGACTAGTGTCAATGGTTGGGACTAGTGTCAATGGTAGGAATCAGTGTCAATGGCAGGGACCAGTGTCAATGGTAGGGACTAGTGTCAATGGTAGGAATCAGTGTCAATGGTGGGGACCCGTGTCAATGGTAGGGACCAGTATCAAGAGTAGGGACTAGTGTCAATGGTGGGGACTAGTGTCAATGGTAGGGACTAGTGTCAATGGTAGGGACCAGTGTTAATAGTGGGGATTAGTGTCAAGGGGGGGGGGGGGGCAATGTCAATGGTAGAGACCAGTGTTAATGGGTGGTGACCAGTGTTAATGGTGGGGATCAGTGTCAATGGTAGGGACTAGTGTCAATGGTAGAGACTAGTGTCAATGGAAGGGACAAGTGTTAATGGTGGAGATCAGTGTCAATGGCAGGGACCAGTGTCAATGGTTCTGGTGGGGACCAATGTCAATGGAGTGGACAAGTGTCAATAGCAGGGACCAGTCTCAATAGTAGGGATCAGTGTCAATGGAAGGGACCAGTGTTAATGGTGGGGATTAGTGTCAAGGGGGGGGGACTGTCAATGGTAGAGACCAGTGTTAATGTGTGGGGACCAGTGTTAATGGTAGGGGCCAATGTCAATGGAGTGGACAAGTGTCAATGGTAGGGCCAGTGTCAATGGTAAAGACCAGTGTAAATGAAGGGGACCAGTATCAAAGGTAGGGACCAATGTCAATGGAAAAATCCAGTGTCAATGATAGGGACCAATGTCAATGGAATGGATCAGTGTCAATGGTAGGGACCAGTGTCAATGGTAGGGACCAGTGTTTATAGTAGGGACCAATGTCAATGGTAGGGACCAGTGATAATGTTGAGGACCAGTGTTAATGGTGGGGACCAGTGTTAATGGTGGGGATCAGTGTTAATGGTGGGGATCAGTGTTAAAAGAATGGACCAATGGCAATGAAAGGGGCCAATTTCAAATGAAGGGACCAGTGTGAATGGTTGGGACCAATGTTAGTAGAAGGATCCAGTGTCACTGATGGGGACTAATGTCAATGGTAGGGACTAATGTTAATAGTGGAGACCAATGTCATTGGTAGGGACCAATGTAAATGGTGGAGACCAGTGTTTATTATGTTGACCTGTGTTGGGAGTCACTGTCTATACTGGGCTGGGGACCAGTGTTTATTTTGTGGATCTGTGTCTGGGACAAGTGTTTATGGTGGGGACCAGTGTTCATGGTGGAGACCTGTGATGGGGACCAGTGTTCATGGTGTAGACCTTTGATGGGGACCAGTGTTTATGGTGGGGACCAGTGTTCATGGTGGAGACCTGTGATGGGGACCAATGTTTATGGTGGGGACCAGTGTTCATGGTGGCGACCTGTGTTGGGGACCAGTGTTCATGGTGAGGACCTGTGTTGGGGACCAGTGTTTATGGTGGGGACCGGAACCTGTGTTGGGGTCCAGTGTTCATGGTGGGGAACAGTGTTGGGGACCAGTGTTTATGGTGGGGACCAGTGTTTATGATGGGGACCAGTGTTTATGATGGGTACATTTGTTGGGGACCAGTGTTTATGGTGGGGACCAGTGTTTATGGTGAGGACCAGTGTTTATGATGGGGACCTGTGTTGGGGACCAGTGTTTATGGTGGGGACCTGTGTTGTGGACCAGTATTTATGGTGAGGACCAGTGTTTATGATGGGGACCTGTGTTGGGAACCAGTGTTTATGGTGGGGACCAGTGTTTATGATGGGCTGTGTTGTGGACCAGTATTTATGGTGAGAACCAGTGTTTATGATGGGGACCTGTGTTGGGGTCCAGTGTTCATGGTGGGGACCTGTGTTGGGGACTAGTGTTTATAATGGGGACCAGTGTTCATGATGGGGACCTGTGTTGGGGACCAGTGTTTATGGCAGGGAACTCTTTTGTTGGCCAATGTTTACGGTGGGGACCTCCTTTGGTGACTACTGTTTAGGGGCGGAGGACAGTGGAGACAACCATTCATCTTCGGCATTTTCACTCATGCCGCGAGGAAGGATTCGATCTCAGACTTTAGCTCACTCGGGGTCCCATCTATGTGTTAATACCAAAGGAAGGGGTTAATTTTAAAGGTTTTTCTGCATTCATGAAATGACATATATATAATAAAAACAAGACGTGTTTGTGAAACACGAAAGCCCGGCGGCAACAAAGTTGATAAAAGGCAAATTTTGAAATGTAGGTCAAAGGTCACAATACAATAACCTTGGTTACTTTGAAAGGGCATTATTCGTGGGGTATGCATTCAAAATATGAAGTCTTTATCTCTCACGGATCCAAAGTTATAGAAAATAAGGTAAATTTTGATATTAACGGTCAAGGGTCACGGTCATAGTCACGAGATCAATCACCTTGATGTCAATTGAAAGAGCTTTATCAGTGGAGCATACATGCCAAATATGAAATTTCTATCTCTCATGGTTCAAAAGTTATCACGTAGGTTAAACAAGAGCAACGCCTAGCGTAGCTTAATATGCCCGTCGCTTACTTTGGATGGGATCAATGTGAACCTATGGTTTTAATACCCCCAAACATGGGTCTCTTTGGTAATACTTTTATAAAATATTGAAATCAAAACAGAGGGATCCAAGTCCTAAAACTCTGTACCAACAAAATGGAATTTGCTCAAAACTGGAAAGTGGCTTCCCCTACACTATTTAAGCATTCTGTATAAATTTCATAAAAAAACAACTGAGGTTAAATTAGGTTATCGCGTTACATAGCATCTCCATAGCATCTTATCACAGTAACAAAGTTTTCTTCACTTTGCATATTGTGACTTTGACCTTTGACATATGACCTTGGGCCAAGGTCATGGCACACCCTTGGGTCCAAAGTAACAATTCTGTGAAATATTATTGAAATCCATGCACAGGGGAAGAAATTATGGACAAGGTTTTACTCACTTTGCATGTTGTGACCTTGACCTTTGACATATGACCTTGGGTCAAGGTCATGACACACTCTTGGATCCTAAGCAACAATTCTGTGAAATATTATTGAAATCCATGCACAGGGGAAGAAGTAATAGCTTATCCCGGACACCGGACGACGGACGCTGGACGTGCAACACCATTACATAACACGCCCCATCTTAAGATGGGCGTATTAAAACAAAACAAACCACCAAAATGGTCAAAATCAACATGCCCAAGACCTATCTATCCGGGGCATAAACAGGGGTGGGTGGATGTGTGTTTTACTCATTTTTATCTCCAAACCAAAACCCAAACTAGCCCATAGCGTTCCTAGACAAAGTATAATATTCATCATTCGCTTCGAGCCTCTTCACAAACACGCGCGACTCTTCTCAAGTGCAGATGATCGACTTGTGTTTGACGTAACCTCCCCTCCTTATATAACAATACAATTGTGGCACAAGCTGTGTGCGTACGCTATCTTTTGATCTTAAACGCATAGGATAACGCTGTATTACAAATGTCAACCCTAAACATTTATGGAATCGCATAATAACAGCCTTACAAGTTGTGCATGCTGTAAATGCTGTACTATGTGGTCCTCGCTGAAATCAGTTGAATGAACCATGAATTGGCAGAATCGTCATCCAAAGTTACAGCACAAACAATTCAGCATTTGTACTAAGGTACCTTCCAGAAAACGTCCCCTGAGCCCACACGACACACTTCTCTACATACCTACATGTACAACGCCGCCTTCGCAACAAACATCCCTTTATTCCCGCACCACCACTTTAACTTCACTTGCCTTTACACAACTACTTTCAACGAGCTCGACTCCATCACCACCAACTTCAGTACAAATTTCACTACCTCCGCGACACTCTCGAGTTCGCACCTTCGCCTTAGCGACATACGGCGAGCGCGACAAGGCGCCAATCTTCTATGCCATCATTTTAAGATCCACCTGACCCCATCTTAGTAAAGCTAGCTAATTCAAACATAGAAAGATGAAGGTATCTCATCAAGTTCTTGGCAAATATCGTTGAGTAATCATGTCCAACCTACGCGCTCATGATTCATAAAATAACATCATATAACAAATAAGCTAGATGAACTATCGTAAAGATAAAGATAAGATAAGAACATAAATTCACAGTGCCGATCAATCTGCAATTCCTGCAAATATCAATCTAATGTAGTACAGTCCAGATCGGCTGTGCAAACTTTCGAATAAGATCGTAAAAACCCTTGTCACAGTAGAGGTTGGCTATCTCTCGCGTAGGTCTAAATTTCTGTGCAATGCACCAGTCGTGTGCCGTCATCATATAAATGAAGTGTCCTGGTGTGGCGTGAAACAGTGAACGAACGAACATTATAAAGTAGCTCAGCAAACCCATGTCTTGGGTATCAAGACCTGAGATTAAGAATCCGAAGCTTGACTAGGTTGGTGTCCGTTTGCTCGGACATGGTGTCCGTTTGCAGGGACATGGTATTTGCTCCGCATCTTATATTCCAAGATTCCTGACTCCTTACAGCCGAACTGTTCGGCAGCAAGCCTAACATGAACAAGTATATTATCGGACCACCTCGCTCTGGACTCGGATCCATAGGCTGAAAACAGACTACGGCATGTATATACCTAGACTGGAAACACACTACGGCATATATATATATATATATACATATACATGTATATATATATATATATATATATATATATATATATATATACAGACTGTAGCCGACTACGACATGTATATACCTACAGACTGAAAACCGACTACGACATGTATATACCTACAGACTGAAAACCGACTACTGTATGTATATACCTACAGACTGAAAACCGACTACGACATGTATATACCTACAGACTGAAAACCGACTACGACATGTATATACCTACAGACTGAAAACCGACTACGACATCTATATACCTTCAAACTGAAAACAGACTACAACATGTATATACCTACAGACTGAAAACAGACTACGACATGTATATACCTACAGACTGAAAACCGACTACGACATGTATATACCTACAGACTGAAAACAGACTACAACATGTATATACCTACAGACTGTATCGACTACAGCACGTATATACCTATATCATTCACAACATTCTTCATTCAATCCCACGTTATACACTTTTTATCATTTCTTTGATCGAATTCTTTGTATATGAAATCCTATTACCCCTTAAACTACGTGTATATTTTCCCTAGGCGTGAATATTGGTGTTGTTTATTAAAACAAACAACTCGCATTGACATAAATAAAAGATTAAGTAGCAAAGGATATATAGAGTTCATTTGAGCTCAATTAATGAACAAAGCGGTAGCACGCGGCCTACGTTAATAGCTCTGTCCTATTACGTACATGGCAAGCTTACCCAGTCGTCTCTCTATAATAGTGTTAGACTGTTAGACGTATCGATTAGAAAATAAGTCGATACATGAAATCGTAAACAGATGGACAGAGAGATCGGTCAACAGATATCGTAAATAGCCATTGTGACAGATCAACACTCTGGTGTCGGTTATCCCCTCGTTGACGGTTCATAATGGCGTAACCCTCGTTCTAAATAATATGTGCAGTGTCTCCTGAACTTACGTATAAAATCTAGTATGGACCATTTAGAACCATGTAAAGGACCACGAGTACCTGTCTCTGGTGTATCCACTAAAGGACTACCAGTACCTGTTCCTGGCGTGGTACGTGGTACTTGTCACTGGTGTACCCACTAAAGGACCACTTGGTACTTGTCACTTGTGTACCCACTAAAGGACCACGTGGTACTTGTCACTGGTGTACTCACTAAAGGACCACGTGGTACTTGTCACTGGTGTACCCACTAAAGGATCACGAGTACTTGTCACTGGTGTACCCACTAAAGGACCACGTGGTACTTGTCACTGGTGTACCCACTAAAGGATCACGAGTACTTGTCACTGGTATACCCACTAAAGGATCACGAGTACTTGTCACTGGTATACCCACTAAAGGACCACGAGTACTTGTCACTGGTATACCCACTAAAGGATCACGAGTACTTGTCACTGGTATACCCACTAAAGGACCACGAGTACTTGTCTTTGGTATACCTACTAAAGGACTACGAGTACTTGTCACTTGTATACCCACTAAAGGACTATGTGTACTTGTTACTGGTATACCCACTAAAGGATCACGAGTACTTGTCTTTGGTATACCCACTAAAAGACCACGAGTACTTGTCACTTGTATACCCACTAAAGGATCACGAGTACTTGTCACTGGTATACCCACTAAAGGACCACGAGTACCTGTTATTGGTATACCCACTAAAGGACCACGAGTATTTGTCACTGGTATACCCACTAAAGGACAATGAGAACACGTCTCTGGTATACCCACTGAAGTCACAATTGCCGGAACCCGGCAATGAAACACCATAGGACACGGTCTATCCGGCTAGTAGCCCATAGAACTCGCGTCCTTATCTAGTAAATATTATGTATGTAGATCTCCCCACCATATTCCAGGTCCACCATTTTACTTGCTATACTTGATCAAGTCTACGCGAATCTGGAGCTCCCAGTTCCCATTTTTCTTAAACATACATGTCTGTTACATATAATATTGTGGCGGATCTAGATGTATACAGGGGTGGGGTTGGTGTCACTGCTGTAAAGTAGGGCATCTTCTCACCTTAAACCCATTACATCCATCTTTTTATGTATTATGCATTTCACAGATTTAAAGAGAAAGCAATCTGTAAGAAATTCGGATGACAATACATGGGCCGGTAGTTATCACCACATTTCATACCGTGTTTAAATGTCACGAATTATACCAAATAAATCACACATTACAATTAACAGAGACGGGACAGAAAATCGTAATTCTGACATCTGAAAAATCCTAAATTATAAATACTCGTTTTCTTGTTCAGCCTGATTATAAATCGATTTCGTTTCAAAGTATAGCTACCTTATATGAATACTGAATGAACAAACACCATAGCAATGCAATAAAACCTCATCACTCCCATGTCTGATGTTAAACCCGTGACCTTACAAGCACAGATCTCATAAAATACAAAAATATCAGACAGCAGGAAAAAATCTTAAAAATCTGCATCAACTATGTATGAAAGCATGTTACAGTACATAGCATAGTGAGAAATCTCTGGTACACGTTACTGTGGAGTACCGCTTGGCCGGCTAGCCTTCTCTAATCCCATAGATCACGTTACATGTGGATGTGGTGATGTACACATGACGGTGCTGATACGCTAGGAAAAACCTGTATAGCTTATCAACATCTGATTAAATAAACAACATTTCTTACCTTATATAATTCTACAGAGCACGTTATTTAGTTCTCTACACAGACCTACTCCCTGAGTATCGGAGAACGCGGAGATCATCTGATGCCGTATTGATCGATTATAGTACAGCTTTTCCTATTGGACTGGCTATTGTAACTTACCCCCTCTCCACTAGCATACAGAAGCTGACAGAACAGCATCTGATTGGGAGAATTATTGTGGTTTATCACGTGTATAAACTGATTCCTTACGGTCAAACTTCATGAGATATATCTAATGCTGTATAGCATTTACATGTACTTATTCACCGTTAATGTCATTTTTCGCGTTAAATAATCGATACCGACTCGTGATATATATACCTCGTGATCAAAGCAGTCTTACCTAGCACCAATTTAAAGTGTACCTGTGATGGTAACTCTAACATATATTGTGTACATATTAATACCGACACATGTGATTGAAGATCAAAAAGCGCACTTCGTAACAAACATCATTTGAGTGAAAACTTCAAGCAACAGAAGCATAGGTTACACTCAGCATCTCTTAATGAATCATTTTGTACTCTTAGCTTCTCTGATATATGTAGACAAGATAATAACTCTTTGAAAATTAAATCAAGTCAGACTTGTTAGACACATTCAGGGAAAACAGACCTTACGCAAATATTTCACCAAGTGACCTACATGTAATATACTTGTAAGATCGCCATAAAGATATGTTCGTGAAATACTTACGACTCGGACGGTAACAAAATTCGGAAGACACAATTTGCATATCTATTGTTCGTGCTGATGAGGGTTTAACATGTGAGACACCTATAAAGTGCACATTACATTTTCCCCATTAACATGTTGTTTATGTCGTATGACATGGGTAAATATCAACTGGGCTGTGACGAATACAGACCTGGTACAATCCAAGGTCCCCGTAACTACAACAATGTACCCCTACCCCGACTTACTGATAAAGTCAACATAGAAACGACGCGACGTAAGGCCATCAGACACAATGTGGTAGTAAAGATCCGCGACGCTCTAAATGAGTAACAGCACATGAGACTAGAATGGTGTAGAAAGCGACACAAGAAAGCGAGGTCAGACTATAGCAAACCAAACTAGTGACAAATAAGAGGAAAACTCGACCAATTGTTGATACAGAATAATGAAATACAATGTAAATATCACCAATACGTGAAGCACGTATTTACATGAAAACATGCAAGCTTCTGTCATATCAGCGTCGAACAGACAAGCAGTGAAGCTCCCAATGCTTTGAAAAGTAATTTACAAAGTGATTCGCAATCTCTCTGATAGCTGAACGAATAAAGGTTGTGACGAACTGTAACATGGTATCTCTTGTCGAATGTGGTCTATTAACTATTGCCTTTCGCCTTTGTCACAGCACGCAGTCTATTTATCTACAAATTTTCTATTTATAAAATGTCTTTAAAACGAAGGCAAGTACTCCTAGATATCAAGTCAATTAACAACCAATCTAAACAGACATGCCCCACAGTAGAAATCAGACCACCGATCGTAGAATCACTCCTCGATATAAAGTCAATTCTAACATATAAACCAATCTAAACAGACATGTCCCCACAGTGGAAATCGAACCAGGGATCACAGAATAACTCCTCGATATCAAGGCAATTCTAACAGAACAGTCAATCTAAACAGACATATAGTCAATGTAAACAGACATATTCCACAGTGGAAATCGAACCTGGTACCGTAGAATTACTCCTCAGGATCGAGATTCCCAGAGGCCGTACGCTTTTGCCGTCTTTACGCCTGAGTAATGGGACTACTTGACATTGCATGCATCAGTCGGTCGTGATAAAAGATTGGACTAATAATTCTCGAAGTAAACCTAAGGATGAAGTCTTTAGTAATGGTCAACACACATCCGTAAAAATAAAATTCAGAAATGATGAATAGAATTTGTGTGGGTCTATTATGGACATTCAGTATCCATGGAGAAGATAATAAGAAAATGGGAAACATTACTAATTATTTCTTCTTATAAAACAAATTATCTATATACAAACATATTCATTTCCGTTAGATCTTCAATTGAAAGATGAATTGTTAAAATGCATGCACGTGCAAACAATTACTTGAAAACCTGTTTCATGCGCGTGCATGCACGATATCCGAACGTAGCAAATTGCAATCAATGGTTTAGTATATAACACGGACAGCCCGTCATATCTGTGGTCTACGGGAAATAGATGAAAACGTCTACGTGGTATGGTATATACCACGGACAGCCCGTCATATCTGTGGTCTACGAGATATAGACGAAAACGTCTACGTTGTACGGTATATACCACGGACAGCCCGTCATATCTGTGGTCTACGGGAAATAGAAGAAAACGTCTACGTGGTATGGTTAACAATTTAGTTTCACATTTTTTTTCAACTACTTGGCCATTTTCAGGTGAAATAAACGATGTTGATATACAAGCCATGTAAAAATCTATCCTAGTGTTACGAAAGACACCGTGAAAATAACATTAAATAGACGGTATTTACTATAAATTTACATGTATATAAATCGGTGGCGTAGCTGAATCCGGGACAGGTGGAGGGGCCTAACCTTAAATCAAAACCAGTTAAAACAAAAACAAATAATAATACATATAAACAAATTGATTAACAGATTATTGTTCTACCTCACTCCACGATTATTTCATGTATATGGAGACGGCATCTGTCTGATGTATTGCATAGAAATTTACACCTTTGCAACAGATCGACACAAAGCAGTGAGGGATCTTTTAAGTGCCCCGGCTGCCGTGACACGGGACCTCGGCTTTTACTGTCATCCTAGAGATAAGACACCGGTAAGCCCTCGGCTGGAGTCGAACCCGGAACCTTACGATCACAAGCCGAGAACCTCATTATATATATTAACATCTGTGTAGTGGCGAAGTCAGGATTTTTAAAAGGGGTGGCTGAATAAACTTTGAAAAAAGATACAGCGAATTGAAGAAATTTTCATGATAAACTTAATGTGAAAATGGGAGTCTGAGCACGTTTTGCCTCTACGTCAACACTGAGTTATGAAATATGCATTTTAATGTAAATTTCATCATACTGATGCATATAATTTATCTATATCTCTTTATTAAAACGGTAAGAACTCTTGGGTAAGAAGTGTGCAATATCTTAAAAAAAAAAAACAACTCAAAATTTCAAGTGATAAATTATCCTTTAAGTTAACGAAATCTAGGTTCATATCATTTATTAAAAACTTCATTAAAAATAAAGTAATAGAAAATTGGCATAATGATAAAGAAATACAAAAAACATGCCTTAAATAGAAAAGTAGATACATATCTGTACAAATCAAAACAAATTTTGGTTTCGAGTCTGATCTTCAAATAATGGACAATACTGATTGTAGAAAATCTGATACACAATTAAGATTATCCTGTCACAAATTCGAAATTAAAAATGGTAGATATAAGAAAATACCTAGAGAACTTAGATGTTGTAATAAGTGTAATAAAAGTGAAATTGAGGATGAATGCCACTTTTTATTGATATGTAATAAACATTTAAAAGCTAGAATTGAACTCTTTTCCATTATAAAGAGAGAGAGAGAGAGAGAGAGAGAGAGAGAGATGTTCCATTATTTATTAAACTTAATGATGAAAATAAAATGCTATACATTCTCAATTCTGAATCAAAATTTACCCTTGAAGGTGTTGGAAAATTTATACAGTTTACGAAAATACGAAAGTTACCTAAGTACTAATATAATATGCTATTATATTCATTGTAATCATATATCTACATCGTATAATCTGTACTTCTTTATGCTAGTTAGCATTTATCTCATAATATTTGAACAATTATACATGTATGCATGTATATGCCTTGAATTGGGCCCAAATTGGCAAGTAAAGTATCTTGTACACTGTGTTGAGCAGTAAAGGAAAAATATCCTCGGTCTTTTCCTTCTAAATATTTAGAAACTGTATACAGTGTAGAGTAACAGAGGCGGATCTAACAAATTTTGCCAGAGGTCTGTCAGATGCACTACTGACAAGGAATACATGTATGGAGGGAGGGCAGCTCGACCCGCCCGTAGTATCAATTTTCCCCATTGTAATTACATCATTTGTAACATTAAAATTAAATGGCATACAGCAAAACTTCTACTACCATGTACCTTGAACATATCTGTTTTTAAATGTGTGCAAAGCCGGTAAGGTCTAGTGGATAAGGTGCTCAGCTCGCGATCGAAAGGTCCCGGGTTCGACTCCCGCCCCAGGCGCACCGGTGTTCTGTCTTTCGGATGAGACAGTAACAAGAAACCGTCAAGGACGGTATGACCGGATTGCAAATGCTAAACGCAAAATGTTCACGCCGGACGGAAAGACAGACGGAGGGACGGACCGATTTTGCCAATTTATAGACCAGAATTGCTTTGCATTAACATTAACAATACATGTATGCAAGTGGTCACCCTAAAGGCGAAAACAGTGTGTTTTCACTGAAGCGTAAAGTCAAGGTCACTAAATTTTTGTATTCGTTGGATAGAACATTCAAGTATCTACAAACCTACCAACTTTGAAATAAGTACCCTTTAGGGTATGAAAGAAACCAAGCTAAACGCAAATGCTAAACACAAAATGTTGACGCCGTGCGGGCGGACGGACGGACGGATGGACAGACAGACCGACGGACGGACAGACGGATTTTGCCAATTCATAGACCGGAATTGCTTTGCAATAACATTAACAATACATGTATGCAAGTGGTCATCCTAAAGGCAAAAAACAGTGTGTGTTCACTGAAGCGTAAAGTCATGGTCAAGGTCACTAAATTTCTGTATCCGTTGGATAGAAAATTCAAGTATCTACAAACCTACCAACTTTGACATAAGTACCCTTTAGGGTATGAAAGAAACCAAGCTAAACGCAAATGCTAACCAAGATGTTGACGCCGTGCGGACAGACGGACGGACAGACGGTTTTCGCCAATTCATAGACCGCAATTGCTTTGCAATCCGGTCAAAAACCGAGGTCCCGTGTCACGATAGGCGTGGCATGTGAAAGATCCCTCACTGCTTTGCGTGAGTCCGTTGCAAAGGTCTAATTTGTGTGCAATGCATCAAGCAGATGCCGTTACCATATACGTGAAATAATCGTACAGTGACGTAAAACAATATTCAATCCATCAATCAATAAATGTGTGCATATACAGTATTTGTACGTGCATTTGCAAATTACAACGAGTGTTTTGCAAACACAACAGAGTCTACTTCGAACTGCTATACCATACCGACTTCAGCTAATTTTACTTACGTGTTCAGGAGATATAAATTTCGGACTAAGCTTAGGCCTTTATGGGGCAAACGGTACCCTGTGAAACGGAAATTAGTCAAAACCTTAAACTAGTCAGAAACTCAATCTAGTTCCTAATCCACACAACTACTTTCTACAACCATTTTGTTCGAAATATCAGACAAAAACACTAAACAGTGTTATCATGTCGAATGCTTGGATTTGGTTATCCGGCCTACCCTCTACCACTATATACGTAACGTATATAGTATATATCATAACCTGCGCATTTTATTACAGAAGCTGTCAATGTGCGTGCTCACACCGATCAAAGATCATGCTGTGGAACGCATCCCAACAAGTAGGACTCGGATTTTAAATGCCTCGAAGCCAGACAAAAAAAATACCAAAATCACAGAAGAGGAAGGAAATCTGAATGTTAGTTACACAACTGCCAAACATACTGCGGTTTTGTTTGGGGGGTTTTTTTTATTTTTTTTTAATTTTTTTTTTTTTTTGAAAACGTAACGGAAATACATGCAGCTAAATTGCGTAACAGTTCCTCGGGTAAATGGCTGTGCTGGAAGGGCCCGACTTTCGTTTTGTCAATATCATTTGTGTCAATGCTTTATCTTTTCCTATTTTCCCCACTGAAATTCAACATTGTTAATTACAAAAGCATGACATTCTCATAAGATCGACGGACCAGTAAACCAAGAAATTATAATGACTTAAATGCATCCTACATTTTCGGAGGAGGGGAGTTTATGTAAATGAATAGTTACAGATATTCAATGAACTCGACAAAAAAGGAAGTTACGATCCACTGTTGATCTACATAAAACAAAGTGACATAATAGCTTTCTCGAGTAAAATTTGTTTTAACACAAAAAACAGTATGTAAACTTCAATGTCCTCATCCCTTCTTCCTCCTCATTACAATTAAATGTTATCATTCAACTTGCAAGAGAAGTATGTTCTTCCGTTGTAACATGAGCTGTTCTTCAGATGAGTGTCCAGTTTGAAGTAAAACCTGATATAATGCAGCATCTCACAGCATAGACCTTGGCGTGCATAAAATACTTGGATCATATAAAACGGCGGTGCCACTCTAAACCCGACAAACTACGGAAAGTGCAATAATAAAATACCGGTAATTAAACTATACACAGACGGAACGTAGTTCGTAAAACGGTCAAATACATGAAGCTGTGAAATTCATGTTCTTGCATGAAGTTTTTTAAATCACATAAACGCAGGAATACTGCAGATTGCCACATGGATGGTGGGGGTTTATGTTAAAGGGTTAGGTCATTGTGGTTCAGGAGATCAACATATATAAAGAACCACTCAGTTTCATGACTCCTATTTCTCCAGAAAAAAGAGAGAAACAAAAACGATGTATCAAAGCCACTGGAGTGCACCCACCGGAACAAAATCCAAACTGACAAAACGAAAAACAAAATGCAAATTCCAAGAGCCATTTCTGTGCAAAAAATATTTCAACTGTAATGAAATGAGATTTATGATATATCTAAAATTACATACAAAATTACATGAGGCTTTATTTAATACTATGAAGACATCCTATAGTCATTGCATTGAAATCTATTTTTAATGCTTTGTAAGTCAATAAAGGGCAAAAATTCTGACAGAAATGGTTAAAAATTAGTGAAAATGGAGCTAGGCCTAAATTTCTAATATTTCAACTTGCATACAAATTAACATGGGTAACACTAGTTTAACCCCTTCCCACCAAAAAACCCAAGTCATTTTATGAAATAAATGAATCTTCCAAACTTATCATTTATGCCTTTACATGCATATGACCAAATTTGGCAGCTGGAGGCAGTTGTTGAGAAGAATCATTTGAAAATTCAAATTTTCCAGAACCGCAATGTACAGCAGATGTTATAAGGTAACATTATAATAGTTCCTCTGAGCGTATGGTTCAGGTTAGCTACAGGGCAGATTTCTATTATTGATAACAATAATCTGTATATAATAAAGCAAGTGTACTTCATTTCTGGGCCAACTTGTTAATCCATTGAAATCAGTAATATACCGGTCCATGGATAACTCCTATAAGTTATTCAGATACACATTCTATATTCTATCACTTCTCACTAAGTAAGTGACGAATAATGCTTAGTGCATGAATACATATATATACAATCAATACAATGCACAGTCTGAAAAAAATTGAGAAAAAAATCCTGTCAGAAGATGATTTCACATCCTACAAGTGTTCTAAGTCAGTAGAAAATGTGAGGTATCTAATGAATTGTATAAATGTATGTCAGAAGCTTTGAAGTTGGGAGGACCCCCCCCCCATCTACCAAAACCCAAATGGTTATCACTTAACTAATTTCAGAAATTTTCCCCTTTTGATATAAAAATTGATTTTTAAGTCATGAGTGTTTATACTGGTGTACATGTATATATCTTATATATAAGAAGTTGTAAGATAAGACAACAATCTTACTAGACTTCAGATAATATTCTATAGAGTGCAGAAAGAGAGAAGATAGGTGTTGTCCCAGATCATGACCTTCACCTTCAAGCATTTTGAAATGTTATGCATCATTCAAGTATGCTGACATTAGAACTAAGATCATCTTGTGACAAAGCAATATCTATTCATCTGATTCTAATGTAATAATCTGGATGTATCAATGAAATACAGTCACCCATCTGTTAGAAAATTAAACATTAATCAAAAAATTTAGCTTAGTTCTAACTTTTCATCATTAAATTTAAATTCCTACTTAACAGACTCAAAGAGAAGTTAATTATACATTGTACCATTCTAAGCCCTATTTCATGCATGATGAATATATACATTAGTTTTCATGAAAAGGAATGTAGATTGATCTAACATATATGGATTTCTTGGTCTAACATTATATGGATTTCTATCTGAAAACTCTGGCTCAAACATTGTTATCAGAGAGAAATGTTTTGAAGGTGATTTATTGTCTTCTACCTTCTTATCTGTCCTTCAGAAGAAACAAAATAATAGGGTCCATGCCATGGTATACATTAAGGCATACATGATCCCTCACTAGTTCCAGTGGGTACACAAATAGCTCACCAGGAATGGGTGTTAATTTTCAAAGCAGATCAATATATAAAGCAGATTCAGAAAATCATGATTCACTACTTCAGGACATTATTTCTTAAAAGTAGGTTCATGTCCAAGGTCAAGGTCTCTAGGTCAAATTTCATGACCTAAAACGAAAGCTCTGATCAAAGCCCTATTCCTTATGTTTCAAAAGATATAGGCCAGATTAAACGTTTTTGAAAAGTAAGTCAAAGTCCAAGGTCATAGTCACAAGGTCAAAAAGTCATGTTCCTAAATGAAAGCTCCAGTCATGAGGAATTTATAGGTGAAGTATCAAAGCCCTATTCCTCATGGTTCAAAAAATATAAAGGTCAGATTAAAGTTACATCTATAGATGCAGAATACAACGCCATGACGTGGCTATGACTTTATCTCCCCTGATTTTTGTCCTGACTAGTTAAAAATCGAAGAACTGGCAGATGAAAAAAAAAAATAACTGGAGGAAGTTAGAGAGACTTCTAGATCTGTCACTGAACAAATAACTGGAGGAAGTTACAGAGACTTCTAGATCTATCACTGATCAAATAACTAGAGGAAGTTACAGAGACTTCTAGATCTATCACTGATCAAATAACTGGAGGAAGTTACAGACTTCTAGATCTATCACTGATCAAATAACTGGAGAAAGTTAGAGAGACTTCTAGATCTATCACTGATCAAATAACTGGAGGAAGTTAGAGACTTCTAACTCTATCACTGATCAAATAACTAGAGGAAGTTACAGAGACTTCTAGATCTATCACTGATCAAATAACTGGAGGAAGTTTGAGACTTCTAGATCTGTCACTGATCAAACAGATCTACCTCATAGATCAACAGAATTGGGCAGGGTAGAAAAGGTGGGAGAAAAGTTAGTGGGTTGCTGTGGTGGGAAGGACAAAAAAGGGCAAAAAAAGCTAGGAGGGAGAAGGATCCCAAAGGATGGAAGGAGACATTGGAGGAGGAAGGGAGAAAAGAAAGGCCTTTCAGTGTTTATGTATATGGATGCATGATAATCAAAACAATAAGTCACACAGCCAATGACCCTTGCTAAATTTTCCACTTATCATGTCACCTTGCAATTTACTGATAAATTCTCAAAATCTCAAAAATTAATTTGGAATAATGGTGAAGAGAAATGTTGAATTAGATCATGGTCCATGTACAGGAAAGGGGTGTTTATATATAGATCTACGACTGTTACCGTCAATACTGTGGTTAAAACGCACGAAACACACAACCACCCCCCCCCCCTTTCCCTTCCACATTCTGTTGCAATTTCACTTTCATTATATATAAATAACAAGTATACCGCGGCACTTTTATATACTATAATCTAGTTATATCACCTTGACAAGTAATGGAACACGTGCTTTCGCAGGAACATGTATGCTCATTTCCTGGATCGCTTCCTGAAATATTCCATACGAAGTTACAAGTTTTCATTCACTGTTTTTATTGACAGTGATCTATTTGTGACAATGCTTGGAAGAAGTTTAAATAAAACACATGTTAATGAAAATGACTAAATGAGAGACATACTTGATCCGTGGTTGTAATCGTCACACTTTTATCTTCTTCACTCATGCCTTCCCTCTTCTCCACGTTCGCCATTTCCTATGTCAATATAATCCGATAGGTGGCGCTGTACATTTGATCCCTAAAAACAAAACGCGATGTACGTGTGCTCGCTCCTATTCGAAGTTATGCGTTCATGCGACATAATAGATTGCTTACTTACTTTTTAAAATAATTGAATGAGTGTTGTGTCTCGGTTTTCTTTTCCGAGTTCTTTGCAAACATTGCAGGTTCTATGATAAATGTCAAATTCCCACCTTTACAATTAAAATGGGTATTTATAGGCGAATCTTGTGTATTGATCAATGGCAATGCGAGAGTAAATGCTATATCATCAGTAAATGCTTACTGCGGTGAAAAATTGGTCACTTTTTGCACAAAATATTGTTATGTACATATAGAAGTACAATGTATAATTATTCAATCAAATGGACCCAACCTGCACATTTCACAATATTTAAAAAAAAGTTAACTTTCACATTTGACCAATCAAAACTAGATCTAGCTTTAAATTATAGATCTATGGTGTTATGGGCAACTGAAGAGGAGTGTCAGTGGAGAAAATGAAAATTCAAATGGGGTGGAAGGTCAAAACCAGGGACGTATAATTAAGAAGACAAGATGTCAAAATAAATAGTTCACGAGTGGCCCGGGGTTTTGAACTAACTCCTCTCTACATACCGAATATTCAGTATAAATACCAACATCTGAAAATTATCTCAGCGAAAAATTTCATGTGCTACACAAATTCTACGACGAACCGAAGCCTGGATAGTTCAGTTGCTAAGATGCTAAGCTTATGGCCGACTGAGATGTCTCGGTTCGTCAGGGCCCGGCACATGCGGGTGGCACGTCGGTGTGGCGCATGCATGCGAGTGGCACGTCGGTGTGGCACATGCATGCTGGTAGCACGTCGGTGTGGCACATGCATGCGGGTGGCACGTCGGTGTGGCGCATGCATGCGGGTGGCACGTCGGTGTGGCACATGCATGCTGGTAGCACGTCGGTGTGGCACATGCATGCGGGTGGCACGTCGGTGTGGCACATGCATGCTGGTAGCACGTCGGTGTGGCGTGTATACATGTGGGTGGCACGTCGGTGTAGCGCATGCATGCGGGTAGCACGTCGGTGTGGCGTGTATACATGCGGGTGACATATCGACTTTGTGGCGCATACATGCTGGTGGCACGTCGGTGTGGCGCATACATACGGGTGGCACGTCGGTGTGGCACATGCATGCTGGTGGCACGTCGGTGTGGCGCATACATACGAGTGGCACGTTGGCGTGGCACATGCATGCGGGTGGTACCCAGTGGTGGACTTAGAGGGGCACCCAGGAGGCTCGAGCGTGGTTTTCCGACGATGAGGAGGCCCGGCCCCCTCTTTTCGCCACATATTTACAAGTAAAAATCCAGATTTCGCACCAAAAATGGCGGAGTAATTTGGCTAATACAAATGTGCCCCCTCCCCTTTTTCGAAATCCTGGATCCGCCACTGGTAACGGCGTCGGTGTCCTGTCTTGCGAATGAGACAAAAGATCCCCGTTTTCAGGATAACACCTCACATATACGTGCAATTGGATTATTGTTTAGGTAAATTCGGTACATACCGTATTTTGTATCCCTAAACAGAAAATAAATCATGATGTCCCGAAATAACTAATCATTGGCGGATTTAGAGGTTGGTTGCAGGGGTTGCATCCCCCTCCCTTTTTGGTCGGAAAAGATTACCAAAAACAGTCATTTTCAACCATTCATAGGGCTGCACCCCCTTTCCAGACCGAATGGTGCAAAATATGTCATTAGAGACTGCAACCCCCCCCCCCTTTTTTTCTAGATCCGCCTAAGCTAATTATGTTCCGAAAATACCATGTAGATATACCGAATTTACCAGCTTGTACCAAAACTACTAGCATTCGGTCCATTACGCAGGTGTGTATTATTATTATTTTTTTTTTTTTTGCGATGATATATATATATATATATATATATATATATATATATATATATATATATATAATATATATATATATATATATATATAAAGCACAAAGACACCACGGCTAACAAGGCACCCTATATTTCACTTACATAGGGTGGAGCTCGGTCGGATGCATGACAGCTAGGTGATTCGGTACCATAGGTCGTGGGTTCGAGTCCCAGACGGGGAACGAATATAAGTGAAATATAGGGTGCCTTGTTAGCTGTGGTGTCTTTGTGCTTTATATGTTTGTCTAATTTGTCTTTATTTTCTACAGGTATTTCTTCGGAGATCCAAGGTCCATAGTACTCCCAGGTGTTTCACTGATTCTATTTGTGCTTTATATATATATATATATATTCGCCTTGATGATCACAGCATACTTTTCAGGAGTTTCGAGCCTACAACCATGTAAGTGACACGTGGTTAGTAATTTCTTGCATTCATTGACAGTTTTCAATGTTTTGAAACCGAAAAACATTGGTTCTTGGAATAAAATGTTGATTGAGAAATGCCTCGCATGATTGAAAATGATCGTTTGCGTTCTATCGGCATGCTGGAAGCTGGGATGTCTCAAAGCAATGTGGCAAGGCAATTTCGAATTCATAGTAATACTATAAAGTGTAAATGCTTTATGGAAGCGATATCAGCAAAGCAACACCGTTCAGGACCGCCCATGCCTGCGTTATTCAGAGCCGCCAATTCGGCGGAGGGGGCGTTATGGTCTGGGTGGAATTACAACACATCGAAGGACCCATTTTGTGATAGTGGAGGGCAGTTTAACCGGCGTGCGCTACCGTGACGAGATTCTACGTCAGCATGTCACTCCATTTATTCACAAAAATCAGCGTAACGCCATTCTACCGTTCCACCGCACGCGTTGTTACTGACTATCTACAGCAACAAAACGTGGATTTTCTACCCTGTCCTGTCATGTCACCGGATTTATCGCCTACAGAATATGTTTGGAATCAAATGGAACGTTTACGTCAAGCGCCAACCACACCCCTCCTCCTTTGCTACGCTGGACGCATTGTGCCACATATTACAGAATATTCCCCAGGTATTTCTGCATAGTGCCACATATGACGGACCATTCCCCAGGTATTCCTGTACAGTGCCACATATGGCGGACCATTCCCCAGGTATTTCTGCATAGTGCCACATATGGCGGACCATTCCCCAGGTATTTCTGCATAGTGCCACATATGGCAGACCATTCCCCAGGTATTTCTGCATAGTGCCACATATGGCGGACCATTCCCCAGGTATTCCTGCATAGTGCCACATATGGCAGACCATTCCCCAGGTATTCCTGCATAGTGCCACATATGGCGCACCATTCCCCAGGTATTCCTGCATAGTGCCACATATGGCAGACTATTCCCCAGGTATTCCTGCATAGTGCCACATGTGGCGGACCATTCCCCAGGTATTCCTGCATAGTGCCACATATGGCGGACCATTCCCCAGGTATTCCTGCATAGTGCCACATATGGCAGACCATTCCCCAGGTATTCCTGCATAGTGCCACATATGGCGCACCATTCCCCAGGTATTCCTGCATAGTGCCACATATGGCAGACCATTCCCCAGGTATTCCTGCATAGTGCCACATATGGCGGACCATTCCCCAGGTATTCCTGCATAGTGCCACATATGGCAGACTATTCCCCAGGTATTCCTGCATAGTGCCACATATGGTGCACCATTCCCCAGGTATTCCTGCATAGTGCCACATATGGCGCACCATTCCCCAGGTATTCCTGCATAGTGGCACATATGGCGGACCATTCCCCAGGTATTCCTGCATAGTGCCACATATGGCAGACCATTCCCCAGGTATTCCTGCATAGTGCCACATATGGCGCACCATTCCCCAGGTATTCCTGCATAGTGCCACATATGGCAGACTATTCCCCAGGTATTCCTGCATAGTGCCACATATGGCGCACCATTCCCCAGGTATTCCTGCATAGTGGCACATATGGTGGACCATTCCCCAGGTATTCCTGCATAGTGCCACATATGGCGGACCATTCCCCAGGTATTTCTGCATTACCTGATTCGTTCAATGCATCGTATGTGTGAAGAATGCATCGATGCAAATGGCAATTATACATGCTATTAAACTTGTGAAAGATTTTTGCATTCCACCCCTTTTCGTTCAGTAGCTGTTTGTATCAATTATAATGGACATTCCCCGTGATTTCATGTTTGATTTGAAAGACAATGCATTATATTAAATATATGATAAACATAATGCAATATAATATTTTGTATATGAATCTATAAATGAAATTACATGTAGTTTACAACACAGTTTCTTTTTCCCGCTTATATATATATATATATATATATATAATGCCCTTATATGTCTACCTACAATTAACAAATTTCAACAGGGTCTCTAATGCTAGTAGTGTGTCAACACAATCATGGCAAAATTCTGTATGATTTCTTTACATTCTTTTCAATGTATTTTTATAATTTTATTACAATACTGGGAAAATTAGTATTCTTTTGATATTTTTACGAACTTGAAATTTCGTAGATGGTTCAGTTTTTGTCGGGATATCGTTTTCACGTATATCTAAATTTCAACGGTCTGTCATGAAGCCTTTTTTCGATTGACGTCATGTTTTAATTCATTACATGTGGGTTACAAATAGTTTCAGAGAGAATAAAATAATGATTTTGCAAAGATTCAAAGAGAAATTTCCATTTTCTAGTTTAAGAGAAAATATTTGAAAACTGATGAATCAGAATACTGGTGAGAGAGTACCTTTTATCAATCCTTGTCAATATAATTCATCAAGTAGCTTTAGAGAAGACAAAAAATGTGACAACAAATGCCCATTTGCCAAGTAAATACGCAATGCACAGAGGTAAGTTGCTGCTAACTATGATGAATATTCTCAGAGGAGCAGCTCTTACAAATAACGACTGGACAACCGTGAGGGTAGCATATGAGCTTAACTAGACACAACCAATATACCTCAAAACCCCTCCAAACATCTCTATTTGCTGAAAATTGAATAAAGAATCTCAGTCAGATATATGAACATTTTATTCCAGTACAAATTTCGCAAGTAGAGGGAGATGATCAGATGGATGGACTTGGTTAGGTAAGTTACCAAGTTCCTGGATCTCTCTATGTGAAAGCAAGCCTAATCGACTCAGTAATCGCAATCTGCCCTCCTTCACACTCCTCTTATAGTTTTTCGAATACCTTGATGTTTCTAATACATTGTAAAATATGTAGTCCACATTTATACCTTCTTTATTATGTGAAGTTGTCACTTCGGGTTCTTTAAAGTTATGCCTTTCTATTCTATGTTTGTAAACACTTTCGAAATTGAAATGATGTTGTAATTTGCCAGAGTTCTGTCGGAATAGTTTTCTAGATGTATTTTCCTCTGGTGCCTGACTTTTTGACTGTGAACTCTCTGATCTTGGACTTCCTGGTTTTGGACTCTCTTGTCCTGGACATTCTGCTCTATCTAAAGAGTTGTTATCATGTGACACATTACCTGGATTATCTACACATACATCCTGAATACACAATCTATCAATATACCGACATTGGTCCGAGATTCCTAGCTGCTTGGGGAAAAAATTTCGTTGTAAAATTTTGTTGCGTGTACATTTCTCTTTCTGTCCAGACATTTCACCAACTATCAAGTTTTCATACCTAAGATAACCTCGAGATATAAATTGTACAATATCACTTCTGGGAGTAGAATTAAAATCTCCACACAAAATCACTGGACAGTGTGCCGATGATTCTGAATTTGAAGACCATCTGTCTATTTCAGCAAGTAACATCATTAACTGAGCTAACTTAATATCTCCTCTCGAGGGATTATACAGTAAATGAGTATTGGCTACACATACAGACTGGTTTGACTTTCCAGACACTAGTTTCAGATTCACTATCAAACCAACATTATCACGGTCTAATATAGAGTATGGCCTCTGTAAATACTCCACAGCATAAATTTCTCTACTTTCAAATTTTCTCTCACTGTAAATGATAGCACAACCATCTTTTTTATTCCCAGTCCTCTGTTTGTACACTCCTCGATAACCTTCAAAATAAAAAATAAAAACTTGTAATCTCACATGATCATTCAACTATCCCACAACTTTAGCTTTATACAAGATAGTTAAGGCCTAATTCAACACTCACACTGACTTCATATAAAATCAATGCACTTTAAAAGTCATGGTCACTCATGGAGTTAAAGCCTTCCCATCTAGAAATGTGTTAATGAATGAATTTTATTGTGAAGGAGGTGGTTAAAAAAATTAATAAGAGTTATCTTTCTTTGCATTTTCATAGTCCTACTCTTCTCAGAATGCCATGAACCCTAGAGGTTGGTTGGTTGGTTGATTGGTGTTTTACGTCGCTTTCAACAATATTTCAGTTATATCGCGACATGGAAGCAGGAGGTTACCAACCTCTTAAACATAGTGGCGCAACCCGGGAATCGAACCCGGATCGTCGGCGCCGCAAGCCAAGCGCTTAACCACTACACCACGCCTGCTCCTAAGCCTAGAGGTGTTCATACAAAGTTTATATCTATAGTTTACATATTTATAGTTTACAAATGATCTAAGTCTTTGGTTACGCTTTGAAATTAATTTAATATTACCATAAAATGCATGTGACTATGGACAAATGTTGACGTTTCAATTATAGAATTTCAATTACGACAAATCAAAGTGCATAGTTCTTTTTAATGAGTAGATATCACTTTTTTCCCTTTGGCTTGCTCACTTGAAATCTTTTTGCTTTAACTAATCTTAAAGTATATTGTTCATATCATATACCTAGGGATAAACAATTCTACTTGAATTTAAGATTTTATAATGAAAGAAACAAAACTTGGAAATGGCCTATTGTTGTAGGATTTCCAGAACCCTAAAGCTATAGTCGCGTTTCTATACTACTGGGTTGTTTATACATGTAATCTAAAGAAATATTTTTCATCACTTTCAGTCTTCTCACACAAGTATCATCTTAGACAGGGCTATATAATAAATATAAAATCAGCATCCCAATATAACTTATGACTTACCTAGACTTCTTAATTCTGGAACAAAGAATTCGTTGTAATGTTCATTATTTACTTCCTGAAGGCACATAATCTGGAATAAACATAATAACCATTATGAAAAGGTGAAAATATATTCAAATTTGGAGCAGTATTTCTTTTTCTAAATGTCATAATACATGTATTGCTGTCAATGAAATAAACTTCGCAATTTATGCTTGATCATTGCATGCATTTACCACAAATAATGGCTAATCATAACAGCTAACCTTATCATGACTTTCTAGTCTATGATGTACTGCAATTTTACCTATAATTATATATACGTATACACAAAGTCACCATAAAGGTATATATAGCCTGCCTTGAAAAAATCAGCTATGATAAAGACATACTTAGCCTGAGAGAGCATACCTATCTTATGATGGCATATTTAGCCTGAGAGAGTATACTTATCCTATGACAGATATTTAGCCAAAGACAGTATACTTATACTATAATGACATATTTAGCCTGAGAGAATATATTAATCCTATGAGGGCATATTTAGCCTGAGAGAGTATACTAATCCTTTCATGACATATTTAGCCCGAGAGAATATACTAATCCTATGAGGGCATATTTAGCCTGAGAGAGTATACTACTCCTATGAGGGTATTTTGCCTGAGAGAGTATACTAATCCTATGACGGCATATTTAGCCAGAAAGAGTATACCTATCCTATGACGGCATATTTAGCCTGAGAAATGATGACATATCTAGTCTGAGAGAGTATACTAATCCTATGATGGCATATTTAGCCTGAGAGAGTATATCCTATGCCGGCATATATAGCCTGTGAGAGTGTACCAATCCTAATTCCTATGATGGCATTTTTAGTCCACAGGAATAACAACATGTTAATAATCAAGTCTTTGTTGGCAAACTTCCCCTACAATAGCACTTTCAGCTTTTATCTATCATACTCACCTTACAATGGTAGCTTATTTTAGTGTTTACTTCAGCCAAACTTCTTCCTTTGTTTTATTCTTTATCATATATTGCCAACGGTTTATTCAACTTACAATGATCGTGTCATCTGCTTTGTACATGGCTTCATACTTTTTACCTTTGCTGCTGACCCATTGATGAATCTCTTATGCTCCAGTGTATCTTACAACATGGGGTCTTGGTTTACATTGTCTCATTAAAAGACAGGTAAGGTGACAAAAGATGATATATCACTTAAAATAAGGTGACAAAAGATGATATATCACGTTACATAAGGTGACAAAAGATGATATATCACTTAAAATAAGGTGACAAAAGATGATATATCATGTTACAAAAGGTGACAAAAGATGATATATCACTTTACAATAGGTGACAAATGATGATATATTACTTTACACTACACCAGCATGCCAGTGTGATACCACTGGACCAACATGCCAGTGTGATACCAATGGACCAAACTGCCAGTGTGCCATCTCTAAATCAACATGCCAGTATGATACCAGTATGATACCACTGGACTAACCTACCAGTGTGATACCACTAGTACAACTTGCCAGTGTGATACCATTGGATAAACTTGTCAGTGTAATTCCATTAGACCAACATGCCAGTGTGATACCATTGGACAAACCTGCCAATGTGATATCACCAGACCAACATGCCAGTGTTTTTTGGGTTTTTTTTTTTCAAAGGTGCCTGTACCTTTCCATTTGGGAACTTTTTGTCCTATTTCCATAATGCTGAAAGATCAAAGTTTGGGACAAATTTTGGGAAAAATCAATGACATTTTCATTGGGAAAAGTCCTTATAATGGACCTGATCTGATGTAAAACAAGCTGTGTTTGTGAAAAACTAATGCCCCTGATGGCACTAAAGTCAAAAAAGTTATTTCTCGGGTGAAGGTCAAGGTCAAAAGGTCATCGACCTTGGTGTCATTTGAACTGGCTTCATTAGTTGAGTACGCATGTCAAATATAAAGTCTCTATCCCTCATGAAACAAAAGATATAGCCAAATTAAAGTTCACAACAGACAGATAAACAAACAAACAGTCAAACAGACAAGACAAAAACAATATGCCGCTGATCTACCGATCCAGGGGCATAAAAAAAACCCTCTAACATGCCAATGTAATACCACTAGACCAACTTGCCAGTGTCATATCATACATGCATTGGTCAACCTGCCTTGTTTAATTTGAGCATTCAATGAAGTAAGAGAGTTTGACAGATGATCTGCGACTATAAGCTTGTTGGTGCACTTACATCTGGTTTAAAGTACTTGATTTCCTGCAAGAGTTTGTCTCTCCTGTTACTCCATTCCAGTACTTCGTCTGGACGGCCTGTGTATAGATACATATTATCCCACAGCAGGTCTTGTGACAATATATTGTAAGACATGAAGGTAAATTCTGTTCCGTTATGGTGCCGATGACGACATCTCCTGCCTAGCGATGTTAGCTCCCATGTCCTCTGATCTGTAGTAAAATATAGCTAAATATAGCTAAAACAAACATCCTGGAATATATATGGACTTAAAATTTTACTGAAATAATATACTGTAAGGATACATGTGTCATTTATTCTCAAACTATTCAAACATGGATAACTCAAATTTAAACATTTTCCCTTGGTTCCCTTTGTTCAAGAGTTACTAAATTTAACTGTTTTTATGTATTTCATACAAATGACAAATTCTCACACTGAATAGACCTTTTTCAAATTTTAAATGATGTAAGAGGTCTAATACCAGACAAACCACATTTTGCCGGAATTTTCACTATGAAGTTGATGCTTGGATTGTGACGTCACATTAGTATGACGGAAATCTATGCAGCAAAACTTCATTTGTCCAATATTGCCCCTTACACCATGTAAAATTGGTAAAAGGTTTATTTGGATGCAACTAAAAGGTTCTCATTTAAAAAGTGACAGAATGCAGTCAAGCTACGATAAAATTCAGTAAGTGGTTATGTTTTCTTATTGTGGCCTTGCTTGGCCCATTTGATGTTGATGAAATGCGTTCATAGATCATGCTCCATGGGGGAGTTCTACAGTACATGTAATGCACACATTATCCATTAAGTTCTTCTAATATCTGGTCAGAAGGTATAAAATTGGTTGCTAGCCTAGACTATAGCTCAAATGATTATGACATTGTAAGAGTAAACCTTGCAAGAGCATGGATTTTGTACTAGCCTTTTCAAGCTCAAAGATCCATGTATTCTCACAGAGAACAATAAGCATCGATGACAACTGAAATTGCTAATCAATTTCTCTACTGCTGCAAGGATTAATACGCTCATTTTTTGTTATGAAGGAACTTAATTTTTTTATTATTTTAAATAAGAGAATGTATCAAATGTTGTATTTCTTTGAGAATTCTAAATATTATGAAAGAATTTCTCCAATTTGCAGCCCCAAATTCTCTCTCGTTCCTATATTGTAAATCAAAGAGCCAAAGTCTTTTAATATTTTTCAGGAAACTAATACTGTATGACTTTGTATCTAAAGTACTTGATACTGTTAACATTCAGCACTATATCATATGCCCAATAAGATCAAATCAAAATTTCAAAATCCAAAACATAGATAACTTTTAATCATACAATTTCTACTTTAACTTTTAATTGTTCACACTTTTCTCATTGCCATGTTTCAGCAGTATTCAATACAATGTAGTTAAATATATATTTTTTTCATTTCAGAGTAGAATTCTACAAAATAATAATTTCTAAACCACAAAACAAAAATATATGTGTTAAAACTTCAGCCATTTGTCCTTGAACCTGTTTTATATAAAGAAGATCATATCTCAGATTAACAAATACCCAGACAGTTACATGGCATTGAGAGGATTGGCAAATAAACAGATACTTAGCAGCTGATTATGTAATTTGGTTCTACTATATATGTATTGCATAACCTTGAACAATATTAGTTATTACTGACTAATGGCATATTCAGGGCACAACAATGAGCCTGATGTAAGACATGACACACCTGGACATTTAAATGTTATACAGAGAAAAAATCCAAACAACTATTACTCAAAATCTAGTAAACTAAGTTACTTGTTAGAATCTAGAGCATGGTTGTAAAACATATGTCCCCACATGGGCTTAATTCAAAAATTCCAAAACTCATATAAATATTACCAGTACTGTAGTATTGCCTTTTGACATATTGACCCTCAAATCTATAGGCATCCTTGAATTCCTTCCTTTTTAATAAAAATTTAAATTACTTCTATTTAAAAGAACTTGACCTGTGAAATATGATCAAATTCTGATGAGCATTAGATAATATATAAGATTTACCTGGATACCCATAATTTCAGCCTTTTCTATCAGCTATGAAATTGACCTTAAGACTCCAAAATCAATATGGTTCTTCCTATCTCAATAAGTAAGCATATATTTAAATTTGGTTTGAATAAGATAAAAGATACTGGAGTAATCATCTAAAAACCAATAATAACAGATTATTTTCATCAGCTGTGACCTTTGACCTTTTGACCTCAAAATCAATATGGTTCTTCCACGTTTAATAAGTGAGCATATATCAAAATTTGGTTTAAATATGATGAAAGGTACTTGAGTAATCATTGAAAAACCAATAATAACAGACTATTTTCATCAGCTGTGACCTTTGACCTTTTGACCCCAAAATCAATGGGGGGTTCTTCATCACTTGAAAAGTAAGCATATATTAAAATTTGTTTGAATAAATTAAGAGGTACCTGAGTTATCATCCAAAAACCAAAAATTACAGCCTATTTTCATTTGGTTTGAATAAAAGATATTTGTTTTATCATCCGTAAACCAATAATTACAGAATATTTTCATCAGCTGTGACTTTGACCTTTGACCTTTTGACCCCAAAATCAATATGGTTCTTCCTCTTTTGATAAGTAAGTATATATCCAAAATTGGTTTGAATATGTTGAAAGGTACTTGAGTTATTATCCGGAAACCAATGTGTGACAGAAGGACAGACAAAGCAAAGTTTAACACTTTTAAATGCCCCCTGCCATACATGTACAGTACAGTCCGGGTGGAACTTTGAATGCCCACTGTCCACAGTGGGCAGTCCACCTGAAATTCCAGTGGGCATTAGGAGTGGACATTTACCTGAGTTATCAAGCTGTCCACTTACCTGTATGTTAATTCTAACTGGCTCTTAAAAGAATGTCCAGTGGACATTTTTAATGCCCACTCTAAAAATGCCCACTGTGACCAGTGGGCAAAGTCACAGTGGGCAAATTAAGTTCCATCCGGACTGTACTGTACCTGGTGGGGGCATAATTAAGAATTCTAAGTTTACATTGTCTAAACAGCTTTTTTAATTAATATATACTCTATTTACAAAGGCCATAATGTATGTAAGCTGGGGGAATCAAAAGTATTTCACTTCACTATCTAAAATACCGGTAATGGTAACAGACCTTGAACAAAGTCCTCCTGACAGATAAATACAGAAATTAAATCCCAAACAGGGGTATATAATGACTGATTGCACAAAGGTACAATGCAGTTATTTTTTCACACTCAATGTACTTGTATGAAGTCATCTTTGTAAAGAAAGACAATAAGACTGTAGAATACTCAATGTACATGTATACATTGTATATATACTCATTAAGTTACTGTGATTTACTCCTGAATGAAGTCAATTTTCTTCACATTTTTACATCTCATAGCTTTATTAATCTGATACATGTATGTAAGACAGTATGAATATAAATGTGATGTTTTCCATACCACTGGAAGAAAGGACTTAAGGAGAAGATATCATAGACTTACACGGTTGTGACTTGTGACAACTATGACTTTATTTAACCAGGAACTCACAATTCTTGCATTTATCCTCAGTTTGATAACAGAGTATTACTATAGATGCATTCTACTTTACTTTTTCATACATGATCATGAACAGGTTAAAGATGATCTCTGATTTGAGAGACAATCAACACTCAAATTATGCACACAGTTAAACCAGAATGCTAATGCTAAATCACTTCAGTGCACTATCACTGATTAGGTAAAGGGACCTCACAAACACCAACATCCACCTTGTATTATTAATATAAATATATTGTATGAAAAAGACAGTGAGTTTAGATACCGAAACTTAAAGCAACTTGTATTCTACAAAGAAATTATGGGAAAACATATTTACGTTATTGCTATCATTCGTATGCAGTGGTGCCTGGTAATATAGGAGAAAGATAGGTTGTTTGATATCTGGATGGGAGATAAGATTAGATTTGATAGAGGAAGAGGAAATCTCCAACCCCAAACACTAAAGGCCTTATACATGTACCAAACACAAGAAAAGCCCAAACTGGGGTAGAGACCAACTAAGAACAAGCATTTCAGTGATTGTCTCTCACAGTCACATGAGAGGGTGACCCCAACCTCATCTACCCATCTTCGCAAGCCAAGGCTCAGTTTCTTTCTACTGCACTACAGCTTGACCTTGGCTTGCGAAGATGCATCTATTTGACAAAAGTATTTCTTTTTAGCCCATACTTGGACTTGCAAGGCTGAAAGGGTTCAATTCCCAGACTGCACCCATATGTTTACAAGGCTTGTTAATGCTTCCATAGCTTGACAGATGTGAGGAATTGTTGAATTCAGTAATCTCCAGCACTATTCAACTAACATTTAAGTTGGTTGGTTGGTTGATTGGTGTTTTACATCGCTTTCAACAATGTTTCAGTTATATTGCGACATGGAAGCAGGAGGTTACCAACCTCTTAAACATAGTGGCGCAACCTGGGAATCGAACCCAGATCTTCAGCGCAGCAAGCCAAGCGCTTAACCACTACACCAAATCCTGCCCAAACTAACATTTAAGACATGGGTATATTTTTAACTTTTTACCTCAAGACCAAATTGATGTTAAACCCACCTTTGGGAAAACTGAGTAAATCCTGTTGCTTCTGTGGTTCGACATGCTGGTGTTGATATTGTGGCATAGTGTGTTGACCTCTTTTACCATCTCTCCACTTTGTTGTATGTTTTATATTATTTGCAGGCCACTTGTCCTGAGGATGTGTCTTGTCCTCTGGTGTGATACAGGCCTTCTTAGCTTCATTACTGGTGCTGGAGGATGAGTTAGGTCCTGAATCTACAGTCTGCATTACAGAAAATGTCCTCTTACAGATCTGTGAGCTGTTTCTCCAGAAAGAATGAGAACTGATGCTTCTCATCATGCTTGTTGATGAAACAGTATATGGCCTATGGTCAGTAAACACTGCTTCCTGTGTCCAAGCTTCCTTCACATGGAATTCTGAAGTGCTGTTTAGCCTAGTATCATACTCTTCTTTCTTAGGTCCTACAACATGTATGATAGCAGGATCATCCAGAGTAACATCTACAATGTCCTCGTTCTTTTTCTTGGACTTAAAACTTGTTGACGATGAACAACTTTTGAACTTGTTAAAAGAGCCCTCTGAAAATGTTTTTGTCCTGGAATTATTCTCACCAGATGGCGTTTTTGTGTCTACACTAACACCAATTGGCAGGTCTTCTTTTAAGTCAATAATTTCTTTCACTGTTTTTCTTGAATTGCTCCTCAATGTTGGGTTATGTCTTCCTCTGGACATCCCTGATCCATACAGCCAATAGTCTTGCCCCTGTAACACATGTATACATTGTGGTCAAGTCTGACAGGTATCTAGTGGTCATTTCGTAATTACAATCTAACCATTTCTACAGCATAGTAATCTCTAACGTTATACTATCCCCTTCAGTGAGTGCCTCTCTGCATATCAATCAGATCTGATGTAATGTTAAATGAATTTCTCCATTAAATGATACTGACATTTGATCTACTGTCACAGTACAGAGTCCAATATCTACTGTATACATACATGAAAAAAACAAAAATTAAAACCCAGACAATATTTCATAACCAGTAATGGCAGTATAGAGTATATTATAACAGTACTCATACTATCTGGGAGTTTCAGACATTGTTATTGAGTAACAGCTACATGTAACATGCATGCTCTGATCACGTTATTTAAGAATTGTGGTCAGTTTTGCAAGGTCAAGGTAAAAAGGGCTTATGCCCACATAAGTTTTTACATAAAAGCTACGTAACTTAACATACTTACAAACCAAAATATCAAGATGATTAACTTATTAGAGAACAAACAAACAAACAGAAAAGACGGAAAGAGTTCAACTCGTGCCAAAGATCCGAGTAAGGTATAAAATGAGAGATTTCGGTCGCCGCCTCCGATCTACCACAAATAGCTAGACCCAGTCAGCATGTTTTGATGGTCGACTTGAACATATCAGACCCGTAATAAGCGGCAAGGGCTGCCCCGTTTTTGGCCGATCTTATCACGTTGCGAAAGAAACTTTTAAAGATAAACCAGAAAAATTTCAAAGACGGGCTGTTATGCCACTCACTGTGAGATAACAGCATCAGCGTCCTAATCTGCATGTTACACCACTTGAACTGGCCAACTCGTGATTACAACAGAAATCTAAGCAGACTGACCATCTCTTATAGAATCATACTTACACAAATAAATCAAAACAAGTAATCTTTATTTAGAGTCGGTGTGCATATATATATATATATATATATATATATATATATATATATATATATATATATATATATATATATATATATATATATATATATATATATATATATATATATATATATATATATATATATATATATATATATATATATATATATATATATATATATATATATAACAATAAACATTAGCCCTCATGGCTGAGCTATTTGCCGACTAGAGCACAAGTTGTAACTTGGAGTACAACACCATCCCGGGGTCATCCATAGCAGATATTTTATTTAGTATCGTAAATGGCACCCCACCCTACAGTACAAATCGAACATTGTATCTGAGTCACGTTTCATTGTTGACAGCGCGTGATTCCTTGACGCACTTTCCGACTAAGATTCGATGACGTAACAATTTTTTAGTATATCAAACAGAAGTCTGTATTGCTAAATTCTGCGTCAGGCATCTTTTTGACGTCGATTCTTCATGTAGTGTATTCAACTTTAACGCATTTCTTTGTGCACTTTTGTTCTCATTAATGATCAATCTTGTCGAATCAGCAAAGCGTCTTACATACGAGGAAAAGGAAAGAAAATATTTCACTTGTGACCATGTTATAAATGTGTGTGGTGTAAAACTTACATAATGTCAAAACAGTACTGTTATTATTAGTGCGAGATTTATGTATCATTCTCGCTACTTTCTTTCGTTTTGGTGAGCTTGTTTCCATACAATAATGATATCATTTTTTTATAGCTATTTCTCAATATGAATTAGAACAGCAAAACTGCTCGGTAGGGGAAATAATGTTGTTGTCGCAACAATTGAAACAGATGCATGTCCTTGACAAATAATAGTGTTAACAAATCTTCCTATTTTGGTTTCTTTAGGCCTCTTTAACGGTCTGAAATTTTGTGAAAACTTGTTTATAAGAACAAAAGTATTAGTTACTCTACGTGAGAGGGGCACCTAGCAGGCTTTTAGGACACGTTGTTGGAAGTCTATAGACATAGGGTTAGGGTTCTCTTAGAACAGGAAGGGCGTAGTTTTGTTTAATGAATGTTGTTGGAAACTTCATGTTAGATGGCGATCAGAGTCGGCTAAACATGGAATTTCTGCTGTCAGTTTGATTAGCGGATTGTTACTAAATCATTAAATCCCGTATGTACACTTTATCTTCGTGTACTGCATTGTTACTAAATCATTAAATCCCATATTTACACTTGCACTACAATCAAATATTTTTGCAATGTGTTATATGTTCTAGTATATTATTTATATTCATGTATTGTATAGCTCCATGGTGACTTCTGCCACATAACTGAGCCAGTAACTCCTCTTTTTTCCTTTATCTTCGTGTTTACTGCATAATTGTTTTCAATTTGAATTAGTATATGTGATGTATAAGACTTATTGATATCATATTGATGATATTGCATTTCCCACGAAAAATCTAGCCCGGGTGTCGGGTAAAATATCACGGTTTTATTTGGGATTGAGAAAACAGAGAAGAGTAGAGTCTTGCGTCTCGTTAGCATTGCGGGAATATTTCCCCCGAAAGATACAAAGTAACAAATAGATAGGTGATGTTACTGTCACGTGATACGTATATAGCTCAGTGGTTACTAGTTCATTCTAGGCCCAAATGTCTCATCATTCACACGCTAATTTTGTCCTAAAAGTTTATTTATAATTGTAGGAAATCAGGTTGTCTTTTATCTTTTATAAGTCTGAAGAGAAGATAGATGTATAATTATGTTGCAATTTTAACATGAAGTCTGTCCCTTGAATTGCTCCAGATGGCTTGACATTTTAGGCGAAATTGCATAGCTACATGCTGTTTATTTGGCAATAATTTTCTTTGGCATTTTCTATGGTATATCCAAGGCGCTCATGACATTGTTGGATCTCCCTTTGATTTGATGTTTTGTCCATAAGAACTATTCCCATGTTCCATTGTTGATTGTTAATGTAGTTGTATCTTTTATGCTGTCATTGCCTACCTACCTACCTACCGCCCACGTTCTTGTGTGTAATGACATATCCGACTGCAGCCACGAGCATGGGCGTTGAAATTTTGCATGAAAGTGTTGTGTGGATAGAGAGACATAATATATAAGCCATTGATGCGTAATTCACATAATATACATGTACATGCTGCGTTAATCACTATAACAACCGAGTCTTGAATGACCCTATTTGTTTCTAGTCGGAATGCATGGAAATGTCCAGGACCACTCATCAGTGATTAATTAAAACGTGGTAATAGTCATGCACACTCTGCCCATGTGATATTATACAGACGTATTTCCTTCCGGCAATTCCAAACTGATATTGTGTGTGTGTGATATAAATAACCAACCTTTCCTCAACTCCCCTTTTCTGGTTTAATAAAACAGTCACGAGTCGGGTAGTGTTACATTATTGTACTTAGAATTCACGTGCTTACTGTTAATTAGTCACATTCAATTGTATTTTCAACATATGATAATAACACTATTATTGTCCAGTCCGATATGCGAAAGCCTGCTCAGCCTATAGTGATTTGTTACATATAAACATACCAACCGTCAACTGCAAAATTCAACAACCAGAATGTTGAGATATCTGTACTGACTCCGCCCTATGTGTGTAAGCAACCACCATTTCACTCATCTTAAAACAGTGCGTTGTGTTGATTTTTTAGAAATGATATACGTTGGTACTATTTTTTTTGAGACCACATATATTAAGACCATAATTTTGATCCATGTTGTGGAATAGATCATTATACACGTACATATCATTGATTAAATAAAGCAGTTGGAAGACAAGGACAGACCACGGTATTACGCTCATAACGAGAACAATGTTTATATGTATCCTTGATATCTAAGATATTGTACGACCAAAATCATATAACCCTCTAATAGCATCTTTTCTTGTAGCCAAAACCGACATAGGTCCTAGTGGCCATTGTTATGATATATTCTGTCACAGGCCTCAGTCGTAATGAGCGAACAATGCAACTACTTGTCCTATGGAATCGAACTTGCCACAGTGGGCACCTGCAGTAAGCAATCATCTTATCCTGGACTATCAAACCTATTAAATTACGACCAACTGCACCCCAACCTGAAGTCAAACCTGCCATAACGGACAACAGCAGCAAGTAATCACCTCAAAATTTCGATCACCTGTATCTAGCAATCACCCCAAAATGTACTGTCAAACTTGCCATAACGGGCACCAGCAGTACAATCACCCCATGTTTCTGTCACCTGCATTTAGCAATCACCCCAAACTGTACCGTCAAACCTGCCACAACGGGCACCAGTAGCAAGTAATCACCTCATATTTCGATCACCTCCATTTAGCAATCACCCCAACCTGTATTGTCAAACCTGCCATAACGGGCACCAGCAGCAAGTAATCACTTCATATTTCGATCACCTCCATTTAGCAATCACTCCAACCTGTACTGTCAAACTTGCCATAACGGGCACCAACAGAAAGCAATCACCTCATATTTCGATCACCTTCATATAGCAATAACGTCATTTTGCACTATCAAACCTTCAATAATGGTCACCTGAAGAAAGCAATCACCTTATCTTTAATGTCAAACATGCCACAATGGTTACCTGAAGAAAGCAATCACCTTATCTTTAATGTCAAACATGTCATAATGGTCACCTGAAGAAAGCAATCACCTTATCTTTAATGTCAAACATGTCATAATGGTCACCCGAAGAAAGCAATCACCTTATCTTTACCGTCAAACCTACCATAATGGATACCTGCTAAGAGCAATTACCTCACCTTGTACTGTCAAACTTGCCATAATGGTCACCCGCTGAAAGCAATCACCTCACTTTACCTTAAACTGTCAAACCTACCATACTGGCCACCAGCAGAAAGCTATCATTCTGTTAGTACATTGAAACATGACATGACACTCCTCAACCCCAACTTCCCATTTTAAGGAGGTGAGTTACCTGCCCTTGTTTACCTAGGTAGTCTGCGGAAGTTGAAAAGGAGTGACTGTAAATTCAATTCTCTTTCCTTATTTGTATAGTCAATTGACTATGGTCTGTCAAGTAGTAGTCACCTTTATCAAGGGCAGACAACTCACCTTATTTGTATAGTCAACTGACTATGGTCAGATATGATCTGTCAAGTAGCAGTCACTTCAATCTAGAGCAGACAATTCATCTCATTTATATAGTCAACTGACCATGGTCAGATATGGTCTGTCAAGTAGCAGTCACCTTTATCAAGGGCAGACAACTCACCTTATTTGTATAGTTCACTGACCATTGTCAGATATGATCTATCAAGCAGTGGTCAACTTTACATACTTCATCCTTATATGTAGAAAGTAAAGGTGTTCTTATTAAGAGCAGACAACTCACTTCAATGAAGTGGTCTATAAGCAAACACATGACTTATATGGTAAGAAGAGGAAAGGAACACAAACACTTTGTATTGCAAATTTTCGCCCTCATGACCTTTAACAAGCAATTTTTTTGAGATGACAAATGCAAAGCTAAGTAAAATCCAAGTTTACGTTTCAAAGATACATGAGCTTCTCTTGAGAAGCTTATTATCTTTGAAACATAAACATGGATTTTACATAGCTTTGTATTTGTTATCTCAAAAAATTGCTTGATAAAGGTTGTGAGGCCGAAAATTTGCAATACAAAGTGTTTGTGTTCCTTAACATTTTATGTATTGGACTTCCCTTTGGAGGACTTCTTCAAATCTTTATATGGTAAAACTTTGAAAAGTTAAAGCAAAAGGTTGACCATCGTGAGATTTCCTATGATCTACTGAACATAAATACAGGCTTCACTATGGCTCCTAGTGATCATTAATACAGGCTTCACTATAGCTCCTAGTGATCATTAATACAGGCTTCACTATAGCTCCTAGTGATCATTAATACAGACTTCACTATAAGTCCTAGTGATCATTAATACAGACTTCACCATGGCTCCTAGTGATCATTAATACAGACTTCAGTACAGGTCTTAGTAATCATTAATACAGGCTTCACTATAGCTCCTAGTGATCATTAATACAGGCTTCACTATAGCTCCTAGTGATTATTAATACAGGCTTCACTATAGCTCCTAGTGATCATTAATACAGGCTTCACTATAAGTCCTAGTGATCATTAATACAGGCTTCACTATAGCTCCTAGTGATCATTAATACAGACTTCACTATAAGTCCTAGTGATCATTAATACAGGCTTCACCATGGCTCCTAGTGATCATTAATACAGACTTCACTTTAGCTCCTAGTGATCATTAATACAGGCTTCACTATAGCTCCTAGTGATCATTAATACAGGCTTCACTTTAGCTCCTAGTGATCATTAATACAGACTTCACTTTAGCTCCTAGTGATCATTAATACAGGCTTCACCATATCTCTTGGTGATCATTAATACAGACTTCACTATACATGTATGTCTTGGTGATCATTAATACAGGCTTCACTATAACTCCTAGTGATCATTACTACGGGCTTCACTATAGCTCCTAGTGATCATTAATACAGGCTTCACTATAGCTCCTAATGATCATTAAAACAGGCTTCACTATGGTTCCTAGTGATCATTAATACAGACTTCACTAAAGCACCTAGTGATTATTAATACAGGCTTCACTATAGCTCCTAGTGATCATTAATACAGGCTTCACTATAGCTCCTGGTAATTATTAATACAGACTTCACTAAAGCTCCTAATGATCATTAAAACATGCTTCACTATGGTTCCTAGTGATCATTAATACAAACTTCACTATAGCTCCTAGTGGTCATTAATATAGGCTTCACTACATCTCTTGGTGATCATTAATACAGACTTCACTATACATGTATGTCTTAGTGATTATTAATACAGGCTTCACTAAAGCTCCTAATGATCATTAAAACAGGCTTCACTATAGCTCCTAGTGAGCATTAATATAGGCTTCACTATAGCTCTTGGTGATCATTAATACAGACTTCACTATAGCTCCTAGTGATTATTAATACAGGCTTCACTAAAGCTCCTAATGATAATTAAAACAGGCTTCACTATAGCTCCTAGTGATCATTAATATAGGCTTCACTATATCTCTTGGTGATCATTAATACAGACTTCACTATAGCTCCTAGTGATTATTAATACAGGCTTCACTATAGCCCCTAGTGATTATTACATGTAATACAGGCTTCACTATAGCTCCTAGTGATCATTAATACAGACTTCATTATAGCTCCTAGTGATCATTAATACAGACTTCACTATAGCTCCTAGTGATCATTAATACAGACTTCACTATACATGTAGGTCTTAGTATCATTAATACAGGCCTCACTATAGCTCCTAGTGATCATTTATACAGGCATCACTATAGCTGCTAAAGATAATTAATACAGGCTTCACTAAAGCTCCTAGTGATCATTAATACAGGCTTCACTATAGCTCCTAGTGATCATTTATACAGGCTTCACCATGGCTCCTAGTGATCATTTATAGAGGATTCACTATAGCTCCTGGTGACCTTCAATCTTATATATTTACACAAACAAGAACAGAATGACTTTGATTCAAACTTTAATTATTGGAGGAAACTCATGGATCAATACCAGGATGTTTGATATAACATTCCATTGCGTTAACATTAAATACATCTCTTATAGTCATCAGTCAGTGACAGCTGGAGGCCCTCACCCATACAAACCATAGTCAGTGACAGCTGGAGACCCTCACCCATACAAACCATAGTCAGTGACAGCTGGAGGCCCTCACCCATACAAACCATAGTCAGTGACAGCTGGAGGCCCTCACCCATATGAACCACTTAACTAAAGAGAAATCTCGGGGCATTCTAAATCATAAGAAGACATTAACGGTTTGAAAACTATTAAAACATTCAAAATTGTAAAACTTTGTTACTACATTGAATATAAAGTATGCACAAGACAAAAATAACAGTTTTGATATGATCAAGTATATATGACAAATGTTATATCATGTACAGGTATATTTCTTAGAAATTTGAAACATTTCAACTTAAGCATCCCATGTTTAAAGAATGCAATGTCCATCATGTATGTCAAAATAAAAATGTCACATTTATAACAGTTTGCACCAATCTGTACCTGATAAATACGAGATAGTCAAGTATTTCTATTCCTATACAGTCATAATAAATATCTAATAACAAAAACATAGGACCATGTAAAATGATATCACAAAATATGTATAAATAGCAGACTAGACGGGCCACTGAAAAACAGGAATTAGTAATAAATTATTGCACATATGTTATAATGAATCACACAACGTAATGATGACAACAAATAAATACATGAATAGAAATGATATGCAAGCATATAAAATACATCTACACAAATGTGGGAAAATGTGGGAACAAGGTATGATATGATATGATGTGATTGTCTCTACAATACAAGTAGTAAAAGTCGGCCAACTTGTGTAAAGGGCCATAAAATAACACTTTAAACCAAAAACTAGATAAATAAATAACACATTTAAAACAGGTAAGGCTTGTTATTCATTAAACACATTTGCATTCTGAGAAAATAATTTTAAAATCACAACAAACAATACACATTAAAAACCACTCTATTGTAAACCTTTGGTAAAAGAATAGTGCATGAAAAATGGATCAAATCCACTCAATACACATTGAGCTGCTTGATATCTGCCTTATCTGATTGTACTGCAGTATACCACAGAGTTGTGGACCTTGGCAAGCTGATGCATATAGAGAATGATATGGTATGGTATACGATATACGTCACATTCAACATCGTATCTTCAGGAGTTTATGACACAACAATATGGCAAGGCAACTATCACGAAGCTGACCTTAATGAACTGGATTTACAGTTAAGGAGAGATTAATATCACTTTTCTGGAACTGGATTTGCAATATTTGGATGTCTGGATGAATTACTTATCTATTTGCTCAGCTTTTACATAATATAGATTTCAAGGTTTTTACAAAACCAGCATTACTCCTCTGTTTCTCCTCTCTGTACTCTTCTGTATCTCCTCTCTGTAGATCACTTTGATTAGTTCTTGTTTACATTGATCACTAGCTTGGTTTACATTGATCACTAGCTTGGTTTAGCTGTTCCCTCGTCCTCGTACTGTTTACGGAAGCAGTCTCCTACAGGAAAGAAATCCCAGCACCTTTGTTGATAGAGTTCCCAGACATAGGATTCCTGCCCGGTATACTCTGTATCTGGCTTGTTGATGAGATGCATGAGGAAAAACCTGTAGACAAAAAATATACCTATCATGCAAATTGTACCATCAAACCACAAAATCAGTCAAACTAATGAAAGCTCCCCGTATTGGGTCAAACCAACACATGACTTCATCAGATAGAAAATCGCAATTTATCAGAGAGCATAAAAAGTTAAAGTTGCATGCATACTTAATATGAAGTATGAACATACATGTACGTAGGTGAAAATTTGCAAATGCACATTGTATAAACCCTTTTTTTGTATTATAAGCTCTAATACTGAGGAATGTTGACCTTTCAGAAATGACCTGAGTACTTTTGGCCCAAAAGCAAATATCCAGAAACATTTGACATTTCAGAAATGACCTGAGTACTTTTGGTCTAAAAGCAAATATCCACAAACATTTGTATAAAGTGTGATCATAGCCTGCTGGATATTCACTAAAATAAAACCTCTTTCTTGTTACTTTTAATTCTTTTTTTCATGACTGATCTTGACCTTCATGAAATATCATGAACGACCTTTTGTATGATCAAATTTTGATGAATAGTTCAGGGGATAGGAGTATGACGGATGGACAACAGATGGATGTACAGACAGACACAGAGATACACAGACATGATATATAGATGAATGTATGGATAGACACAGAGATACACAGACATGACATACAGATGGATGTACAGACAGACACAGAGATACACAGACATGACATACAGATGGATGTATAGATAGGCACAGAGATACACAGACATGACATACAGATGGATGTATAGATAGGCACAGAGATACACAGACATGACATACAGATGGATGTACAGACAGACACAGAGATACACAGACATGACATACAGATGGATGTACAGACAGACACAGAGATACACAGACATGACATAAAGATGAATGTACAGATAGACACAGAGATAAACAGACATGACATACAGATGGATGTACAGACAGACACAGACATGACATACAGATGAATGTACAGATAGACACAGAGATAAACAGACATGACATAGAGATGGATGTACAGACAGACACAGACATACACAGACATGACATACAGATGAATGTACAGATAGACACAGAGATAAACAGACATGACATACAGATGAATGTACAGATAGACACAGAGATACACAGACGTGACATACAGATGAATGTACAGATAGACACAGAGATACACAGACATGATATATAGATGGATGTACAGACAGACAGACACAGAGATGCACAGATGTGACAGATAGTGACTATATGTTTCTCTGAAATTATAGTACTTTCTATCATTAAAAAAAGTAAGATTTTCTTGTCAGATTTAGCAAGATTCCATCTGTGTATTGGTTTTAGCAGAACTCATATTTTACTAATGAGTATATTCAAATATTACAAACCTCTAATTTCTATATTTTACACCAAATTTGGTTGCATTAATTTAAGTAAATTATGCAGCAAGTCAATCCATTCTACTGTATTTAACCTTCAGAATCAATTATTGACTTCCTTATAAATCATTTATCCATTCAAAAGAAAGATTTGTTTTAAATCTAAGAATCACAATATGTTACTACAGTACTAATATAATACATGAAAATTAGAGTGTAATATGTAATGATAAAAGTACAGTAGTTATACTTACATGTAGTTGGCAAAATTATGTTCATTCATAACATGGGTCTCAAACCCATGAGGAACTTTATCAAAATATTCTTTACCAATGCCACATATGAAGCACTTAGACTGAAATGAAATAAAATTTTTTTCATTATACAGTAAACCTTAAAAGGCAAGAGGTTAGTTTCATCTGGTGATATTCACCTGAGTGACAGAACTGAATTAAATTCAGTACCAAGGTAATCATGTATTTTTTGATTACTGTCAATCCTACACTTCTTTGTTAATTTCTTTTCTAAACTATCTAAAGCAAAATTTTGTTAGGGACCTGACAAATCTAAGTGTGTAAGCGCACCATTCCATTGACATCTATAAATCATTCTCTTTATACATGTATATCGCAAGCAATTTCAAATCTCTAGATAAATTTGAAACACTCCTATTTTGTTGTAAATTTATAACATTCCAGTCATTACATAAAATCTAAATTCTTTATTGACTTTCACCATATCGACTCACATCAATTTAGCATACATGCAATAAGACAATATAACAACAAATGAAAACAACACATCCCTCATGCATAGCTCTGTCCTTAGATAGATTCTTTGGTTCACTTTTCGGTCATTTTAATTTCAATACTGCTCTTCAAATATTTTGAGAATTCCAATCATTTGGCCACGAGCATCACTGAAGAGACATAAGTTGTCGAAATGCACATATGGTGCACTAAATTAAAAGGTATACATATTCTATATTTATTATAACCACTAAGCCGCTGTCACTGCTGGTGGACTGATAGTCCCCGAGGGCATCATAAGTCTAGTTTTCAGTGCTTTTGTACTGACATGAAATATATACTGCAAATTTTCAGTCATCAAATTAAGTAAATCACTCTAAAACTAAAGATTATCTCCCTCATGCATAGCTATGTCCTTAGATAGATTCTTTGGTTCACTTTTCGGTCATTTTGATTTCAAAACTGCTCTTCAAATATTTATATATTTTGAGAATTCCAATCATTTGGCCACGAGCATCACTGAAGAGACATAAGTTGTCGAAATGCGCATCTGGTGCACAAAATTAAAAGGTGTATATTTTCTATATTTCACATAAATGTCAAACAGTCATGAAATCTTCTTGTTTTTACCCTGGAAAAGATTTACTGTACTAATGACTCTTATCGATAGGTATCTCTTACATCAAAACATTCATTTATCTATGAACAATCCTCACCACATGGGTGTAATATTCCCAGTGTGACTTAAACAACAATGTATCTATCTATCTACATATGAATAAGTTTAACTCATAGTAAACTAGAATTTTACTGTGTTGGCGCAACACAGATGCCCCCCACTGGCAGCTAAGGTAGTGAAATATAATTGCCAGAGAAGTAACATTTGCAAGTTAAAAAAATTTCTAATGTTCAAAGGCAATAACTGTCAAAAATGTTCGGAACACCCATATTCAAACTTGATCTGCATTTTCCCTTGATACATCTATATACCCAATATCAATTTAATCCATCAAATCTTCAAAGAGAAAATGAGTGGAAACTGATTGATGATGGAATGATCGAACAGGGTAACAAAAATGTAGAAAAATTTACAAAAGTCGAAAATTCACACTCAAAGTTTCTGTGAAAAGATTATCCTATTTTGCTTTGATGCTAACATACAGGGGACAGTTCAATAGAACAAGTTTCACATCGTCAATTTCATTTTGAAAAATCTCTCAGCTCCAAGTATAATTGGATGGGAATATCTACTAGTTTCAATAGTTAATATGTGGGCACTGACTTTGAGATTCACAAGAAGACAGCAACATTTCAGTTTTACAGGGAATGTAAATTGACAGTTTTCCATCTTAATCTTACTTTTTCTGTACTAATTTTTTACTGGTAAGATATAGATATATGATATGTTATGTTTTTTACCTCCATATCTTCTTTGACCTGCTCCAGTTGATCTCTCAACTCACCAAAAGCATCGATAATCAAACCTGAAACACAAAACATATTACTATCTGTAAAGCCTTTACTTCAGGAACTCATCATATTCACCTTGCTTCAATACTGACATGTAACAACAAATTAAAGTGTTCCCAATTTGTTGCTTGTAGAATCCAAAGCATTCATATTTTTCTCATTTTTTTGTTACCTTATGTCAAGTATCCATGTATTTTATAATCATCTGATCATCACTGAATAATGGGTGATGACTGTGCTCAGAGCAGCATCACAGATGTTCTACTTTGGCACACAGCACATTCTCTGAACACTTCTTTGTAAATACTATGCTTAAAATGATATTTCCAAGACAATATCATACCTTGAATAATGGCCAGTAGAATGACAATAACAAAGAAAAAGAAGGTTATGTCAAACAGGATTCTTAAAACTTCATAAGGATCACCATCTGCTGGTTCAATCTCATCACCTGGAAAACAGAAATTCAAAACAGAAATGAAGTATTGCACAATGCTTATGTACGAATTTTTCAATCTACTATTTTCTTTTACAGTAGCTCTTATTTTTCTTTTTCTTTTTTTAACTGTACCATTTATATTGTATTTAATTCATAAGTTCTAATGAATATGCATATTAAACAAATAAGAATAAAAGTCAGAATTACCTATACCCCCTCCAGCTCTGACTCCAGTGTGCAAGTGGAACACAAAACACTGAAAATATCAAACAAATTAATTAAACATTAAACAGACACATGCCTAAAGGTAAGTAGTAAAATCATAAACACCAAATCACAAACATCTCATTGACAACCTTTTGTACACTGAACCAAATTAATGATGTTAAAGAGAACAAAATAAAGACCATAAAAGAGGTTCACAGCTGTTTAGAAACTTCAAAGTTTTAAGATTTAAACATTTGACGTTCTGATTGATTGACTCACCGTCAGCATGTCATGGCACTTGTAATCAACTGCTCCTTCTTCCTCCTTCACGTAAAATTTACGGAAGAAGTTGAAAGCAATCACAGTGTAGATATATACAACAACGCTTGTCAACATCACTGTCAGCACCAACTGTCAAAGAAAATAAAATCATAATCACTGTCAGCATCAACTGTCAAAGAAAGCATAATCAAAATCACTGTCAGCACTTACAGTTAAATACAACGATGATAATAATTGTCAGCAGCAACTGTCAGAAAAACCATTATAACCATTTAGTCCCAACTATCAAATGTAACATAATCATTAGTATTGTCTGTACTAACTGTCAAAGAAACATGATCTTAATCAGTTGGTACCAACTGTCAGAAAAAAAACCCATGATCATAATCATCGAAAGCATTTAGTGTCAAAGAAAACATGATATTAATCACTGTCAGCACCAATTGTCAAAGAGGACATGATCAAAATCACTCTAAGCATCAACTGTAAACGAAAACATAATCACTGTAGATACTAACTGTAAAAAATTGTCACTAAGAAAATTAAAACATAATAACATCACTTAAAGCATCCACAGAGTTTATGACTAATAGATCTAAAACCATCCCTAAAGGTCTGACGAGTCCCTAGATCTATGGTCACTTTCTACAGCCAAACCTAAAGGTCAGTCAGACCTGTAGCTCTATGGTCACATTCTAAAGCCCAACCTAAAGGTCTGACAAGTCTGTAGCTCTATGATCACATTCTACAGTCCAACCTAGAGGTCTGACAAGTCTGTAGCTCTATGGTCACATTCTAAAGCACAACCTAAAGGTCTGACAAGTCTGTAGCTCTATGGTCACATTCTAAAACACAACCTAAAGGTCTGACAAGTCTGTAGCTCTATGGTCACATTCTAAAGCACAACCTAAAGGTCTGACAAGTCTGTAGCTCTATGGTCACATTATAAAGCACAACCTAAAGGTCTGACAAGTCTGTAGCTCTATGGTCACATTCTAAAGCACAACCTAAAGGTCTGACAAGTCTGTAGCTCTATGGTCACATTCTAAATCACAACCTAAAGGTCTGACGCACAACCTAAAGGTCTAACAAGTCTGTAGCTCTATGGTCACATTCTAAAGCACAACCTAAAGGTCTGACAAGTCTGTAGTTCTATGGTCACATTATAAAGCACAACCTAAAGGTCTGACAAGTCTGTTGCTCTATGGTCACATTATAAAGCACAACCTAAAGGTCTGACAAGTCTGTAGCTCTATCACCGATCAGTTACCAAAGGAAATACTTTGTATTATAGTTATACATTTACTATGATGTCATCCTATAGCGTTCCCTCTCACTACAGTCTATACTGACCTGTTTGCCATTGTGTGTTACTGATTGTAGAATTGTCCTCAATGTTTTAAATCCAATCGCAACATCCAACAAATGAGCAGCGAAGAAGAAAAAGTTGAAGTTGCCGAGGACAGAGAAAATGAAGTACCACGCAATGTAAAGGAAGGACTGTAAAGAAGAAGAAACAATCTAATTTTCATATATAAAGTCAGATCTTAAACAAAATACCAACTCAGACATTCATACAGATCTGTTTTTTATCCAAGAAGCAGAAACTTGATAATTCTTTCATACACTGTTTCAGGGATATGTATAGTTCTGTATCTAATTGAGAGTTTAAGACTCTAAATTCTATTATGATTGTTTTTGCTTACAGGTGATTTACTTACATTATCAGTGAAGATAACTCCCCATTTCCAGAGCTGATACTGCCAGTCTACATTCCACAAACTGCAATGGTATAAAACATGACATTAAATTTGAAACAACAATATTGCCAATCTCTTGTATGAGACTTTAAACAAATAAAAACAAGACATATGAACTTGCTGTAGCACAAGTCATCACAGACATGCAGAGCAAACAAGAATAAAAGACATCGCAAAAAATATACATAATTATCACTCTGTACAATGAGTGAATTGCATTTATCTTTTTTTTATGGATATACTAGTACCATTCAAGTCATATTCCTGACATGCGTATCTTTATTTCCTTAAGACCCATACAAAATTTGTATCTAGTCAGATTGTTTCTTGAAGGAATATCTATCAGAATACATCAAGTGTAGACATATGAAATGACACGCGTAACAAGACAATACAATTTAAACAAACTATAACATTATAGGTGAGCAATGTGTACACATACAAGCTTGGTATGATTCCTGATGATGGCTCATCTTCTATTTTGATGGAGTCACCCTTCTCCATTCCTAACAGATTACTGATCTCTTCATAGTCGTACTGCTCTGCATAACGTGTGCGAACCTACAGAATATAAATCCTTTTCAATACACAATTAATTTTGAAACCTATCCTATGTTCATTATTATTCAAAGAGTGTAAAACAGACAAAATACAAGAAAGTTTACTAGCAGGCAGTAATATAAGAGTTATTCATAGAGTGTAAAACAAACAAAATACTAAAAAGTTTTCTAGCAGGCATTAATATAAAAGTTATTTATAGAGTGTAAAACAGACAAAATACTAAAAAGTTTACTAGCAGGCAGTAATATAAGAGTTATTCATAGAGTGTAAAACAAACAAAATACAAAAAAGTTTACTAGCAGGCAGTAACATAGGAGTCAACATTAATTGAGCATTTTTTCAAACCAGGACAATTGACAAATAACAAGATTGTTCACCTTAAACTTAACTCTTCCTACCAAAAACACTTTGCCTTGAGGTTGCCAGAAGAATATGAAAACATTGGGTGATCTCTAAAGTTTATTTAAATTTGGATTCTGTTTTAAAACAAAGTAGTTTGTTTTGTTTCTACCTTTTTCTTGACGAATTTATCCCAGTAGCTGTCAGGAAATGACCGTGTACTCAAGACCAACTTATCCCATAGAGTCTTTATCTCGTCATCACTTGACTGTTCCGATACCCATGTTCCCTCAAACTCTAATTTACGTGCGATTTCTTTTTCACGTTTGAAGATGACAAGAGGAACTTTGAGGCAGTAATAAGCAATAAGCATGGAGAAAGAGACGAGGCTGTGAGCGATAGCACATATCCGAATCAGATGAGCCATGTAGCTGGTATCCCCTTCCATTGTGATAATCTCTTCAAAATCTTCTTCCTCTCCTGCTGGGTCAGTGGCGTTCACATCTCCCACGGCATCGTCTACCACTCCATGTGACAGCTTAGTTACCTACAAAGAATACAGAGTTCTGGATCATGAACACTCTATGGGATGTATACTGTACTTGAAGATGTCATTACTGTGCAAGATGTTTTCTCCAATAACCAGATCCAGAACTGGACAAAACTTTTTGATGTTGGCCTGTTCTCGGCCTATCCATTATGTTACACAATAAAGTAGAGTTGATGTTAAATATAACATGTATATAGTATTTATATCGCAAAAGTTTGGAAGTAAGCTCAATCATACTAAGTTGTCAAATTGATTCCAAATGTTGATTGGCTGAATCTGTGCACCTCAAAGGAAACATTTACCATATACGTTTCTGGATAGATGCCATACCGGGATTATTTAACCTCTATGGTGGTGGTAGTGGTTGGTGGTGGAGAATAACACCACACCAGAACTATGTAACCTCTATGGCAGTGGTAGTGTTTAGTGTTAGAGGATGCCACCACACCAGAATTATTTCACTTCTGTGGTGGTGGCAGTGTTCAGTGATAGAGGATAGCATCACTCCAAAATTATTTCACCTCTATGGCAGAGGCAGTGTTTAGTGATAGAGGATGCCACCACCCAAAATTACTTCACCTCTGTGGTTATGGCAATCTTTAGAGGATAGTCTATATGGTGGTGGCAGTGTTTAATGGTGGAGGAAATCACAGTACCCTGTGAAAACTACCAACCTACCAACCTTTAGTAAGTGTACTTGTAGAAACTCCCACTTACTCTAATATGGAGCTTAAATGACAGATGTGACACACTACTCTTTAGTTCTAGTATAATATAATACTTCACATGGTCATTGAAAAGCTGATTATGATATATATACCTTTCTGATATCATCTAGTTTTCATTACGTGTGGTGAACACTCCTTATTTCAAAATGACTTTCCAAATACAATATAACTAACACTGGCGTTTGTTCAGTTATGAATTTGAAACAAGGAGTAATAATTAGTAATGTCTAATGACAAACCTTGAAGAAGAGCAGCATAAAGTTGATGCCAAAAGCAAGAGCAAGGGCAATGTACTTGAAATTGTAGAAATTCCTGGCAAAAAGACTCTGAAAATGAATTATAAACATATCTAAGTCGTCAAATAGTGAAGAGTTAAAATATCTTCGTATACCAAGATAACGAAATATATCAGCCAAGATCTTTCCATTTTCGTTTTTATTTCCATCTCAAATAAATGTACATGAAGATATAACTACATATGTATTCTATCCAAAGTTTTGTACTATGATTCTTCATCATTTAAAAAAATTGCGGAATCGAAAAAAGTGTTACTAAGAAATGTGCCAAAATCCTAGAAAGATGAGAAATTTATTCATTAAGTGAAAATAATTCTTCAAACATTCAATAGATGTGAAAAAATGCAGAAGATAGGTGAGGAAAATGTTCCAGAGTGATTGCAGTAAATGAGATATACCATGCCAAAATATACTGAAGAATGAGTCGAGTTCATCTCAGGGAAGATGTTTATCTTGATTCAGAATATGATCAGATATGATCAAGATGTTAGCAAGGTAAGCCATTAACCCCAAGGTAATAGGTCCTCATCTTGCTGTTCTTTTGGTCAGATTGGATTAATTTCTTATAGCAAGGATGTAACTTAAAGCTTGCATCCAAGATGTAAAACTAGAGCTTGTGTCCAAATTATTAAGCTAGAGCTTGCATCCAGGATGTCAAGTTAGAGCTTGTGTCCAGGACGTAAAGCTAGAGCTTGTGTTCAGGATGTCAAGGTAGAGCTTGTGTCCAGGATGTCAAGGTAGAGCTTGTGTCCAGGATGTAAAGCTAGAGCTTGTGTTCAGGACTATCAAGGTAGAGCTTGTGCCCAGGATGTTAAGGTAGAGCTTGTGCCCAGGATGTAAAGCTAGAGCTTGTGTTCAGAATGTCAAGCTAGAGCTTGCATCCAGAATGTGAAGCTAATACTTGTTTTCAGGATGTTAAACTAGAGTTTGTGTCCAGGATGTAAAGCTAGAGCTTGTGTCCAGGATGTCAAGTTAGAGTTTGTGTCCAGGATGTGAAGTTAGAGCTTGTGTCCAGGACATTAAGCTAGAGCTTGTGTCCAGGATGTGAAGCTAATGCTTGTTTCCAGGATGTTAAACTAGAGTTTGTGTCCAGGATGTAAAGCTAGAGCTTGTGTCCAGGATGTCAAGCTAGAGTTTATGTCCAGGATGTGAAGTTAGAGCTTGTGTCCAGGACATTAAGCTAGAGCTTGTGTCCAGGATGTGAAGCTAATGCTTGTTTCCAGGATGTTAAACTAGAGTTTGTGTCCAGGATGTCAAGCTAGAACTTGTGTCCAGGAAGTGAAGTTAGAGTGTGTGTCCAGGATGTGAAGTTTAATCTTGTGTCCAAGATGTTAAGCTAGAGCTTGTGTCCAGGATAGACTTTACAGCTCAGCTTTCAATGGAAAAAGTGTCTTATAGTATGATGTAATCATCAACTGAATGTCTTATATTTCTAATCAAGGAGACAATGTTTACTATTCAGAAAAATAATCTTTAAGGAAAAAAGTCCCTATTTCATCAGAAAATTAAAACCATCTTAGAAATTAGAGACTTTAGTATATCATAACATTCCCAATAAATGCAGTGTTATTTCAGATTATAATGTGTTGGCTGGTCTCCAATCCAAGCAGTGACAGAGCTAATTGTTGTTTAACCTGCAACAAAGTTGGTGATGAAAACCACATTGCCAGAAAAGCTAGCTCACTAGTGAGGGTGTTTGTCTTGCATAAATGTCTCTGTCACACTACTCTCTCTAAGTTAGCCCTGTGGGTTCTTCTGGAAATCCAGTCTACTATTATAATATAGACACTCAGTATACAATTACAGGAACACCCTTCCCAAAGGCCAACCACCTGTCCATCCATGTAGGATGACCAGGAGATTGGCTACTCAGATGTCAGAGTCACTACAGTGCCACCAAATGTAATATGTGGGCCGGTCATCCATCCAAGCACTAACTGTGCTTGGCTTTGCTTAACTTACAATAAAGCTGAGCAAGGAAAACCAAACTGGTTCACTAGCAAGGGTGATAAACTGGCTTATACATTTATGTCTCTAGCAGAAGTTGATTGTGTAGCCTAAACAAAAGCCTAACAAAACACTTCTAGAGATAATACTAACCCAGGAGAAATTACTTTTTATTTTACAAGAATGACCATTCACAAGCAATGTAAATGAATTCAAAATTCAAACAGGAAATGTTGTGAGAAAGGAAAATTGCACCTTGCAGATCAGGATAAGAGAAAGTGTGTGGAAAACGGACAAATAAGAAGGTCTGAATTATATACATAAATGTACATGGACAGTAAAGATTTCCTTCACAATCATGAGCATTAATCCATCAAGCACACAATCAAGTCAATGGGAGGAAATCATTCGGTCATATATCTTTATTTACCCCTATCATTACACATTTCTGGACAAGTGCTTTAAGGTATTTTGACTGAAAGCAAAGGGGAATAATGTGTTATGTAGTTTTCTACAACATTAAAATAACTACACTTATGTCAATTATTTGCCTTTGAGGCCATTACTGATATAAAGGGAGTATTGTATCAACTATAATTAAAATCTATGCAAAAACATAAGTCGCGTATGTTTGCAAAATAGAAGTTTATTAATCATTTCATATACATGTATTCTTTTTTCCTGATGTAATATGTAAATCTCTTTAATATTTTGAAATACACAGCTGCATTATTCATCATGGGTGAACACTAGTCAACATGTATTATACCATTATTATATACACAGTAAGAATACTTTTGTATGAGTTCTGTGGAATCTTACTCACCAGGGCATACTTGGTATAATCAAAGCTTTTGGTATCATAGGGGAGCTCTTCCTCTGCATTTGTTTTCTTTGTTTCACTGAAGATACATAAGAGTACATACATAGTTTGGGCCAGTGAAGCAATGTACGAAGCACTGACAAGGGATGCATTTCTTGATGTATGATTTACCATGAAATATCACACCTTACCACTGTAATTATCACAACTTACCACTGTAATTATCATGCCTTACCACTGTAGTTATCACACCTTACCACTGTAACTATCACACCTTACCTATGTAATTATCACACCTTACCATGGCAATTTTCACACTCCACCACTGTAATTATAACACCTTACCACTGTAATTTTCACACCTTACCACTGTATTTATCACTCCTTACCTATGTAATTATCACATCTTACCTCTGTAATTATCACACCTTACCACTGTAACTATCACACCTTACCACTGTAATTATAACACCTTACCACTGTAATTATCACATCTTACCACTGTAATTATCACACCTTACCACTGTAATTATCACACTTTACCACTGTAATTATCACATCTTACCTCTGTAATTATCACACCTTACCACTGTAATTATCACACCTTACCACTGTATTTATCACTCCTTACCACTGTAATTATCACACCTTACCACTGTAATTATCACATCTTACCATGGTAATTATAACACCTTACCACTGTAATTATCACATCTTACCACTGTAATTATCACATCTTACCACTGTAATTATCACACCTTACCACTGTAATTATCACATCTTACCACTGTAATTATCACATCTTACCACTGTAATTTTCACACCTTACCACTGTAATTATCACATCTTACCACTGTAATTATCACATCTTACCACTGTAATTATCACACCTTACCACTGTAATTATCACATCTTACCACTGTAATTATCACATCTTACCACTGTAATTATCACATCTTACCACTGTAGTTATCACACCTTACCATGCTAATTATCACACCTTACCACTGTAATTATCACATCTTACCACTGTAATTATCACACCTTACCACTGTAATTATCATATCTTACCACTGTAATTATCACATCTTACCACTGTAATTATCACACCTTACCACTGTAATTATCACATCTTACCACTGTAATTATCACATCTTACCACTGTAATTATCACATCTTACCACTGTAATTATCACACCTTACCATGGTAATTATCACATCTTACCTCTGTAATTATCGCACCTTACCTCTGTAGTTATGCAAAGCTGATGTACGTTTAGGACACTTGCTTTATACAGGACAGGAATGTAGCTGTAGGTATCATATTATAATCATTAATTGATTTTTGTTTTATACCTTTTCATATGCTGAAAGCTAGAACTCACCTTTGTAGATCAGTAATCAATGAAGATGGTGAATATGGTGGAGGCGGGCCCTGTAAACAAACAATGCATGACTATAATTATATATCATCACGTGTACAGAAAAGGGAACAATAGTATATTCTGTCAATAAAATGCAAATATTTTTAATGTTATTCTTTAACTACACAGCTAATTGTCTTGTGCAATAAAATAGTTTAAATGATGATAAATTAATCTGAAGCGCTTAATCTGAAGCGCTTAATTAACGAAGTTTATGAAATATAGAACAGATACGCCAGTATATGTGCTTGGCCATATGTAACTATGCTTAGTGAAACAATAACTACATTTGGTAGAAACCGACCTGTTGTGAAGGAGGCACTGTCTGGGTATCATTCATTGAGGTTTCTTGGGACTGGGCTGCAGTCGCAGGATCTTCTGACTCTGATTCAGCTGGTGATGTTTCTAAATTCATTTTCAACCTGAAATAGAGAAAGAAAAAGATATATGTCAAAATCACATCAACAGACACCAAAATCTGAAAACTGAACTATTGGGTAATGAGAAAACACTTAAAAAATAATACATGTAGTATTTTTTACATCTATGTAAAAATCATAGAAATAGCATAATGATACATTCATTATACATACTAAGTGTAAAATTAAATACGATTTCTACTTATATAAATCACAATAAAATGAACATACTCCTTTCCCTCTTCATCTCGTTTGATTTGTACACCAAATGCTCGGATGGTTGGTGCCGTCTCAAGCTCCATGGGAGGTAACCCTGCATTACTGGTTGCCATGGTGACAGGAGCAGGCAATGCAAGGATCTCTGGACCAGGGGGCTCTGACTTTTCTAATTCCTTCTCTCCCATCATCATATTGATCACAAACTTCATCAAAGTCCTAAAAAAATCAAGGTATGATGTAAGAAGTTTCAGATTACTGTATGTATGCTTATCTTGGTACCAAATGTTCAAAGTAGAGGTCTGTGATATATTGCTGTAGATATAAAATAGTTTGACAGGTGATTGCACTTCTTTGTACCTTTGAAAATATTCATATCACCACAGTCATGAATAATAATATATGCTCAAAAGACAGCATCAACTTCACTATATTAGGAATAGACAACACCAACTTAACTGTAATATGAATAGACAGTGCTAACTCCATTATAATATGAATAGACAGTGCTAACTCCATTATAATATGAATAGACAGCACTAACTCCACTAGCTAACTCCACTATAATATGAATAAACAGTGCTAACTCTACTGTAATATGAGTAGACAGCACTAATTCCACTATAATATGAATAAACAGTGCTAACTCTGCTGTAATATGAAAAGACAGTACTAACTCCACTATAATATGAATACAAAGTGCTAACTCTACTGTAGTATAAAAAGACACTACACTATAACATGAAAAGACAGTGCTAACTCCACTATAATATGAATAGACAGTGCTAACTCCACTATTTATAGAATAAGTATCTTATTTTGTGTTTTCATGCTGGAATGAATTACAATGACTGATGCATTATTAGATATAATGTGCTAATACTCCTTATTCTAATAAATGTATCAGCCATTGTAATTCATTCCTGCATGAAAATAAGACACTAATTCTATATATATGCGCTTTTAACACCAAAATATTCTACGGGAAACTTCCATTTCCCACTTATAAAATGTATCCGTAAAACATTTCGGAACAAAAGTTACAAACTGAAAGAAGCAGCTGGTGTCCCATAACAATGTAAAGTTTATTCAGAATGACAAACTTTCGTCGAATGTCGAGCACTTTTGTGCAAAATACGATTTTGATAACATCATGCAAGATTGGACAAGTCGGGCATTAGCCTGGCCAAACTACCTGACCCAATGACCAGCACATGATGATACGTACCACAGCACATGGAAGAGGAATGTAATAATGGTGAAGGCCAATTTGACTCCCAGTTTCAGGAGCGCCACAAACACCTGCCACCATGTCATACGTTTGAAGGCTTGATAAGTTGTCTTCAGATTTGTCCATGTGAAAAAGGAGAAGATCAATGCAAACAGGTCATAAAAGAATCGGTAGGTCAATTTCAGAGGCTCCAACATACTACAAAGGGAAAAGGTACACATGATAATGTTAAGTATTACATTTTACTATATGAAGTGAAATAGATCCAAATTTTTCATGGCAAGACAGCTCATATTATGTGATTGTTTCACCTAGCTACCAGTAAAAAATTCTACATTAAAGAACTTTCTCAAATTTAATTGCTACTTGTAAATGATTTTTCTTTACAGAATTCTCTAAAACTGAATCAAGAAGTGCTATATTTTACAGATTTAAATTATAAGAAATTTGAATCTTGATTAATCCTAACCCTTTCCCGTGCTTGTCCACCTTTGGCTATGTACTTACCCTCCCCCACCTTCCTCTGACACACCCGCCCCACTCCTCAGAGCTGCTATTCTCTGCTCCTCTGCACTGATGCTTGTAGCATGTTGCATCTATATCAAGAAACACAGTGGTTAGTCAAACTAAAATCCCTTATTTTACTGCATGTATAGATTACACACTTCTCATCAATAGTTATTAGAACTACTTCAAAATAAATGTTGATTAATATCTTTCACTGTTAAACTACATGTATATGACTAGATAAATGCTGAATAGGAATTTCATAATAAAAGAACAAGAGTCACCAATTAAAGTATTGAATTTCCCCAACAAATGATGGGGTTTCCAAATCATTTGAGGACAGTTAAAAAGACACTATTCTAGCTATAATACAATGCTCAGGTGACTGACAAAGTCTTTCCTAGATATTCTGGTACACATCACATGGTTTCCCAATAAAGGAAAATGCAAGGGGATTCACGTTTCACTGCACTTTTGAGCATGACGTCACTGAACCTTAAATATTTACACTGTTATGCTCATTATTTAGGCAAAGTACATTAGAAAACGGTTGCTATGCATGTCTTCTTCAAAAACTTACCAGGTATCGGTGAATTCCGACTGAAATCTCCATTTTACTGCTTGGCTAATGCATTCCACAGAGGCGTTAATGGAGCATTGAAACTTAATTTCTGACAGGGGACTTGCCCATACCCTGTCGGTTTTCATAAACGTCATAGTAACCCCTAATCCTTAAGCAATATATATAATTAAAACTCTATCTTCAATGTGTTCCTTCACTGGGTGTCACATAAATACAACACACAGTAAAGGAGCACAATAAAGACTGAATTTTAATTTTACTGAATCTTTAAGATATAATTTATCAATATAAATAATATTGTACTGAATATATAACTTCTGTACCTCAAATATGGTGTCCTCACAGAAGTTGACAAAGCTTTCCAGCTTCTCTTTATCTCCTCCTTCATTCACTACGCTGTGCAGGAATGACCGCTTTGATTCCTGTAATAGTTATAATAATCTGGAGTCATTTATACAATGAAATAAATGTCATGTTGAATGAACAGATTCTATCTGCTTATTTACTTGGAAGGGTTTCATGTAGTAGGAGGGTGTCATGATGCAAAAATTCTAGCAGATTGATAGCTTATAAACGTTTGGAAATAAGTGATGCTTATATTCTATAAGTTCATTATATGTGTGACAGGAGAAGAAAACATGTAGCAGGACCAAGAATCGAAGGCAGACACTCTCTCCAACTGAGATAACCTGGCCGATATACGACTCCTACCACACTCATCCCATCATTAATTGTGATTCCACATTCTAACATACATGAAGAGTCATTTTTAAACAAGGTATCTATCTTCAAACAAGAGCATTATGACAAAGAAAATGCCATAATCCTACAACCTTAGCATTAGGACATAGAGAATGTCAAAATCCTACAACTTTGGCCTTTAGACATAGAAAATGTCACACTCCTACAACATTAGCATTAGGTTTATGACAAGAACTTTTTATATTACCTTGATTTGTGGTTTCTCCCATTGATCAATATGGGATTGTTTGATTTCGAAGTAAACTCTCTCAATCTTGTTACTGCTGCCCATGATCTCAATACGACCGAGATAGGGATTGAAGTAATCCAGAATGCTACGTGCCTTCTCCAGGAACCTCTCAAGGCTGACAATATAATAACCAGGCATTATGGTATCAAACCAAGAAACTAAAACTGCTCTGATTGTGATCATTTATCTACTCTCCAATTGTTAACAATGCAGAGTTTATCAGGATTTATATTGCACCTCTGACATGTATTATATATGTAGACAGTGTGATGTAACATAATAATGTTCAATTTTACTTTATCATGTGATGTACTATTTTACTATATATCATATGACTATATACCGTGGATCATTGGGCATGTGCTCTGACAGATTGGTCAACAGGACAGCCATAGTAAAGCCGATATCCTTGGCAGGGTTGTGGAACCTGTCTGTAAACTCGTTGAAGTCTACCTTTCCATCTTGGTTTGCATCAACACACATCATAATGTACTCTATTTCCTCTCTGTTAATAAATAATTCTCCTTCATCTGTATGTTTGATTTCAGATTTTACACACATCATTACTACATCATTTCTTCCTGATTTCACAGAATTTAATTTCATCTTGGTCTCATTTTATCAATATTTTTTTGACAACAATATCAACATGATCAAAAATTCCAAACATCTAATTAAACCCCATTTTTATTACATTATTCTATGGGTACTGCTGATAGCTTTTCATGTGATACCCTAATTTCATGGTAGTTCATCCTGTATGTATACCTACATGTGTTTGATACACTGGATAGAAATATAACTCTGTAGATATATAAATAGTACATTCTCTAGTAAAAAATTCTGTAATAAAGACATTAATTCCATTCCAATCAAAAGGGCGGAGCTAATAGTTATAAAAATCAAAGTGCTTTAAAACTAATCAAATACTTGTTCTAAAACTGATGGACATGACAACAGTTAGTGTTAAAAGCTTGAAACAAAGAGAGAAAACCATCAACCAACACCACAGAGACTGAGTTTAGTTAATTTGTACAGATCATAAACCAATAAGATGGTTTAATTCATTCTTTGACCATTATTTTATATCATAGGACACTCAAGTATTAGCCAAACCCTACAGCTTGTCTTTACTTATTAGAATAAATACAGGAAATGAAAATTCTAATGGTTCAAAATGGTGTAATATTATACTGTAAAAAAACTTTAAATCACACACACTGCACTGATATATATACTTGCAAAGAACCAAGAAATGATGGATAGGAATAAATATGCACATGCAGACCACATGCAGAGTGAAAAAAAAGTAAAAAGCCACCCAAAATTCCAAGAACTTGTATCAAAATGGTTGGGAAAAAGGTTATTATTGATCTGAAAAAGTATAAGTCAATTGCACTAAGGATCAACAACAGTTTTGGGGCAGTAACAAGTCTGGACTTACTCAGAGTACAGTTTCATAGAGTCTAAAGCTTTTCTAAATTCCTTAGGAGAAATCCAGCCATCACCATTCGTATCAAATTCCTACAGTGAGATGTACACACAATATACAGTGCGAGTAGGTTTACAGGATGTAACAGCCACCAACATATCAACAATAAGCCCTGTGATGCCATACACTATGGAGTACAATGTGGAAGCCAGGCCAATTTGCAAATGTGGAACAGACTTCATAACAATTTCAGTGTTTAGTCAAAAAGGGTAAAATACTCCCTCTGTGACATTTAACACCTTACATCTCTTACTTCTGTCGATATCTACTCAAATTCCGTGCCAATGTTTGCAGATCAGTTCTTTATATGTTTCATTAGTCTCTCATTTTTATTGAAAATTAAATGTATTTCAATACCATAATAAATGCATTATTCTACTTTTGTTTTATCTCTTATCACCATCTTCTCGTTTTTCATTTCCTAAAAAATATCTTTTGGATATATCACAAGGATATGCTTCTCTACAGAATACCACACTTTATACAAATAGACAACAATAAAAACGTGACTCTACAGCAAATTGACCTGTGTGTAATATGAGAGCTGCGAAGCGTGCACCACTACCAATGACACTACATATGGGCAAGCTTGTAATTGCCATGACTACACACCGTGAATACATTTTCTGTGCTTCCATAGCACGCTTAAATTCTTTGGCCGAAATGTAGCCATCTTGATTTGTGTCAAACTCCTATAACATTATGTATATTAATGAAAAGAAAGCATTTCATCAGTCAGCATGAAATAAATCAGTATACTTGACAGTACATGTATTACAAATGTCGTGGAAGATAAGGCAATTCATAATTCTGAATAAAAGGTAATGAACAATGACTTCTGTCTTAACATCATGCTAGAATAAAAACTCTGTAAATCAAGACAAATCATATTTATTGTTGAAAATGTGTAATATGGAAATAGTTTAAAATGAAAATATTTATGGACATGAATAATGTAATTTTTACTTCAGTGGAAGTTGTCTAGTAACACATTGATAGTAACTGTTAAGAAAAATTCTAATTATACTGCATTTTACTTAAGTATTCATTTAATCAAATTTATTAGCTTCTAAATCGATCATAGTCTAAATAATTCAGCTTACCAAGAAAGCCTCTGATGTTGTCAAGTCTTTCATCTTCAGGAAAATGTCAAAGAATTTAAGGATCATCTGTACAAATTTAAATGCATTATAGTTTTAACTGTATAAAACCATTTTTGTCTTATGTAACATGATCAAACTTGATACTTTGTCTGTTGTTAAGATCTACATTTGGAACTTGTACAATATGTACTATTGCTTTGCTATTTCACTTGATCATTGAGAGACTGAAATCTGTTGTCATCAGTATTGTAAGACTGTAAGAAGAAGTAATGGTCAGTAAAGAAGAGAAGTCAGTAAAGAAGTGATACAGGTCAGTAAAGAAGTAATATGGCTCAGTAAAGAAGTGATACAGGTCAGTAAAGAAGTAATACAGGACAGTAAAGAAGTAATACAGGTCAGTAAAGAAGTAATACAAGTCAGTCCAGTATTGAACACAATAAGGAACACTGACCTCTACATTAGCCTGGGACTCGACCAGAGTGTCCACCATCTGCTTTCCAATTGGTCCATTCATTACATTTCCTAGCAATAAAAAAAAATATTATAAAATACAATGTGTATGACAAAGCAATAAATCTTAGTAGTAACTGATTGTTTGATGCCATGATCATTTACAAGTTTAATGACACATATCTATGAAACATAGCTTCTAACATTGAGAGTAGCATTGTCTAACGATGCATATCTATGTGACATACCTTCTAACATTGAGAGTAGCATTGTCTGATGATACATATCTATGTGACATACCTTCTAACATTGAGAGTAGCATTGTCTGATGATACATATCTATGTGACATACCTTCTAACATTGAGAGTAGCATTGTCTGATGATACATATCTATGTGACATACCTTCTACCATTGAGAGTAGCATTGTCTGATGATACATATCTATGTGACATACCTTCTAACATTGAGAGTAGTAATGTCTAATGATACATATCTATGTGACATACCTTCTAACATTGAGAGTAGCATTGTCTGATGATACATATCTATGAGACATACCTTCTAACATTGAGAGTAGCATTGTCTGATGATACATATCTATGTGACATAACTTCTAACATTGAGAGTAGCATTGTCTAATGATACATATCTATGTGACATACCTTCTAACATTGAGAGTAGCATTGTCTGATGATACATATCTATGTGACATAACTTCTAACATTGAGAGTAGCATTGTCTGATGATACATATCTATGTGACATACCTTCTAACATTGAGAGTAGCATTGTCTAACGATGCATATCTATGTGACATAACTTCTAACATTGACAGTAGCATTGTCTGACGATACATATCTATGTGACATACCTTCTACCATTGAGAGTAGCATTGTCTGATGATACATATCTATGTGACATACCTTCTAACATTGAGAGTAGCAAAGTCTAATGATACATATCTATGAGACATACCTTCTACCATTGAGAGTAGCATTGTCTAATGATACATATCTATGTGACATACCTTCTAACATTGAGAGTAGCATTGTCTAATGATACATATCTATGTGACATACCTTCTACCATTGAGAGTAGCATTGTCTTATGACACATATCTATGTGACATACCTTCTAACATTGAGAGTAGCATTGTCTGATGATACATATCTATGTGACATAACTTCTAACATTGAGAGTAGCATTGTCTGATGATACATATCTATGTGACATACCTTCTAACATTGAGAGTAGCATTGTCTAACGATGCATATCTATGTGACATAACTTCTAACATTGAGAGTAGCATTGTCTGATGATACATATCTATGTGACATACCTTCTAACATTGAGAGTAGCATTGTCTGATGATACATATCTATGTGACATACCTTCTACCATTGAGAGTAGCATTGTCTAATGATACATATCTATGTGACATACCTTCTACCATTGAGAGTAGCATTGTCTAATGATACATATCTATGTGACATACCTTCTACCATTGAGAGTAGCATTGTCTGATGATACATATCTATGTGACATACCTTCTAACATTGAGAGTAGCATTATCATCATTTCCTTTTGAAGTTTCATGAATTCTCTCAGGAGTTCAAGTTGTGTTGAATCCTGTAAAACCAATCAATGTTTAAACTTATAAATGTGGAAGCTATCAGAAGCTTTACGGTCAAAACATTGATCCCAGTGTCAACCATCTCACCACATTGTTATGTGTAATTGAAGTTATTGGTTGTAAAAACAATGTATTTTTAGTAATATTTCAGGGCTGAACAAACTTTACTAAACATAGATGGATTGAAAATTTCCGAAGATAATTAGGTAGTGCTCTGACCTTTGATAGTTTTTCCTGCATGTGGGCAAATATATATAGGAAGCCACCAACTGCATCCCATAATCTACTGTGTGCAAGGGCCAGCTGATTCAAGGAGCATGGACCCTGAAAAAAGAAGTTTAAAGTCCACAAATACAAATAACTAGATTACAAAATTGATGAAGTACAAAACCACATAATCAATTATTTCAAAATAATTTTATTAAGTGTCGACTATGAAACATAAGTGAAGACTGATAAAAATACAAGACTACAAGACTATCTATCAATACACTTAGAATGACAATGAGCCTTGGTATTCCAATAAAAACCTGTTAAATGTTTGGCAGCAAATTCTATAAGTATGTAATGGTACAGAATACCCTTTAATGGTGTAGAATACCTTGTTATTGTGTAGAATACAGTGTAACTGTGTAGAATACCCTGTAATTGTGTAGAATATCTTTTAATAGCATAAAATACCCTGTAATTTTGTAGAATACCCTGTAATTCTGTAGATCATCTTGTAATGGTGTAAACTAACATGTAATAGTGTACAATACCCTTTAATAGTGTAGAATATCTTGTAACAGTGTAGATTACCCTGCAATAGTGTGTTGAACACCTGTAATGGTGTAGAATACCCTTTAATAGTGCAGAATACCCTGTAATAGTGTAGATTACCCTGAATGATGTAGAATATCCTGTAACAGTGTTGATCACCCTGTAATAGTGTAGAATACCCTGGAATAATGTAGAATACTCTGTGTAGAATATCCTGGAATAGTGTAGAATACCCTATAACAGAGTAGAATACCCTGTATTGGTGTAGAATACCTTGTATTAGTGTAAAATATCCTGTAACAATGTAGAATACCCTGTAATGGTGTAGAGTACACTGCAATGGTTTAGAATACCCTGTAATGGTGTAGAATATCCTGGAATAGTGTAGAATACCCTGTAATTGTGTAGAATATTCTGAATGGATTAGAAAATCCTGTATTGGTGTAGAATACCCTGTAATAGTGTAGAATATCCTGTAATGGTGTAGAATACACTACAATAGTTTAGAATACCCTGTAAATAGTGTAGACTATTCTGAATGGATTAGAATACCCTGTAAATAGTTTAGACTATTCTGAATGGATTAGAATACCCTGTAAATAGTGTAGACTATTCGGAATGGATTAGAATACCCAGTAAATAGTGTAGACTATTCTGAATGGATTAGAATACCCTGTCAATAGTGTAGACTATTCTGAATGGATTAGAATACCCTGTAATGGTGTAGACTATTCTGAATGGATTAGAATACCCTGTAAATAGTGTAGACTGTTCTGAATGGATTAGAATACCCTGTAAATAGTGTAGACTATTCTGAATGGATTAGAATACCCTGTAAATAGTGTAGACTATTCTGAATGGATTAGAATACCCTGTAAATAGTGTAGACTATTCTGAATGGATTAGAATACCCTGTCAATAGTGTAGACTGTTCTGAATGGATTAGAATACCCTGTAAATAGTGTAGAATACCCTGTAATGGATTAGAATACCCAGTAATAGAGGTGGCTTTGTAATCTCCAAGCACTGTTCTCTTGCAGATAATCTGTCATAAAATCTCTTTCAAAATGAAGTATGAACAACATATACCTGGATATACTCTGTAAGAGTTCTGAAGACCTGTTTGGCCACCATGATAGCTCTGCAGAAGTTCTCTTTGCCTGCTTGATCTATTATTTCTTTGCCAGAATAGTGCCAGTAAAAGTCCATGATGGACTCTTGCAGCCTGAGCAGATAGTCCACTGTACAGATCACAATGTTCACTGTGTTGTTATTGCCAGTCTGGGTTCGAAGGTAGTTCTGGAATTCTACAAAATATATGAAAATTATGTGTAAAAGCATGTAATCAAAAACAGGGTGGTTAAGAGATACAAGAGGTGTCACCATGGTGACTTTTGTAAAACTATTATCATATCTAGATCTCAAAATGACAGTGTCCTCACCAAGATTATGGCCTTCACAAAGCAGCTGAAGGAACCTAAACAGTTTACATGTCACTTCTGCGTCACCCAAGTTTTTCTCTCCTGGACTAGCATCGGAGCTCATTCCTAACCCCTCTGCTTTGTTGATACGCTCAAATGCATCCAAATCCAGAACACTGTTAAAGTAACATACTAAATTAGTCAAAGAACTTAAGTGTTTTGACGTATGAAATGGTGCTACAATCATTCACTTCAATACTGTCAGGTCAAACTCTAAAAAAACTGTACATAGTCATCAGCTATAATCAGATATGAGAAAGTATTTGAGTGGTTAGGATGTTTACCTGCATTGTTGCATGAGTCCAGCTACAGATGAAAAGAATCCTACGTCTTTCTTCTCTCTCAGGTGGTAAAGCATGTTCTAAACAATATAAAGATATAAATGACAAAGTATAAATACATGAAGTAAAAGAATCAACCCTTACAAACCTCATGTAAGAGGCGAGCTGGGTTGAAATGAGCACTGTGTTAAACGACATGCTTTATTTGACATGAAGACTAATTAGTCTAAATTGAAAACTTCATTGCTCTTACCTTCTGAACTTCCACATTTCCTCCACGAAGAAGAGAAATGCCTAACTCTATGGTATCTGTTACCATGGGGCTATTAATGCCTAAAAATAAACAAAAGTTATTCATTACATTCAGTAACCCACAGATTGTTTCCAAGGCATTTGACATCATCACACACACATACTGACAATGAGCAGATATTGAATGTCGACACTTCTATGACATTAAATACTTAAACTTATATCTAAATACTTAATGAAAAGGATGCAGAAGTTAGGGTGCAATAATACCTCTGCTAGCACTGATATAAAGGAGAACCATTTCTGCTGCCCCTCGATCAGCCAAGCGCGACTGCTCAAATAACAGCTGCTGCTTCTCCATTTCTTGCTCCTAAATGTCCAGAGAAAGCCATCAGTAAAATAGGTTATATTAAAACACTACAGTTCACATGCATCAAATCTAATCAGCATTATGAAAAATATTATCTCTGATCAATTTTTGTTGCATTTCTCTAAGAAAACATTATGCATGGTACTCGCTGAATATCAACAGGCTAGTTTATAGAAATATGATGTATAAATTAAGAGTATTGGGGAACACAAAGAAATACCACACTATACACTATACACATGTGAACAGGTGTGTCAGGGGAGGCATATAGTTATAACAATACATCAATATCATTTAAAAAAACTGTAAAGATAATCTGATGTCATCTATGTACAATGAACCAAATGAAAATGGCAACTACAAGTGCTGATAGGTAAGATGAGGGGAGGTTCTATAGGATAGTGTCTACAGGTTACATACTGTTTAGCTGACACTGGCCATGTCTCATACCTGACAGACAGTTGATTACTGTGCACGGGGACAGTATATATAGACAAGGTGAAAGAATGGATGGCAAAAATGTGCACTGTGGTTCCAAATAACTTATTCCAAACAACTTTTACAATGAGGACATCTTTTTTGTAAATTACTGTAATGTAAATATCTGTTAAATGTATATCTGCATTCTGCGTTTAAACTTGTTTCAGCTGATGCTATTTGACACATGTATTTTGTAAAATATGTTGATGAGCCTGAATGATTATAGTTGATAAAGAATTGGATTGAATTGAAAAATCTTTCTCTCACTTTATTTTTTTCAATGTATTGTTCTTTTGTATTATATTTCACCTTGTTCATATTGACAGCCTATTCTGTTGCATATACATTGTAAGAATGTAGACGGATACATTATTATATTATAATTATTATTATAATACATATTATTTTTACATATGGATATACTATGTCTTAATTTTGACCTGCAATTGAGCAGACTCTAGACGGTCTAGGGAGTTATAAGTTGTCCTTTTCAGTATTTATAGAGATTTTTGTTTTAGAATATAGAAAATAATAAAATCGTCTAGATATACTACCTTTACGGCAAACCAATACATTTGGTTCAATACATGGTTCATTCAAACCAAAAGAGCAAATATTACAAAGGACTTCCTCTTTCATTCACTTTGCTCTTTTGGTTCAATAAATCACAGCTTTGAAATGTGATATGGTTGTATAATAACTCATCATCATATGTACTAATTGTTTATATTTATAGAAAGTATCATAGGTATGCATGCCTTGGTCACAATGGGACTAGTGCCACTTCTACATTATATGAAGCATGTAGCACACATAAATTACTCTTCAAGCTGATATATATATATATGTTCCCTGACCTTATTGTCTCTTTTCTTTTTTAATAAATTCTAAAAGTATACCTTATTAAATCTTAAACATAGATAGAATGATGAGTTTACAGGGTCAGAATCTGAGACAGATGCTGAATTTTAAATGGTAGATTTATTTCATTTACAAAATATTTCCATTTAAATTTGCAAATATCCACTTGGAACTCATCCCTGGTCTTTCCAAAGATTTAGCATATCAGAGACTTTTCTCTTGTTATTTACAAAGGAATATATATATATATGTATAATGAAAGCATATTTGGTCCTACAAGCACGACACCAGTCTGCTGTATACCTTGATCACATCCACATGAAGCTATCCCACATTGGTGGATAAGAAATCAGTATATTATATGGGATTATATAACAAGCATTATGATTGGTTGGTTATGCCTGCAATACTGATTGTGGAATTCAAGCTAACCTGTTTCTATTTTCAAAATGCTACAACAAGAAACAATGATTCAATAAAAGCCTGGCTGACATAGAATGTTAGTACTAAGTTTAAACAGACTGTGAGGTTGTCTACAGTATGAATAGCTACATGATCATCTATAATAAAATGGAATATTTCTATTCAAAAGTTACACTACTCATTTTGTTATCTCATTCATGCAGATGTAAAATAAATCTTACACACGTTCTGCCAGATCATTGTTAGTTAAGTGACTTTACAATTAGTAGCAGCTTAGAAGCTTATTATGTGACAAGTCAGGCAAGTCAGTAGATAGGAGATTAAATATGAAACCATCACACGAGAATCTGAGATATGTATAAATGTGACTGATTCCTGAGATAAAAAGCAAAGTATACATTCAGCAAAGAACATTTTTGAGGTATGTAACTGTGCATCATTTTTGAGACTAGTGCTCAGCTTCGAAGATTTTGACTTTTGAGACAAGTAATAGATATAGAATTTTCTACCTTAGATATGAAATCAGCAAGGACATTTCTGGGATGTGAAGTTCATTAGGACATATTTGAGATATAAAGTCAGCAAGGATATGTATAAGATATAAAGTGCATATCGCAACATCTGACATGAGTACTAAGTAGGTAATTAAGCACATTATTATGTTTATGGTTTCAACTTAGACAATTCCAAGATAAAAAGCAAAACAATTCTACAGTATGTATTATGTATGAGGTCTGTTTGGGCACATCAGTTTTAGTGGACAGCTAGTGGACTTTGGGATTACTCAGCATAGACAGTTTTTGAGGTAACTTAAAATTTTGTTTATAAAGAAAGGCAACTAATTTCTTTGTAAAGTAGAAGGTTTTGGTCAATGTAGTAAGCTAGAAGGTTGTGGTCAATGTAGTAAGCTAGAAGATTTTGGTCAATGTGGTAAGCTAGCAGATATTGGTCAATGTAGTAAGCTAGAAGGCTGAGGTCAATGTAGTAAGCTATAAGATATTGGTCAATGTAGTAAGCTAGAAGATTTTGGTCAATGTGGTAAGCTAGAAGGTTTTGGTCAATGTAGTAAGCTAGAAGGTTGTGGTCAATGTAGAAAGCTAGAAGATTGTGGTCAATGTAGTAAGCTGTAAGATTTTGATCAATGTAGTAAGCTAGCAGATATTGGTCAATGTAGTAAGCTAAAAGGCTGAGGTCAATGTAGTAAGCTAGCAGATATTGGTCAATGTAGAAAGCTAGAAGGCTGAGGTCGATGTAGTAAGCTATAAGATATTGGTCAATGTAGTAAGCTAGAAGATTTTGGTCAATGTGGTAAGCTAGAAGGTTTTGGTCAATGTAGTAAGCTAGAAGGTTGTGGTCAATGTAGTAAGCTAGACGATTGTGGTCAATGTAGTAAGCTGTAAGATTTTGATCAATGTAGTAAGCTAGCAGATATTGGTCAATGTAGTAAGCTAAAAGGCTGAGGTCAATGTAGTAAGCTAGCAGATATTGGTCAATGTAGTAAGCTAGAAGGTTTTGGTCAATGTAATAAGCTGTAAGATTTTGATCAATGTAGTAAGCTAGCAGATATTGGTCAATGTAGTAAGCTAAAAGGCTGAGGTCAATGTAGTAAGCTAGCAGATATTGGTCAATGTAGTAAGCTAGCAGATATTGGTCAATGTAGTAACTAGAAGCAGAGGTCATTGTAGTAAGCTAGAAGATATTGGTCAATGTAGTAAGTTAGAAGATATTGGTCAATGTAGTAAGGTAGAAGGTTCTGGTCAATGTAGTAAGGTAGAAGGTTTTGGTCAATGTAGTAAGCTAGAAGGTTGTGGTCAATGTAGTAAGCTATAAGATTTTGGTCAATGTATTAAGCTAGAAGGTTTTGGTCAATGTAGTAAGCTAGAAGATATTGGTCAATGTAGTAAGCTAGAAGGTTGTGGTCAATGTAGTAAGCTAGAAGGTTTTGGTCAATGTAGTAAACAAGAAGATTTTAATCAATGTATTAAACTAGAAATTTTTGATCAATGTCTTAAGCTGCACTACAACAGTGATAGGAAACTTCTCAGCAAGCAAGTTGTCAGTAAGCAACATGATCAAGGCTTACCTGGAAAGAGGACCCTGGTCCTTCATCGCCACCACCATCATCATCGTCATCATCTTCATCTTCACCATGGCAACTCTGTAAAATGTGCTCAATATTGATACTAGTACAAAGATCAAGGTAAAGGTTACAAGGGAGCTTCATGTCAACAGAAATCGAGCTTAATTAATATCTTAATTATTTTATTATCTTAATCCACTCCAAATTACTTTAATTTTAATAATAATGACACAGTAAGCTTTAGGATGGAAGCAAAATACCCAGAAATCAAATGAAAATGTCAAGCCATGTTCATAGCAAGATAAGGCTTATATGAAAACAAACAGATATAAGGTAAAACACTTCATGCCACTTAATCTTCAGTACTAGAGGCATAAATAGTATGGCTTTCAAGCAAAAAGCTTATACAGAAAAAGTACATGTACACATATCCAAATTGATATTGGTGTAATCACAGTGCTACCAGGGGTTAATAGGTTCTATCAAATAGTGGTATTACCAGTCTAAGCAAGTGTCATCAGGTTCTTTATTACCTGTCTTAGAGGTATCATTAGGTTCTATAGTACTAGTTTCACGAGGTATCATTAGGTTATACAGTAATAGTTTCACAAAGGTGTCATTAGGTTATACAGTAATAGTTTCACAAAGGTGTCATTAGGTTATACAGTACTAGTTTCACAAGGTGTCATTAGGTTCTATAGTACACGTTTCACCAGCCATCATTAGGTTATATAGTACTAGTTTCATGAGGTATCATTAGGTTCTATAGCACAAGTTTCACAAGGTGTATTTAGGTTCTATAGTACAAGTTTCACCAGGCATCATTAGGTTCTATAGTACTAGTTTTACAAGGTGTATTTAGGTTCAATAGTACTAGTTTCACAAGGTGTCATTAGGTTCTATAGTACTAGTTTCACAAGGTGTCATTAGATTCTATATTACCTTTCAAACTGGATCTACACAATAAAAGTGTTACCTGCCTCAGCAAGTGTCATCAGGTTTGTACACAATGAAAGTGTTACCTGCCTTAGCAAGTGTCATCAGGTTCTACACAATGAAAGTGTTACCTGCCTCAGCAAGTGTCATCAGATTCTACACAATGAAAGTGTTACCTGCCTCAGCAAGTGTCATCAGGTTCTACACAATGAAAGTGTTACCTGCCTCAGCAAGTGTCATCAGGTTCTACACATGAAAATGTTTCCTGCCTCAGCAAGTGTCATCAGGTGCTATATTACCTCTCTCACCAAGTGTCATTGGGTTCTATACCATGGTAGTGTTACCTGTCTCACCAAGTGCCATTAGGGTCTATGCAATAATTGCGTTACCTGTAACTGTCTCACATTGTACTTACCTGTCCCATAATCTGTGCATATGACATATACAATGAATCCTCCAGGTGACTTCCCTGTTGTTCTTTGGTTGCAGATCGAGACAGGCATGTGATTAGCTGTTTAAGGGGATCAGGTTTGTCAACCTCTTCTTCTTTCTTCTCAACTTCTTCTTCACTTTCATCTGAATTCTATTTACAGTATAATATTTATTTTTTTACTCACATATCAAATCAATCAATCAATCCAAATTTCAAATGTATTAAATAATTCTAAGCATAATACAACCAAATATAAATTATACAAATTTATTAAACTGTAATCCTCTATTCAAATACTTCACATCTATTCTAAATGCAATCCAGAAGTATTTCAAACATAGACTTTTACCATACATGTAACAAAACAGACTACTTACAGTCACATCTTCAATCAGTATCTTCTTTTCGTATTCCTCATTTGACAGCCACTGGCATTTATACGCTTTCAAAAACAAATTGATTGCTCTGTGCCTGTAAACAAAAAAATACTCTGTAGCAGTAACACCTAGCAAAAGCTTACAGATAATGAAAATGAGAAACTTAAGTACTGAATGAACTAGGGCCAGACTTGGTGGAGTAATAAAGCACTTGACTTATGGTGTGGGTAATCAGGGTTTGATCCTAGGACTGTGCCACTCTGTCTGAGAGGTTGAGTACCCCTTGTCTCATGTGGTGCAAGTGATCTGGGTTCGATTCTAGGGCTGTGCCACTCTGTTTGACCTACATTTTCTGCATGAGTGACCTGGTTAAGATTACAGTGTTCTATAGAACTTCTTACTATTTTTTGTTTTGTTTTTATGCTGAAGTAAGCGTGGTAATATTTGATTACACTATGTTTCGTTCAAATCAGAACATGTGAGTAGGAGGTACTGAACGTCTACAGAGGTGGTGTTCATAACTTCTATAGAGGTGGTGCTCATAACTTCTATAGAGGTGGTGCTCATAACCTCTTAGTCTCAGCCTATGTATGTTATCATATAATATTTCCAGCATTAATACTGTAACCTATCCTCCAATGTCTTCAGCTTACCTGGGCAGGCTATGAAGGGGAACCATTCGGAAGCAAGCCATTACAGCTCTCTTTCTCTGGGTAGATATCACTTTTTTCCATACGTTCTTGTGAGAACCCATGGGGTGCTCCACCTATGAAAAAATTGGTAGACAAAATATCAATGCTAGCAGCAAAGAAAGTCTATGAAATGATACAATTCATTCAGAAAACTATATTACGTTAATTGGAGAATGAGTTTGTAAGCATTTAATGTGATCTTATGTTTGAAGTATGAAAATTAAAATTTAAACATAAATATACATTTTATGGTAATGAAACCTACAAAATCGCAAACAGCAGTTGAAGAAGCGCAGTATGAAAATGGATTTAGCTTCGATGAATATTAACATTATGCAATCATGTAATCAATATGGCAGACAATAACCTGTTTTACCGAGTGCTGATTGAGGAGGATTGGAGGATTTATATCAAGGGACCATGCACCGTGGGTTTATCACTTCTACAAAATATGACATAAAATGGTACTGATCTCAGACTGAAAACTCTTGATGCTTACAATGAGATTTTTCTGGTAATTATGAGAGCAACTGGGTGAATATTCAAAAGGACTGTCTCTAGTGCAAATGGACACTCATAAAATGTGCGTTGCCAAGGAGATGAACAACATGTCAATAGTAATAATGATGTTTTAGGGTTGAGATGGGTAGTGTGTACTTTTTTTTTTAAATTTAATCAAATCATTTGTCTAGGTCACATGCATTCAAAGGGAGTAATTCATCAAAGACTGGATTTACAATGTAGTTCCAGGTGAACAGGTATTACTATGTGTTGATTGTACAATGACCTTGAAAAAAGGGAGTTAGGTGATAAACCATTCTGGTACAATATTTGGCTGTTGAATAATAATTTAAAGTTTTCTTTGTAATAAGATCACTAATGACTTTGTAAATCACTTTTCTACATATGAGGACTTTACTTCCGCTGTACCTTCCAGTATGGCTTCGACAAAAAAGTAATGTCCTCATTTCCTTTCGTTTGACTATTTGAAATAACAACAGGTAAATTGCTTCTTGCAAAAATGATATTTTATGAATACATATATATTCAAAGTAAGATCTTTACTTTTTTTAAAGTCTCATGAAATATAAGTATTTTACAGGATACATGTTTTCAGCTTGAAATATTACTTAAGGTAGATCAGGGGATTGGATGTTGTAACTATGCAATTTATTGACAAAAAAGAAATTATTCAAATATTTAAAGAAATTCAGGGAAAAACAAGAAAAAGAACTCTTGGCTAGCCACATATCACAGAACTCCAGTTTCAATGTCACAGTAAGACAGGGAAAGTTGTGAGGAAGACAATATCAAAATGAGGTCTGTTAAAGGTGAAGAAATAATGGCGATACTGGATGTCTCGGGCTCCGCCCACTTACTGAAAACAAAATCCACTCCTTGGTCGCTAGCTTATCAAACTAAGATTAAAATATGTACACCATTGTCAATTACTGTAGACTCAATACATACACTACCAAAGATTAGTTCATTCAAGTGAAATCAAGACTTAAACTTTAACATCTATGGCTGCCGTTTCAATCGCTGCATCTCAGAGTCTCTCTATCCTAATCAGCCAATCAGCTAATATTTAAGAAAAATCCTAACTTTTAATATCTAAATTTTACTGATCTATTTCTAAAATATTACAACATAAATGTTTTTTTCTAAAAAGTACTCATATCAAAATTCCTATCACTACTATATTGCAGATAGCACACTCAACATTTCTGCTGTATTCTGTTTCATAATAAAATAATCTTTTATTTTTTAATGAATAAATAAATCCTAGAGAAATAATTTGAATATTTAAGACTTAAAAAAATGAGTTAATAAGTGGTGAATGGGGGAATAGTGCATATAAATATACATATAATTATACATATAGATTCAGAAATATTAATGATAAATTTTGCAGAAAATCCAAGCATTTCATTTTGTAAGCTTCTGTGACCTTTCTGTTGTATAGAGCAAAGCAAATCTAGCATGCAAAATGCCTAACCAAACCTACATCAAACCATTTACACGCAAGCGCATTGAAGCCATGTGACTGAAGGTCACAAACAAGGTCACTAACAAAATACTCACCGTATCGATCTAGGGTCAAAATAAATGTGTTAGTGCCGATAAAAAAAGTGAATATTGGTTGTGGATATATATTTATATAAATATATATATACATGATATTATTCAGAGAAATTTGTTCCAAATCCAACTTCCTGACGCTATCATTTCCCTCTGGTGCATGCTATTAACACTTTCCAATATTAACCACAAATTCTGCGAAATATGCCGTGTGTACATGCTAGATTTATTTGCTCTTACATTTCACCTACTCTTAACAATAAAGAATATGAAAGAACATGCTTCTAATTCTAAATCTATGTTGTAATTCTAAATGGGGTGCTACACAATGATAAGTACAATGAACTGATGCGCAAAACTCAGAGTGGCATGTAGCATTGTATATCCATGATATCTATGTAGAGTTATTGCTCTGAGGTGACCAGGCTGATATAATTGATTATACATTGTACATGTATCTGAAACTTAGAATATGATCTGAAGAGGAGTGCACTGTGATTCAACAGTGTCACCTGGTATAGTTACTGCCAATCTCAATACTATTGATATTACTATGCTGTCTTCAAGTCTCTGATTTCACAGGAGTTTTCTTCGCCAAAGAATTACATTACAAACCTATAATAACCCGACATCATGTCGACAATATGCTGGTTAGTTCAGCACCATTGTAAAATGCTATAGCAATCACGACATGGCTCAAAATGGCATTATGAGATGTTTTGGTGTATTTACATTTCCTTCTGAGAGTATTTCAGAAACAATATTCACTGACTATATCTACAGACAGTATAATAACATGTCATAGTAAGGACAATAATTCTATATATATACACGTGTCTACGCTACTATTGCGTATAGTAAGGTATATAGCATGAATGACTTAACAATAGACTGAGATAAATAGAGAAGCTTTAGCGATAGCATCGACTGTAAATAAAACAAGCTTACCGTGTGTAATCCATGCATAACCTTGGCCATTCCAATAATTCTCTCAATAACGTGTTTCTGGTCCTGTTCCATTCCCTTAACTCCACCAATCTTTGTGTACAGCACCTTCTGCCATTTCACTTTCTCATCGGTTGGCTACAATAAAAAAAACATACAAGAACCAATCATTAAGGATGATCTACTAAGGTTCACGTCCATGGTATTTTGTGTATCTAGGATTTATTTCTTGAGTACTATACTCTGTCTGAAAATTATGACATATTATCTTATGTTTCTTTCCTCTATCTTATTTCTGTGAGTCAAAATTTTACTCATCCCCTTGAAAATCTCAGGATTCTGAACAAGAATTGTACTTACAAATATGTAGCATTTGTCTACTGATGAATGCTGAGTGAGGATTTTATGTTCCAATTGTTCATTTTGGGGCCTTAAATTAAAACTATGCTTACCTCTTTCCAACAGAGGTTTTGGAGCTAAAATTATTTCTTTAATTTGATGGCTTTTTCTGGTCGAAGGATATGACCAAATTGCATTACATTCCTAATACAGACTGAGGTTTATGAAGTAATTTTACTGTATTTGCTTTCTTCTAATGCTTCAGGCTAATATTCCAAAGGTCTAAAGGCTCCACAGTGACCTCTAAAGACTCCACATCTAAGCTCATGTGACTTATGCCCATATCGGCCTGGATAGCTCAATGGTGAGGGCATCCACCTTGATAGTGGAAGGCTCTGGGTTCAATTCCTGGGTCCAGCCACAATTTTTCACCTTGCCTTTTACAGGATTTGGTGCCATGGGAGTGACCCTTATTTGATGGAGAACCAGGGTAATTTCTCTATTGGGTTTTAAGGTTTGGAAACCTCTGGCAGGGGGAAGTGTAAGGGAGGCCTGGATAGTTCAATGGTGAGAGCGTCTGCCTTCATAGCAGAAGGTTCTGGGTTCGATTCCCATGTCTGGCCACAATTTTTCACCCTGCCCATTACACTTAGAACAAAGAATATACTTACCCCTTCATCTGCCTCCAGACTCTGGACAAGGAATTCCTCTAAGCTAAAAACAAAAAGTACACCTACCCGTTCATCTGCCTCCAGACTCTGGACAAGGAATTCCTCTAAGCTAAAAACAAAGAGTATACCTGCCCCTTCATCTGCCTCCAAACTCTGGACAAGGAATTCCTCTAAGCTAAAAACAAAGAGTATACCTGCCCCTTCATCTGCCTCCAAACTTTGGACAAGGAATTCCTCTAAGCTAAAAACAAAGAGTATACCTGCCCCTTCATCTGCCTCCAGACTCTGGACAAGGAATTTCTTTAATCTAAAAAGGGGGTAAATCTACCATTTCATCTGCCTCCAGACTCTGGACAAGGACTTCCTCTAAGCTAAGAATAAAGAGTATACCTACCCCTTCATCTGCCTCCAGACTCTGGACAAGGAATTCCTCTATGTCTGCCTCAGATTCCTAGTGAAAACAATGGTTTAATAATAAATGCTAGAAGTCAAGTTATATTAACAAAGAAAAGCATAGTGTTAATCTCAAAGAAAATAGTACAGAAGTATATGTAAAATTCCAACAAAAAAATTAAGCAATAAAACTGATATCATTAATATTTCATTTCAATGTTTTTGACTGAACTTTGAACAAGACAAGTTTAGCATTAGCAGTAACTCCTTTTAATTAGAACAAACTCCAAACATAAAGTAAACACTAAACAATAAAACTTCACAAGCACAATGATGTAATGACAGGGAGGCAATGACAAATGGTTGATTTTTTCTTTTATGTGTTGGTTTTTTTTTATTTTGGTTGTTGTTTAAATTGTTTTAGATTATTTATTGGATTTCTTCAAGATATTATCAAGTTCTTCTAAATTCTTAAATTTAATCAATCCACTATATTCTCAAACATTTAAAAGGTACTGCAAAATGAAAATATCTGACCAAGGTATGGACAATCAGTACAAGAGAGTAAACAATGCCATACTGTAAAACCTGTTGATGTGAGCCAATACCAATGTCAGGCATCATAAGATGAGAAAGCACTTGAGTCATGTTGTGAAATTCTAAGTTCACACAATGGATGAATAACTGGGAACATGATTCATTAACAAGTCTGTATAAATTCTTCATGAACAAGTCTGCATAAAGTCTGCACGAACAAGTCTGCATAAATTCTTCATGAACAAGTCTGCATAAAGTCTGCACGAACAAGTCTGCATAAATTCCTCATGTAGAAAGTCTGCATAATGTCTGCATGAACAAGTCTGTATGAACAAGTCTGCTTTAAGTCTTTGTGAAAAGTCTGCGTAAAGTGTTCATGAACAAGTCTACTTAAAGTCTTTGTGAACAAGTCTGCATGAAGTCTTGAGTCTTGATGAAAGTCTCCACAGAAAATTCACGAAAAACCCTGCTTAAAGTTTTCATAAAAAGTCTGCTTGAAGTCTTAAAAAAACAGTGTGCTTGAAGTCTTCATAAAAAGTCTACTTGAAGTCTTCATAAAAAGTCAGATTTACTGTATAACACATTGTATCACAGTGGAATGTCCATTAGTCAGATTTTACTATATGACAAACTGTATCACCGTGGAATGTTCATTAGTTAGATTTTACTATATGACAAACTGTATCACCGTGGAATGTTCATTAGTCAGATTTTACTATATGACAAACTGTATCACCGTGGAATGTTCATTAGTTAGATTTTACTATATGACAAACTGTATCACTGTGGAATGTTCATTAGTTAGATTTTACTATATGACAAACTGTATCACCGTGGAATGTTCATTAGTTAGATTTTACTATATGACAAACTGTATCACTGTGGAATGTTCATTAGTTAGATTTTACTATATGACAAACTGTATCACCGTGGAATGTTCATTAGTTAGATTTTACTATATGACAAACTGTATCACTGTGGAATGTCCATTAGTCAGATTTTACTACATGACAAACTGTATCACCGTGGAATGTTCATTAGTCAGATTTTACTATATGACAAACTGTATCACTGTGGAATGTTCATTTGTCAAATTTACTATACAGCTTATTGTATCACAGTAGATGTCTATTGATCAGGATTTATTATATGACTCAGTGTTTGACATTTAGCTGAATGTCCATTGGTCAGGTTTTATTATATGACTCACTGCATGATATTTAGCTGATGGTCCATTGGTCAGGTTTTACTATATGGTTTATACATCTACAAGTATCATTCCAGTAACAAACTACATCAAAGCTAATCTTTCTGCCAATACACAAACATCTAAATAACACCCAAAATGTGAAAAACATGTCTGACTGTCATGTCTTTTATAATGGCATTTTTAAATTACAAAGTTCAAATGCTTATATATAAGCCTACAAACAAATGTTAAATGGATAGAAGCAGTAGATCTAGTTTCTGATTAGATTATTCTTTTAGGTTTCCCAAATCATGAATTTATGTAAAGATACAGCATAAAGATTTGTAACACTGACTTTGAGATAAACTCTAAATATTTTTATGCTTTTGAAAATTAAAAGTTGAAGGTTTGTGACATGTGACAATCAAACACGATGACAATAAGGCACTCTCAATATAACATGTAACTTGTACCCCTGTTATATCTGAGTCCTGGTTCTCCTCCAACTGGAAAAAAATACATGCTCTCGTATGTTATACCAGTCTAAATAAACAACAATGACAACACTCAAATACAAAAGCAAACTCAAACAACAGCGGTCAGAATACCCTGTCATGTTGGTCAAATTTATATATAATGCATGTTAGCAGGCATCAACAATTATAACACATTATATTGACTTGAATTTTAACGAGTTAGAAAAGGAAATTAATTCTTCATATTGATGCTTGATTGATTTTATTCTGTAAACCAACTTTTGTCTGCAGCTCCTTTCACTATGAGGTAAGTGGTTTACAGTGATATAACTAACTTATTAAAATGCATCAAGCTTATCATTGTGTGTAACATGCCACAATACACTCCCTGAAAAGTGCCATGATTAAAATTTGTGACAAAGCAATACAATATAAATCACTGGTGGATAACTCTAGTATACAGTACTGCTATGGTGAATGTCAAGTCTAAGTTACATCCCTACTCAACAATTCTATATAACTCTGGCATACAGTACAGCCAATGGTCAAGTTTAAGTTACATCCCTCTGTTGGTATTCGACATTTCTATATAAATCTGGTGAATGTCAAATTGACATTCTTTTCTCTGTAACTACAATTCTATATATATATATAAAGCAACAACACGACTTATCATAGACGAGCTACACTCAAAGCTCAGCAAGGACATAGAATGCCTGTATAAAGATAGCTAATACATGTATGTGACTTACAGCTATAAGCTTTTGTTTGGCTTGCTGGAGTAACTCCTGCTCTCTTCCACTGAAGAAGCTCAAGCCTATAGGTAGGAGACGCTTCAGACATGCTACATTCAGGCTGTTATGAGGCTCTAATCGTTTCTTTTCCCGTCGACGTCCACTTCTCTTTGTAGTGGAAGTATCAGTACTAGTTTGGACTGTACTGACAGTGACAGATTTTGATTGGCTGGGCATAATCAGTGCCATATTATCTATTTCATTTCCCATCACAAAGTTCTGTTCTTCTCTCTTAAACATCTGTAAACACAAATAGGAATTTTATATAACTAAAACAGAATAATGATCTCGACAGACCATTGTTCCATGGATTGGTACAATTGATTAATTGTCAATATATGTGAAACAAAAGGTCAGCAACTTACTATAGATTTGGACCACAGACCAAAAATGTCTGCAACGCAACTGAAGAGTTCCTCTGCATCCATGGTGGGATTTTTCAACCATTCTGATCTGTGTAGATCCACGTACTTGATCAGCAAGGGGAAAAATGCATAGATATCTCTCACTAGTATCTCATATGCCTAAAATAGACACGATGAATCTTCCAAATTATGAACATTTCAACAAGGTTATACTCACTGTAAACAGAAAACTATCCTGTAAGGCAGATTAAGATGAAGAGAATGCCTTTCTAGTGTTAAATTATGTTTTTAGTAAATAATTTTCGGACTAATGGCTATCTTCAATCTCCACCAGTACAATACTCTAGAAGGTTCAGTTTTTTAACTAAATACTCAGCAAATCTACATACCATATACATATCTAGGCCCTCCTATATATTGTCTACATAGAGGTATTTTGATATAGACTTGAGATATTTCAATACAGAATTCAGATTTAATCAAATAAACTGAAATCAATTGATAAAGCCTGTAAACGTAGGGTGGTAACCTTTTGGACTTCAGCTTCTAGATCCCCCACATCACTGGAGCTGTGTTTACAGGCCAAAAAGTGCTTCTCCTTCTTCTCCACCATAATGCTGTTCTGGCGCAGGCGTTTGGCGATGGGCAGGAAATGGTCTTTGATCATATCTGACGTAGAGCTGGCTATAATAGGCTGAGTTCGAGCTAGAAAAATCGTAACACATATCTGCTTATTGTATGATGGGTATTCCCCTTTACTTTAATGGATTAATGTGCTATTCAGTCTCCAAAGTATGTCATTTAAATAATCAAATGTATAAGAAATCTAATTGTGCAGAATTACTGTAAAACACTTCTTATTTGTACAGACTTTATTTTCACATCATCTCCTAAGTATATTTCCAAGTGTAATAGGCAGGAGAAAAAGATGTGGCCGGACCTGGGAATCGAACCCAGAACCTACAAAGAGGAAAGAAATACTCAAGTGCACTTCCTGTGCTGAAAGTCTCCGTGGAAAAATATGCATCAGATTATGAAGAGGACTCTATTACTTTCGTTGAACCACAGCAAATTTAAAGGTCATGATTATAACTACACAATTATCTGTTACATAGTGATTAGTCAGAACTTTCTATGTATTGTTACATAGTGATTAGTCAGAACTTTCTATGTATTGTTACATAGTGATTCATCAGAACTTTCTATGTATTGTTACATAGTGATTAGACAGAACTTTCTATGTATTGTTACATAGTGATTCATCAGAACTTTCTATGTATTGTTACATAGTGATTCATCAGAACTTTTTATGTTTTGTTACATAGTGATTAGACAGAACTTTCTATGTATTGTTACATAGTGATTAGTCAGAACTTTCTATGTATTGTTACATAGTGATCAGTCAGAACTTTCTATGTATTGTTACATAGTGATTAGACAGAACTTTCTATGTATTGTTACATAGTGATTATCTGAACTTTCTATGTATTGTTACATAATGATTCATCAGAACTTCCTATGTTTTGTTACATAGTGATTAGACAGAACTTTCTATGTATTGTTACATAGTGATCAGTCAGAACTTTCTATGTATTGTTACATAGTGATCAGTCAGAACTTTCTATGTATTGTTACATAGTGATTAGTCAGAACTTTCTATGTATTGTTACATAGTGATTAGTCAGAACTTTATATGTATTGTTACATAGTGATTAGTCAGAACTTTCTATGTTTTGTTACATAGTGATTAGTCAGAACTTTCTATGTTCTGTTAAAGACTGATTAGTCAGAACTTTCTATGTATTGTTACATAGTGATTCGTCAGAACTTTCTATGTATTGTTACATAGTGATTAGTCAGAACTTTTTATGTATTGTATCTGAACTTTCTATGTATTGTTACATAATGATTCATCAGAACTTCCTATGTATTGTTACATAGTGATTAGACAGAACTTTCTATGTATTGTTACATAGTGATCAGTCAGAACTTTCTATGTATTGTTACATAGTGATCAGTCAGAACTTTCTATGTATTGTTACATAGTGATTAGTCAGAACTTTCTATGTATTGTTACATAGTGATTAGTCAGAACTTTATATGTATTGTTACATAGTGATTAGTCAGAACTTTCTATGTTTTGTTACATAGTGATTAGTCAGAACTTTCTATGTTCTGTTAAAGACTGATTAGTCAGAACTTTCTATGTATTGTTACATAGTGATTCGTCAGAACTTTCTATGTATTGTTACATAGTGATTAGTCAGAACTTTTTATGTATTGTAACATAGTGATTAGTCAGAACTTTCTATGTTCTGTTAAAGACTGATTAGTCAGAACTTTCTATGTATTGTTACATAGTGATTCGTCAGAACTTTCTATGTATTGTTACATAGTGATTCGTCAGAACTTTCTATGTATTGTTACATAGTGATTAGTCAGAACTTTCTATGTATTGTAACATAGTGATTTGTCAGAACTTTCTATGTATTGTTACATAGTGATCACTCAAAACTTTCTCTGTATTGTTACATAGTGATCAGTTAGAACTTTCTATGTATTGTTACATAGTGATTAGTCAGAACTTTCTATGTATTGTTCATAATAACAGTCAGATAATTGGGTATCACATGAGCTTTACTGTATTCAATCATCAAAACACTGATGGGCAGGGTTAGGGTTAGGAGTCTCATAAACATTTCACATACCAATATTAGTAGCAAGACTTACTTGCAATTCTGTTCATCCAAGGTGCATTTTCTGTGCCAATATTACTGAGGATCAGTTTAAGGACATTGCCCAGAACTCCATTCATTAACTCTTCTGTCACCTCGGTTACCATTCCTCCCCTGAAACATTCAAAGTCCACTTACTAATACAACTGCTGTATAAATCACAATGAAAATAATCAAGTAGTATCATTGTACGGAGAGTTTCAACAAGATATATTTGATAAAATGAAGAACATAGTTAAAAGCATTATACAGCTATCTAAATCAAAGAGCAGAAAGTCCTGAATTCTTATATCAAACACTGAAACTTGTTTTATCTTACACATACCCTTCTGTACTCTGGCTTTCTGTAAGCCAAAAGGGAAGGTAACTGAAAGAGAAAACACACATTGAATGTAACAAAAGATTTTCACAAGAATGTCAAATTCTCTCTTTAAAACATAAAAAAGTTGATTAAATAAGTCCTATTTGTAATAACTATAACTGTATATATGTACATATGTATTTCTCTCAGGTAAGTTTTAAAGACATGTGTTTGAGTAACGACCTGAATTTATCTAATAACAATCTGATTCTTCTTCTGTGTTCTGATGGTATCAGACATTTATAAGTGTATTGATCTATGTAGGATAGCATGACCTTACCTACAGAGCAATGGCAGCATGACTACTTGCAGTGTATAGATAGCATGACCTTATCTACAGAGCAATGGTGGCATGACTACTTGCAGCGCATAGATAGCATGACCTTACCTACAGAGCAATGGCAGCATGACTACTTGCAGCGTATAGATAGCATGATCTTACCTACAGAGCATGGGTAATGTGACCTCTATCACATGTGGAGCCTCCTGATAGTTGCCTCCAGACTCTGCCAGCAGCGCTATCTCCTCTATGATTTTTTTCAAACTAGATACGTTCTCTGATAGCATGTCCATCACCTCTGTTCACAAAAATTACGTCAATGCCAGAAAAAATTATATTTCTTTAACATTTGAAAAAAACATATATGAACTATCATATCTAAAATAATTAATAAACCTATTACTTCCTTATGGGCTTTTTTCACAGCTTTTGAACATATGAAATTATGTTCCATAACATTTGAGAATATATTTCTGGTTAAAACAATTTGCAGAGATTCCTCAGCATCACAATACTTCACAGGAGATAAATAACAATAAAACATAATGACACTATGACTGGCACTGACCTTGTGCTTCTAGAGAGTGTTCAGATATCTTGCCCTCTATTCCATACAAGATGGAATTTTTGTTATATTTGTTTCTTTCAGGTTCCAGGAAGGCTACAGGGAAGGAGCTAGCGAAAGATCCCAGGCACTCTCCGAGCGCAGGACGATGTCTACATAATAAACATATATATTTCTTCTCAGTATGTACAAATCAACAATAACTGAAGTTAAAAAAGTTAATAACAAATATATATGAATGAATACTGCATAGAAATGTCGTGACAACAAAAATCATAGGAAATCAAACAATTTAGTCTTGAAGGACAAGAAATTAAATGTTGTTACAATTTGTCTTTTAAGTTATCTTTTAAATTAAACTCTGTATTTCAAGTAAATCTTACAATCATGTGTTTCAAAGTGCTAATTATTGGTATTGTATGGACATGCGTTAAAGGGTTGTGTTCATATCTGTAATTCACACAAAACGAGATGTGCCATTCATCTACTGCACAGTAAGCACTGTTCTTACAAGAGTAAGCCAATCATCTACTGCACAAATAACTATTAATTACCAAATCTAGTAACAATCTAAATTTGGTAATTAATGGTTGGTAATGAATATGTGTACACAAGGCTAATTTCGCTTTTATGGTTCATTCCATGTCCATTTTAAAGAATCAGAATGACTTAATTTTCATTTACAATCTTCTTGACTCAGTAATACTGATAAAAACTTCACGGTATCATTACAAGATAGCAAGTACATGTAGCAAAAACTGTAGCATATCATTACCAATCGGATTAAAACCACATCTTTATTCTGCTTCTCTATTTGTCCCATTGTGGATAAAGATCTGACAAAACCCCCTAAGGGGTCATGTTCTGGTGAACTCTGATGACTTTTAAGTCACTGAAACCGTTATTTCCCATAGCCAATCAATGACTCAGCTAGGCACGAGATAGTGACGCAATATGTAACAAACACTGTTCAAAAACTACCTTGTGGGTCATGCACTCTGCAGATATTAATTTTATTCCTAGAAATTTGTAGCCGATCCACTGATTGGCTGAAAGAGTTCACCAAAACATGACCTCTTACGGAGTTTCATCAGAACTTTATCCACAATGGGACAAATAGAGAAGCGGAATAAAGATATGGCTTTAATCAGATTGACATCATTACAGGATAGCAAGTACATGTAGAAAAAACAATAGCAAATCATTACAGGATAGCAAGTACATGTAGCAAAAACTGTAGTATATCATTACAGGATAGTGAGTACATTTAGCAAATTACATTATAGTGAGTACATGTAGCAAATTACAGGATAGTGAGTACATGTAGCAAATTACAGGATAGTGAGTACATGTAGCAAAACATATAGAGTATCATTACAGGATAGTAAGTACATGGGGCAACAACTATAGCATATCATTACAGGATAGTGAGTACATGTAGCAAAAACTATAGCCTATCAATTACAGGATAGTGAGTACATGTAGCAAAACATATAGGGTATCATTACAGGATAGTGAATGCATGTAGCAAAAACAATAGCTTATCATTACAGGATAGTGAGTACATGTAGCAAAACTATAGCCTATTACAGGATAGTGAGTACATGTAGCAAAACATATAGGGTATCATTACAGGATAGGGTGTACATGTAACAAATTACAGGGTAGTGAGTACATGTAGCAAAAACAATAGCCTATCATTACAGGATAGTGAGTACATGTAGCAAAACAATAGCCTATCATTACAGGATAGTGAGTACATGTAGCAAAACAATAGCCTATCATTACAGGATAGTGAGTACATATGGCAAAAACTATAGCATATCATTACAGGATAGTGAGTACAATTAGTAAAAACTATAGCCTATCATTACAGGATAGTGAGTACAATTAGCAAAAACTATAGCCTATCATTACAGGATAGTGAGTACATATGGCAAAAACTATAGCATATCATTACAGGATAGTGAGTACAATTAGCAAAAACTATAGCCTATCATTACAGGATAGTGTGTACATGTAGCAAAACAATAGCCTATCATTACAGGATAGTGAATACAATTAGCAAAAACTATAGCCTATCATTACAGGATCATAGTGAGTACATGTAGCAAAAACAATAGCCTATCATTACAGGATAGTGAGTACATGTAGCAAATTACAGGATAGCGAGTACATGTTGCAAAAACTGAGGCTTTTAGAAAATCATGCATTAACAAAATCCAGTGATGGTCTTACATGGATTCTCTGATAGTTTTGTTCTAGGAGAATATTAAATATTTATGCTGCAGAGGTATTGAGTAAGAATTCATCACAGACACTTAATAAAAATAGGTAGAGGAGGTTGGAAAATATGCACTATGCTTAACTCAAAGCAGGAGTTCTGGGTACAATTCTTAGAGGTATGTTATCTTGAATGCAATCTGCAGTGTGCATAATATTATGTGGAATTTCTATGTTAAGTCCTGAACAACTTTGAAATAAACTTTGTTGAACTGACAAACTATAAGATTCATTTTTATTTATCAGGGAAAGAGAAGAGAATTTTAAATTGGTAGGTTACTTTATATGTTTTGCAAGATTTGAGAAAGAAAGATGGTGGACCAGTACAAGCCAAGTGCATGTGCACTTTGAATCACATGATTTTTTCCCCCTAGCTATAGCTAATGATAATATCTATTTATAGTTTGCTTGTTCATCCAAATTGACAGATTCATGAAAAAAAATGCAAAAGAATTTTTTCTTTCAGTTATTACCTCTCACTCATTCAAAATTAACACAAATGAAGGCTACAAAGATATTAAACAATGTAATAAATATAATTCTATATGCAGTTTGTATCAAAGGATTTTGATATATGTTGGTTTTCTTACAACATTTGTACCATTATATATGTACATAGAACAAAGAGCAAAATTAAGGTCAGTCTGCCTCATGGCCAAAACCTGACTTCCTATTATGTAAACACAGCCAATGTTTAAAGCAATTAAAACAAGAACCCAGAAAATATAGAGAGATCTGAAGCAAAAAAGGGTAGATTCTCAGCAACTGAAAATTGCACTCGATGTAAAAGCTAACTCTGCATTGGTTACATGAAAACAACAAAATGAGGTCAGAATTCACTCCATGCGAAGTTCACACAGTAAATACCTGGCCAACTCCGAGAGTATCGTATCCCTAGGTGGCAAATATATGACGTTAAATTATCAAAATGAAAGATAATAAACAAAAGATGAAGGAAAAACTCCAAGTATTAAAAGCTTATTCATAATAGGCAAGTACATTCTGAACTTTAACTTCCTCTTAAAAATAGTAAAACAAGAAACCGTCAAGGACGGTCTGACCGGATTGCAAATGCTAAACGCAAAATGTTGACCCCGAACGAATGGACAGATGGATAGACGGATTTTGCCAATTTATAGACCGGAATTGCTTTGCATTAACATTACCAATACATGTATGCAAGTGGTCACCCTAAAGGCAAAAAACAGTGTGTGTTCACTGAAGTGTAAAGTCAAGGTCAAGGTCACTAAATTTTTGTATAGGTTGGATAGAACATTCAAGTATCTACAAACCTACGAACTTTGACATAAGTACCCTTTAGGGTATGAAAGAAACCAAGCTAAACGCAAATGCTAAATGAAAAATGTTGACGCCGTGCGGATGGACGGACAGTACGACAGACAGAATCACAGATGGAACGACAGACGGACAGACGGATTTCGCCAAATCATAGACCGGAATTGCTTTGCAATCCGGTCAAAAATACTCATCTAAAAGACACTTTTCCTAACATAGGTACCTATGTCACCATATAATATTTAGTGAAAAATATCATACTTTCTAGTTTGTTTTTTTTTTTACCCTTGCTAAATACAGTTGAAGCTAAATAGATTATATGCAATTTTTCATCCTGTAAACTGAGAAATCATTTCAGTCCTTGTGCAGTGTTAGTCTAAATTTCAAAACAAATATTCACAAATTGTCTCAAAATAAATATATAGAGAAGATCAAATTATTTCCCTGTGCCTTGAAACTTCACCATAACAAATTTTCACTTTATGCTGAATATTGTATAAAATGTCCATTAAATTAATAAACTGTCATGACAATAAAAAAAGTTATCAAAAAGACCGTAACAATAAACAATCATAGCGGAGAATTTGTAAAGTACATGTAGTGTGGAAAAAAAAATAGTCTTCAAAATTAATGCAGGAAATATATAAATAGATTTGAATAGAAATAACAACATATTTGGTGTATATAAGTAAAACTATAAACCATGTACTTGTCAAATGATGACAGTGTCTATGTTTTGATAACAAGTACTTTGAGGCTGTGTTTACCTTTCTATGACAGTTGAACTGGATGTACCAAGAGAATACAGATAATTCAGGATCCTATAACAAGCTAGCTGTAAATCACCAACTGAAACAAAAGTTTACCAAAACACTGAACAATTCTACATCCTGATCTTTTTCCAAGCAATAAAGAATAAAGTTTCACATACAAAATATGCCAGCAATAATTTGATGACAAAAATGTTCCACTACATAATCTGAGAAGACATTGTAAGCCAAAAGAGAACTATATGTAAACAATAGCTGAAGCCTGTCAGAAAGGTACAAAGATAGGAAATATCTTTTAACCAATGCCCATTACTTTTTTTTAAAAAACAATGCCTGAAAAAAATTTAGAGAGAATTTTTCCTGGACACATAGCAACACATCTAAACTTTCAAAAAAATTTACAAAATTGATATCTTAATGAGTAATATAACTTTTATGACATTTCTGTGACCATACATTTGAATCAAAGAAGAAGTAATTAATTTCTATACTTAAAATGATCAGAAAAGCATCGTACCAATTAACTCCGCACCAAACTTATTCCTTCCAAGATGATCAAACATGGAGGAGAGTACAGGCAGCAGGACCATGTGGACAGAATCCAGGCTGGTGGCCCCACGCACGATAGTGCCTTTGACATGGCTGAATCGTCCTCGCTGAAGATTATCTACCACCTGGGCAAGGTCATCAGCAGCATTATTGAAAAAAGGGAGTAACGAGGAACGTACAATCTCAGGGCTGTTCTTCACTACAGATCTATATAATTATAAAATATTTACCAGTGAGCACAACGATGGGTGCATTAGTAAAAATTGTTAGTACAATGATGTATTGAGACTTTTTATACTTCTTTAGGCGTACGTTTTATTTAAAAGATTCCACAAGATAGATAAATGATGGCTAAGTTGCTTCATAAACAGTTGATCTATAATGAGTACAGTATACCTGGCATCAACAGCCTGGACCAAAACCTGCAGACATCGTACCGAGATGTTGACATCATGACCGAATGCTGTTATCTTGGTTCTCAAAGTGGCTGCTAGCTTACAAAATAAGCTGTCAAAGATATCAAAGTACTGGATAATGGGATAAGTTGAGAATTTAATCGATTTCGAAATTATCGATGAACGAAGACAATAATAATATTATGTGTCCTTAACATGCAAGTATGTATGATTTCTGATGTAACTGCAAGTAAAAATTAAGTACCGTTTTCTACATTTTTATTTTTCAAATAGAAAAACCTTACTTTCAGAAAATATGTCATTAACATAGGTTATCTTTTTTATGAACAAATAAACGAGATAAAAGTTAATTGTACCTAGCAGTCATTTCCTTCTCTTTGACTGAGGCCAGAGCACTCGTTGTAGATCCTGGTTTTCCAACAAAATATTCCTTATGTGCACAGAAATATTGCTCAACAAAAGGAAGTACAACCTAGAAAGAATATTTCGAAAGAGAACGAAATAATAACAAATCCTTCATATTTCTTGTAAATGTAAAATGATGAAGACTGAAATTTGAAATCATGTAAGAGGACATTTATTCAATTGAGCAGCAGAAAATATTTAACAAATAAAGCATACCTTAGCAAAGAACTTGACATCTTCTGTTGCAGTAGAGTAGCTTCCCCTTCTACTGAAACGGCTACTTGGTCGTGTCTCTGTTAGGTTGGCAGCAGCATTGTCAAAGAATTCCAGTAGTTTCTCCAGGAGACTGTATGCAAATCGCTTCTCCATAGCCGACACTCCCACTGCACCATCTCCCTCAGATTCCTTACTTACTCTAGAAGTGGATTTACGTCGCACGTCTGCTTCTGATTCACTACTGCTTCAGCCATTTTGTATAAAGGATTTGGGGAAGGTAGGAATTGGAAACGATAAGGTTGAGGAAGAAAGAAATAAAACAGACATTAAAAGCTATGAATACTGACTTAAGCAAAATAAAGGATTTTCAGAAACAAGAATGTATCGCAACTTGAATAATAATGCAAATGCTTACATTTTTACTTAATTCATGAATTCATATCACAATGGGAAAAAATGTAATTTAATTTTGCATATTGTAAAAAAGTATCAATAATATTAGAAACAAAGGAGCACAAAACTTTGTTAATTAAATGGTAATAATGAATGAACTGTAATATAACCAACAGGTATGAAGACAATATTACTGTACAACAAAGACTGTTAAATTCAAAATAATATCACAAAATAAACAAGTTCAATACATAAATGAAATGATAAACAAAAAAATACATTCATAACATCAGTTTATGCACTTCAACTTGTTAACTTAAATTAACAGCAACATTGTAAGACTAAACTGAAAGTCTATGCAGCAAAATAAAATACTACATGTAGTATAATAGGGAGAATGGCAGAAGAAGGAAGTATCTCAGATGGTTAGTGCAGTTATGAAAATTACTGAAATCATTACACTCTGGGAACATTTAAAACATGTAACTCTAGTAGTGTAAGTGTAGATACATGTCACTCTAGCATTGTAAATGAAGATACCTGTAACTCTAGCTTTGTAAGTGTAGATACATGTATTGTAAGGTAGGTAAGTGTAACTACATGTCACTCTAGCTCTGTAAGTGTAGTTATATGTAACTCAAGCATTGTAAGTGTAGATACATGTAGATCTAGCATTGTGAGTGTAGATACATGTAGATCTAGCATTGTAAGTGTAGATACATGTAGATCTAGCATTGTGAGTGTAGATACTTGTAGATCTAGCACTGTAAGTGTAGATACATGTAGATCTAGCATTGTAAGTGTAGATACATGTAGATCTAGCATTGTAAGTGTAGATACATGTAGATCTAGCAATGCAAGTGTAGACAGATGTAACTCTAGCATTGTAAGTGTAGTCACTTTTGTGAAATGAATACTGGGTTCAGTTACATGTCTAAATTTATTTGTGACTTTGTGACTCATAAAAACTAATTTGATGCCTGAAAACTGATAAGTCAAGAAACACATCCCAATGTATGTTTCAAGTTTGGTGGCTGCTAATAAACTCCTTGCAAGAATTTGAAATCACTTAAATATATCAATATTCTCACTAATGTTTTAATCTAATTTCACAAAGATGATCACTTTGGGATTTTTGAATTCTATTATCATGCATATAGGGGTTTCCAAATCTAAAAATAGTAGTCAGAAGGTGAAATTAGTACAAGTAGATAATGCAATGTAAGAAAAGTTACCTCTAGCTGGTAAATATCATAGGTGAGAATTAGCGATAATTAGTGGAGTAAGTACTGATTTACTTGTATTAATCACACGATGGCTAGGTTGCTAGTGTGAGGTAGTACAAATACCTGATTATTCTATAGCCCTGGAACTGTAGGAACTTCAGGAGTTCATGAGCATGTTCTCTTTCCTTGCGCTTCTCTTTATCCGTCAGGGTATCGTAGGGAACCAGTCTAGGATGCACTCCCCCACCTATACACGTCACGAGAAAAGAGGTATAGATAATAGGTCAGCTTCCATTGTTATAACAAAATGCATGAACAGTATAATAGAAAGAATCTGCTCTGCTCAACTCTTACACCGAATACCAAGACACAAAGAAGTATGAAATTGTTACCAATTTGTTCTAACTCCTCCTTTTTATTTCTGGCCCACAGATCATGGGAATTCTCGGCAATTTTTTCCGCCATTGTCTAGAGAAAACAGATACAAATACATATTCAAATATGTATTAAGTAAAGTATTCTTATCTCATAAAAAAGTGGTAGAGTTTTGTCATTATTAACACATAATTAATTGTAAGTAAGCGGTACAAACCTGCATTTCTCTGGATAATGCCATGTTCCTCAGATCATAAGGTTTTGGGCTGTATCCATGACTAGACTGCAAGAGAATTTAACAATGATCAATCATAAAAGTTATGTCGCGTGAATTCAGTTTTGTCAATCACCATCTCTACTATAATATAATATTAAAAGAAAAAAAAAGACAACATATATGCCCCCACTGGTTTTGTAGTTTACATATTTTCATATTAAGACAGCATCTGTGACTTTCACCTTTGACCAAATCACCTCAAATGAAAAAAAAAATTAAAACAATATGCTATTTTCTCTCAAAATAAATAACAACTTATGGTGATTTTAGTTTACATTGTAGGTGCTTAACTATCATTCAGAAACATTATATTTCCTGTAGATTTCCTGTGTATTTCCTGTAAATTTCAGCCCAAGTTCAGGGACTATTATCATGACCTTTTACTGACTGACCTCAAATTTACAAGGACTCTTCCTCTAATGATTAGAAAAACATGTCCAAAGTTGGTTTGTCTAGTTAAATCATTATGGTACTTGAGTTATCATTTAGAGACCCAAAATTTCCTTTATTTTCAGATGAATTTCAGAAGCTGTGACGTTGATCTTTGATGTCAAAATTTATAGGCTTCTTCCTCTTCTGTTATGTATCAACCATATATTCAAAGTTGGTTAAATTCTGATGACAAATACTTGATTTTTCATCTGCAAATCATGTATGGTACAGAATGATAGAATGATAAGATTAGCAAACAATTAAAACAACATAAGCTCTAGCTACTACTTAAGATATGCAAATACCATGATATGTTACCCAATCTTTGGCTTATGATATGTTACCCCATCTTTGGCTATTGATATGTTACCCAATCTTTGGCTTATGATATGTTACCCAATCTTTGGCTTATGATATATTACCCCATCTTTGGCCTATGATATGTTACCCCATCTTTGGCTATTGATACATTACCCTATCTTTGGCTTATGATATGTTACCTCATCTTTGGCTTATGATATGTTACCCTATCTTTGGCTTATGATATAGTACCCCATCTTTGGCTTATGATATGTTACCTCATCTTTGGCTTATGATATGTTACCCTATCTTTGGCTTATGATATAGTACCCCATCTTTGGCTTATGATATGTTACCCCATCTTTGGCTTATGATATGTTACCCAATCTTTGGCTTATGATATATTACCCCATCTTTGGCCTATGATATGTTACCCCATCTTTGGCTATTGATACATTACCCTATCTTTGGCTTATGATATGTTACCCCATCTTTGGCTTATGATATGTTACCCTATCTTTGGCTTATGATATAGTACCCCATCTTTGGCTTATGATATGTTACCTCATCTTTGGCTTATGATATGTTACCCTATCTTTGGCTTATGATATAGTACCCCATCTTTGGCTTATGATATGTTACCTCATCTTTGGCTTATGATATGTTACCCGTCTTTGGCTAATGATATGTTATCCCATCTTTGGCTTATGATATGTTACCCCATCTTTGGCTTATAATATGTTACCCCATCTTTGGCTTATGATATATTACCACATCTGTGGCCTATGATATGTTACCCCATCTTTGGACATTCTCCTCCTCATGCTCTCTCGATTGGCTTGCAGTCTATTCTGATCCTGCTCCAGGCTCCATCCCCATGCCAACATTGCTTTCACACTCTCCTTCACTGGATGGGTGTACTTGAAGCGTGCCTGATAAATTACAATGAACAAGAATGATCTGAATAACTAGTACATGACCTGAATAACTAGTACATGACCTTGACACTCAAACAAATCATGTTCCCCTATTTCAGAAATGTCCTTACAATTAGGACTCCATGACTAATTTAACATGTATATATACTCCTTACTACGTAGGCTCTAATAGTATACTAATTATGTATTTCTTATTTGTTTATTTATTATTCTCTTTAGTGTCATACCTGCTCATCAAGCAGATGGTATGGCTTTAACATGGGATGGGTCTTTCTGTCATCATCATAGCTAGTGGCAAACAACCATCCAGCATCAATCTGCAAAAATCACACATCAAACTGTAACATTCTACGAGAATATCCTTCCTATCTGATAACATTATGCTTATGTTCTACGTTATTCTAATACTGTGTTACAGAGGTCTTGAAGGTACTTACTTTTTTCAGAGCCCAACAATCATGGAAATGTTCTGCAAATTTGTTGACAGCAGAATCAAAAGACTGGTTTAAATGTATCCTTAAAAAGATAAGAATATTGAATAGAAACATGATTTACTAACAATCTTTACATTAAGTTGCTCTATAACAAAATAAGCAAAACAAAATCTAGACAAATTATTTCAGTACTTTAAATTGAATGAACTGTTATAAGTAAGACTGATTACAGAGAGCAGATTACCTGCTAGTGTCTACAGGACGAGGTCGATATGACCCATCGCTATCCTCACTGGCTTGCCTCATCCAGCTCTCATCTTGATGTGTTTGAGAGTAGTCAGGTGACAGGGCACAGCCAATGGCTGACAAGCATGGGAGTGCCTTAGAGAACAACTCTGGGTCATACTCTCTGTGTGCGAGGGCATCAAAGATTCCAGTGAAGAGCATCATGGTCAGGCATTTCTCCTCCTCAGTGGCCGCACCAAATGATCCCCAGCCTCGCTGACTATAGTAAGGTCCACACCGCTGGTAGTAGGATGTCAGGACCTGTAGAAACATAATAATAGGACTCGTAACAAGGGACACAACTTCTGTTACATTACTGGGATAATAACACTTTAGAATACAGAGATCTGCTCTGATTATATTTAGGTGAATCTGTAATTGTCATATATTATGTGTGTTAGTAGACAAAACAAAGGAAACATTATGTATCTATACTTCATTTCCCATACATTAGTATATACATGCCTCATCAGCAGGAACGACTCTCATGTATAGCTCTGACTCTCTTACATTACACTAGTGAGACTTCAGTCTTACCCTAAGAGGGACTACAGTGTTTTCATTCAGTGCGGGTACATCAAATGTTAACTTCCTAAGCAACTTTGTCATCATGGGAGGTCTCAGTTGACTGGAAATAAATGAAAAATAAATTAGATGTATACGGAAAAAAAAAAATAATGAGAGTTAAAACACAAATGTTACTGGTGGCAATGATGCATACAGAATGAACAAGACAAATAGTTCAAATAGTTTGTCCCATAATCACCCTGTCAAAGGACAGAAAAAAGCTACACAATCATGATGTATTAAAACAACAAAGGTTTATGCACTATAATTACAATAGAATCTGTATGATCCATCTTAAAAGGGTATAATTCAGCAACTCTTAGAACATTAATTGATAATTCTACACTTCTTAGCATAACAACTACATGTATGTAAAATAATAATGACTACTTATAATAAATGAGAATCCAACCTCGTAAATGATATCAGGAAATCTGACACAGCATGGCAACCTTACCTAGTTAATGATATCAGGAAATCTGACAGTGTGGGAATCTTACCTAGTAAATGATATCAGGAAATCTGACAGTGTGGGAATCTTACCTAGTAAATGATATCAGGAAATCTAACACAGCATGGCAACCTTACTTAGTTAATGATATCAGGAAATCTGACAGTGTGGAAATCTTACTTAGTAAATAATATCAGGAAATCTTACACAACATGGCAGTCTTACCTAGTAAATGATATCAGGAAATCTGACACAGCGTCCATCTGGCCTTTAGTCAGTGAACGACACTTAGACAGTCTGTATACAGTATTCAGTGTGGAATCCAGGAGGGTGGACGCATGGTCAGCATCACTGAAGAAATGGCTGTAGGAAGTTAGGAATGGTAGCACATTCCCGCCAATGTAACGATTCAGGGCTAGAGCCATGTCACTCTCAGAAGCTAAGGCCTAAAATTTAAAACATGCAGAATTAACGGCAATTTAATGAATTCTATACTGTAATGATATGCATTAATACCATTGAGCAATCTACAGTACAGAATATTTCATTCTATTAACAATTCTTCAGTACATTGAAACATTGAAAACATTTTATCTCTTTGCCTGCAGGGGAAATATTGTTCATTGTTACATTGCACGTTAGCTTCTCTTATGTGTACCTTCTCAACAGGAAAACCTTGATTTTAAGTACATCAAATATATATTATATATCTACCAAATAAATAGCATTATATTAGAAAGAACACTTGTGAAAGAAACCTCTAAACATACACATTTCTTGTTAGTATAAAGAATTACAAGTATAAAGAGAGATAAGAACATATTAAAGTCTGCTCATCTATTTGGAATACATAAAACCATTGTAACTGACAGAAATCATCCTGAATACATTGACTTTATTTCTCATTCAATAAACAGATAAATCACAGTGTATTATAAAATTTCTATGTCATTTAAGGTACAACAAACTTTACAATAAACTTTCATGTAAGAATGGTTGGAACAATGGGGAATTCTTTTACTGAGTGTTATTTTATACAAAGAAAGAAAATGGTCTGGATTCAAAAACAGTCAGGTTACAGGGAACCAATAACAGGGTTCAGGTAAGTAGATTTCTTTTTTTTTTTTTTTTAGGTTAGTAGATTTTACTGAGGATGAGACGTCTATATTCTATCTCTATCTCTCACCTCTGGATTTGGGATAATTTCACAAAAATAAAAATACAAACAGTATTACAGTATTACTTGAAGGTTTCATGCATTGGAAAGAATAAAAGAAATTCTCTAAATACACAGAAAGTCAGGAAATTCCTGGTCATTTAAGATTGTTTTGGAAAGGTGTTTCTAACAAAATCTGGACTGGGATACTTCAAACCAAAACAATTTATATATACCCCTGTCTCTTCAAAAATCTGTAATATCACAGTAACAATAGCATGAGCAGTATATTGAGCATCTAAAGCAACATTCTGAATATAAACTGCCAGAACACAGCGAATATATATATATAGCATAACACGTCATCTACACTGCCATAGAGCATCTCTATACTCACTTCATATTGCTAAAGGCAAAGACATCAAATAATGCTATACAACAATGCGATGTCTTATATCTATTTCTGTCATACTTTATAATGCTATACAATGTCATGTTTTATATCCATTTTTGTCATACTTTATAGGACAACACAACAATGTCATGTCCTATGTCTATTTCTGTCATACATTATAATGCTATACAACAATGCCATGTTTTATATCTATTCCTGCTATACTGTATAACTTTGCTGTTTTATGTCTTACATGTTGACTTACATGGTGATGTAAAATGGAAAATGCCTTACTACAGAACCACCAAATTTATGAGAGGCCTTTTACATGTCAATGCGACTCTGGACATATGGCTATTAGTTTGTCTACGAAAGACAGGACACTAAGGAGTCAGTGGTAAGACTGTGTCTGCCGAAAGACAGGACACTAACAAGTCAATGGTAAGACTGTCTTCCGAAAGACAGGATGCTAACAAGTCAGTGGTAAGACTGTCTTCCGAAAGACAGGACACATACAAGTCAGTGGTAAGACAGGACATTAACAAGTCAGTGGTAAGACAGGACACTAAGGAGTCAGTGGTAAGACTAGGACCCAGGTCCTCTGGGGCCTTAGCCAAATATGCTACTGACAGAGATAGCTCTATTTATAATGACTACAATATCATCAAATGACTACAATATCATCAAAACAACATTCTATCATTTATAAATATGAAATAAATCAAACAACTGGAAAAAATTCTTGAAAATAATCAATTAAGTTTTTTTCTGATTTAAAAAATGTAAAAATATCTAATAATACTGCAACATGTAGATGATATAACTCTATGAATACCTACTGAATTAAGTGTTGTTGTAAATTCGTCTACCATGTTTTATTTTTTATAGCAAGAAACATATCATATGTCTTGTTGATCTGATTTTACCTGTGTTCAAAAACAAATATGGAATAAGCAACTGACTCTTGTAAACCTTAAGCAAAGCTGGTATAAATGCTGCCTCGCTAACAGACAGATCTATATACTGTATGACGGTAAACTACAGTAGGAGACTGGCTAGGTGACATACCGTGTCCAGAGTGGTAGCTGCTCGGAGGTCTGGCAATATAGCCTCCTCAAGAATTCTGAAGAAAGTGGCTTGATCCTCTATTCCGTAGACTCTCTCAAGGAACATCATGATGGATGACTTATGTATAGGCAGCAGGCCTGGGGGTAAGGCAACAGTACCACCTCCAGCTCCCTGGCTCTCAGCTGTGACAATAACAAATATATATGACTTATTTTTGTCACTGATCTTATACTCCTTACTCTTGTGATGGATGGATATCAGCCTGGATAGCTCAATGGTGAAAGCGTCCTCCTTAATAGCAGAAGGTTCTGGGTTCGATTCCCGGGTCCAACCACAATTTTTCACCCTGCCTTACAGATTTGGTGCCATGGCTAGCCCTCATGATTTGCATGTTTCTTTATGCACTGTGAGGGTTACGTTCTTTGGGTTGTTGTATGTTTTGGTTTCGAACATTAGAAACCTCTGGCAGGGGAGGAGTGTGATGGATGCCGATATCGGCCCGGAGAGCTCAATGGTGAGAGAGTCCGGCTTGATAGCGAAAGGTTCTGGGTTCGATTCTCGGGTCTGGCCACAATTTTTCACCCTGCCAGTTACACTCTAATTAATCACAAGACTCTACTTCCATAAACTCCCTAAATGTCTAATGCTCACTTTTCTGATATTCAGTAACATTGAAAAGGACGAAGTACTTTATCTAATTTTGGAAACATATCAGAACATATTAATTCTTCCACCTTAATATTCTAATAGTAGGGTTGTGAATCTATGATACTGACATGAATAAATAGAAAATTTATGGCAAGTTTGCTTACTTTCCCCTCCTTGCATGGGCTGACCAATGGGCAGTATAAATCTTAATCCTAGTACACCTTCAAGATCCTCCATGGAAACTAAACTCCTGAGGATGGACCTAGCCCTGATGGAGTCACTGCGACCTGACTTAATCGCCTCGGCATCTGGAGCACAGCGACCTAGTAAATCTACGAGACTAGAGTAGAAGTTTAGAATGGCTCCTCCCATGTCTACGTAATCCTCATCATCCTCAGGTGGCAGAGCACTGAAGTCGTATTTCCTAAAAATCAGGAAAATCAAATAAATCAAAACCCAAGTAAATTAAAAAAATTGTACTTTACACTTCCTGGAAACAAGGAAAAAAACACTATTTGTTTCTTTTCCAATAACAAAAATCTTAAATTGTAAGTTTACCAGCACTTAAATATCTATAACTTAACTCCAGCTTAAGTATCTACCTGGTAGTTGATTTCAGATCCTATCTAAGGGTAAAGAAATAATATAAATGTTTACAATATCTCAAATGAAATCATTATTAGATGAATAACAGTACAAATGATCACATAAATTGACTTACGTCTGGTGTAGATATCTGCCATCAGAATCATCCTCATCATTCATGGCAGTGAGGAAACTGCCAGATGTACCATCCCTTGCTGCTGATATCTGTTCAGACATTCTAATACCATCCTTAGTGGCTTTCAGAAGACCTCCTCCTTCCCCTCGCAGGGCTGGACCAAGGCATTCAGGACGACGGATCAACAATCGTACCACAAGGTTAGCATTCTCTTCAACACTTTCTCCTATAAACAAGACATTAACTATTATCATTGATAATGATGTGGTAGAACAAACACAAAAATACTCAAGGGAACACCATGATGCAGTTTAATACCTTTACATAACAATTCTTTCTTACCTGTTTCTCCACTTCGCATTTTTCAAGTAATTTAAGGTTTTATATAAAATTCAACGCTTTAAGTCTGAACCTGAATCATAAGGCTAAAGGTCTGCAAAATATGCTTTGAGAAAAATCTTTCAGCCATTACATATAACTGGGTTTTACAAAATACTTCTCCATCAAAATACAGCTTTTTTTGAAATTCAGACAAAATCAAAATTTTGCAAGTTTACAGAGGATTTCCATCTCCACATTATCATGTGTGTAAGTGGACCTCAATAATATAAGCTACAATCTTGAATTAATGCAGACATACCGTTGACCCAGACACAGAATCTCAGGAAATCTAAGAATCTTTCTCCCTCTACCGGATCCCATCCAATATCTGGGTAACCCTTCTCTGTCAGCTCTGCATTAGACTGTAGTCCACACCTGGACAGGTACATAGCGATCTTCTCCAGGTGAGCCTCACGTAATGCTAGAGCCAACTCATTGTTGTCCATCAAAGAGGAGTAACCAACATCCAAAGGGCAGGAGCCTCTCAAAGAGGGACGAGCTGAAATCATAATTAAACATGTAGTGAAAAAGAAGATATCTTATTTCAAACTCAAATCTATCAAAGAATTCATTTTTGTTTCAAAATGAAGCAAACTGTGTCTTCATTCATATCCCAGACAATGTTAAAGTTTTTCTCCATAGACAGACAAACAGATGAACCAGAAACTACATTCGCTGAATTGATGATTCCTGGGGTATAAAAACTTGAAAATCAAGAATTAGTACACATAATCATGGTAATAAAATACATTACAAATTTAATCAATGATGTCAGATATGACGTATTTTATCTCTGAATCATCGGTAACATTTACCTAGCAACATGCTGCTATTCTCTAGAAGATAACTGAGGTTGGCAAACATGGCTCGCTGATTCTGCCGACTGGTGCGACAGAAATAGCAAAGGAATCTACAGCACATCACAACCATTTCTGCTGCTGCATCCTAGAAGAAAGCAGAAATAAAACATCATTTAAAATATTTATACCAATTCATATCTTTAATCTTTGAGAAACACTCATAAATATCTAGTGTTATATTTCAAGTATCATACACAATGTCTGAAGAATTTTTGAGAAACATACACAATGTTTAAAGTGTTTGTGAGTAACAAACACAATGTCTGAAAAATTTTTGAGAAACATAAACAATATCTGAAGCGTTTTCAGTAACATACACAATGTCTAAAGTATTTTTGACAGACATACACAATGTCTGAAGAATGTTTGAGGAACATACACAATGTCTGCAGTGTTTTTGAGTGACATACTTAATGTATGAAGTATTTTTGAGGAACATACACAATGTCTGAAGTGTTTTGAGAAACATGCACAATGTCTAAAGTATTTTTGTGATTCTGCTTGTTGTCTTCTAATCACTAAAATTATCTACTATTGCCAACTGGTTTTACAGAAATTCTGGGCTGGTTTTTTCTTAAGAATTAAGTTTATTTCTCCAAGTTTACCTCAAACACGAAAAAGTTACTGATATGTTAATAGTAATCTAAAGAACATTTATACTGGTATTATATGATATACTGATGTTTACCAAACCTTGGAACCTTGTAGGTTTGAGGAAAATCTGTACTTTAGACATGAAATTTACCTACATTTTTTCATATATTCTACAATATTTTGTTTACTGCCATTCATTCTCTTAGAATATCTAGCTGACACATTTACAACAATCAATATTAATCAAAATGAAACACACAATATCTAACTGTATAGCAGACACATCTTCTGTATGTAAATTATATTTCATCTGTAGATTATATCTCATATAACCAAACTTCATCTTTTTCTTTCTTTTTTTATACATTGACAAATAAATATTACAGTCGTATCAGACGTGTAATGCTAATTCCTAACATGTAATTGACATGTATTATAAGTAAATCATTAAACATTCATTAAATTTCAAGAAAAATGAAAGAGGACATTATAACCATTGATTTTCGATATGGTTGCCATGGGAGCCATACGAGATAACATAGAAACACTTCTCAAATCAAATTATACTGTGTTATGTTATTGAGTAAATCATTCTTGTAAAGTTTAATTAAACTTTCAACAAAAATATAGGATTCAAATCTCACGAAAATTGTTTTAACAAGAAAATGATTTCATGTCCCCACACTCCACTGAAAATGAAGTACTATTAGGAATTGATAACTACTGACTTTAAATCTCAGTAAGTCAATACCTAGATAAAATTACCTTATAAAGGTCAATACCTGGATTAAATGGTCAACTAGCAGACAATATTTGCAATCATCACAATGTCAAACAATAAATCAAAACAAAACCATGACGGGTCATCACTACACAAATGTAGCCATAGAAACTTACCCAATACAACTTCTTCATCTCCTGCATGGTCTGATAGCGTGCAATAAAATGCTACTTTATCTACTGTGCGTGCTTAGATAAACTTAGCAGTGATGTAGCAAATAGAGAATGACATAATCAAATGTGTTAAGTGCATTTTAACTGTTAGAAAGGATGGTAAAGTCTTGAACAATAACAAAAAGGTGACCAAAATACTGGGCGATTTCCCTACTGCTTGGCATACCTTATTATCTAACACGGTCATATATCATTGGTTACTTATATAACGCAGTCCCACATGATTGGTTTTTTACCTTATACAGTCCCACATATTTGATTATTTATCATATACGGTCCCACATGGATGGTTATTTACTTTACACAGTTCAACAAATGGTTATTTACAGCCTCACACAATTCTATATTCATTCTACAGAGTATCACATCATTGTTTATTTACCTTACAGTTCTACCCGACTGGTTATTTATCTAACATAGTCCCACATTATTGGTTATCTATATAACACGGTCTCATATATTTGGTTAATAACTTTACAAAACCCTAACCCTATCCAACACTCTCTCACATGATTAGGTATCTATCCAACACTCTCTCACATGATTAGGTATCTATCTAACACTCTCTCACATGATTAGGTATCTATCTAACACTCCCTCACATGATTAGGTATCTATCTAACACTCTCTCACATGATTAGGTATCTATCTAACACTCCCTCACATGATTAGGTATCTATCTAACACTCTCTCACATGATTAGGTATCTATCTAACACTCTCTCACATGATTAGGTATCTACCTAACACTCTCTCACATGATTAAGTATCTATCTAACACTCCCTCACATGATTAGGTATCTATCTAACACTCCCTCACATGATTAGGTATCTATCTAACACTCCCTCACATGATTAGGTATCTATCTAACACTCTCTCACATGATTAGGTATCTATCTAACACTCTCTCACATGATTAGGTATCTATCTAACACTCTCTCACATGATTAGGTATCTATCTAACACTCTCTCACATGATTAGGTATATATCTAACACTCTCTCACATGATTAGGTATCTATCTAACACTCTCTCACATGATTAGGTATCTATCTAACACTCTCTCACATGATTAGGTATCTATCTAACACTCTCTCACATGATTAGGTATCTATCTAACACTCTCTCACATGATTAGGTATCTATCTAACACTCCCTCACATAATTAGGTATATATCTAACACTCTTTCACATGATTAGGTATCTATCTAACACTCTCTCACATGATTAGGTACATGATTAGGTATCTATCTAACACTCTCTCACATGATTAGGTATATATCTAACACTCTTTCACATGATTAGGTATCTATCTAACACTCTCTCACATGATTAGGTATCTATCTAACACTCCCTCACATGATTAGGTATCTATCTAACACTCTCTCACATGATTAGGCATATATCTAACACTCTCTCACATGATTAGGCATATATCTAACACTCTCTCACATGATTAGGTATATATCTAACACTCTCTCACATGATTAGGTATCTATCTAACACTCTCTCACATGATTAGGTATCTACCTAACACTCTCTCACATGATTAGGTATCTATCTAACACTCTCTCACGTGATTAGGTATCTATCTAACACTCTCTCACATGATTAGGTATCTACCTAACACTCTCTCACATGATTAGGTATCTATCTAACACTCCCTCACATGATTAGGTATCTATTTAACACTCTCTCACATGATTAGGTATCTATCCAACACTCTCTCACATGATTAGGTATCTATCTAACACTCCCTCACATGATTAGGTATCTATCCAACACTCTCTCACATGATGAGGTATCTACCTAACACTCTCTCACATGATTAGGTATCTATCTAACACTCTCTCACATGATTAGGTATCTATCTAACACTCTCTCACATGATTAGGTATCTATCTAACACTCTCTCACATGATTAGGTACATGATTAGGTATCTATCTAACACTCTCTCACATGATTAGGTATCTATCTAACACTCTCTCACATGATTAGGTATCTATCTAACACTCTCTCACATGATTAGGTATATATCTAACACTCTCTCACATGATTAGGTATCTATCTAACACTCTCTCACATGATGAGGTATCTATCTAACACTCTCTCACATGATTAGGTATCTATCTAACACTCTCTCACATGATTAGGTATCTATCCAACACTCTCTCACATGATTAGGTATCTATCTAACACTCTCTCACATGATTAGGTATCTATCTAACACTCTCTCACATGATTAGGTATCTATCTAACACTCCCTCACATGATTAGGTATATATCTAACACTCTCTCACATGATTAGGTATCTATCTAACACTCCCTCACATGATTAGGTATCTATCTAACACTCCCTCACATGATTAGGTATCTATCTAACACTCTCTCACATGATTAGGTATCTATCTAACACTCTCTCACATGATTAGGTATCTATCTAACACTCTCTCACATGATTAGGTATCTATCTAACACTCTCTCACATGATTAGGTATCTATCTAACACTCTCTCACATGATTAGGTATCTATCCAACACTCTCTCACATGATTAGGTACATGATTAGGTATCTATCTAACACTCTCTCACATGATTAGGTATCTATCTAATACTCTCTCACATGATTACGTATTTGTGAAACACAGTCCCACATGGTTGGGTGATACCTTACATAACCATACATGATTTGGTATTCTTGCAAAGACCCACATAATTGGTTATCACAGTCTCACATAGTTCACTGTTTTATTTTACATGCTCAGGAAAACAGGCAAATTTTTACTTTGCATTTTTAAATCATACACTTTAGATAACAATAGTTTGAAATAACCGGATTTTCATTTAAGGATAACAAATTAACAAATTTCCTAAACCTAAGTAGGTGTAAGGCAACAGTCAATCTTTTTATAATTATGAATTGTACATCATGAAGAAATACAAAGGTGTTAGTGATACAATAAAGGTGAAGAAGACTTAGAGCCTAACCTTGGTATGTTCAGCTAGACTGTCCATGGTGCCGGTGGGGATGAATGACCCCCTACGACCCTGACTAGCCGATAGTTCTGCCATACCACTGGTAGCTGACTGTTGCTGTTGCTGAGCTTTATTTAGGGTGTTGACCATTAGCTGCATCACAGTCTCATGTACACATAGAGCCCGCATTAAGTCTGGATGTTGGAAAAACACCTTATTGTCCATCAGTTCCCTGTAAGACAAAAAAATGTAAGACTGGTATTGTATGTACTACTGCTGTACCTAAATAATGAGAAAGATTTAAATACAAAAGAAAAATGCGATATTTAATTCAGCTTGAGTAGTACGACATCATCCTAGCCATGTATACTGGGTGTATTAAAGTCAAGTGTCACACTTACTTCAGACTGTTTTTCATCAGTTCTTCTTCATCAGGTCCAGCCTGGACTAAGAGTAGGGACCTTATATTTCCTAAAGCCCTTAACAGCTGGTTCAAATCCTCCTTACTGGCACTACTAATTACATAGGCTTTATCCAGACCGGTCAGAAGCTACAAAAAAAATTAAAAATTCTGACTTCCTCCACATTATTACATTTTTTTTCATTATTACAGATTCTAATAACCTTCGAGTTACTACACTTTCATTATTACAGATTCTAACAATCTTCAAGCTATTACACTTTTACTTTTACAGAGTTTGACATCCTTCAGGTTGTTACACTTTTTATTACAGAGTTTTTACACTTTCATCATTACAGATTCTGACACTCTTCAGGTTTTTACACTTTCATCATTACAGATAATGACACTCTTCAGGTTTTTACACTTTCATCATTAATTTACAGAATCTGACACTCTTCAGGTATTTACACTTTCATCATTACAGATTCTGACACTCTACAGGTTTTTACACTTTCATCATTACAGATAATGACACTTTTCAGGTTTTTACACTTTAATAATTACAGATTCTGACACTCTACAGGTTTTTACACTTTCATCATTACAGATTCTGACACTCTTCAGGTTTTTACACTTTACTAATTACAGATTATGACACTCTACAGGTTTTTACACTTTCATCATTACAGAATCTGACACTCTTCAGGTTTTTACACTTTCATCATCACAGATTCTGACACTCTTCAGGTTTTTATACTTTCATCATTACAGAAATTGACACTCTTCAGGTTGTTACACTTTTTATTACAGATTCTGACACTCTTCAGGTTTTTACTCTTTCATCATTACAGAATCTGACACTCTTCATGTTGTTACACTTTCATCATTACAGAATCTGACACTCTTCAGGTTTTTACAATTTAATAATTACAGATTCTGACACTCTACAGGTTTTCACACTTTCATCATTACAGAATCTGACACTCTTCAGGTTGTTACACTTTTTATTACAGATTCTGACACTCTTCAGGTTTTTACACTTTCATCATTACAGATTCTGACACTCTTCAGGTTTTTACACTTTAATAATTACAGATTATGACACTCTACAGGTTTTTACACTTTCATCATTACAGAATCTGACACTCTTCAGGTTTTTACACTTTAATAATTACAGATTCTGACACTCTTCAGGTTTTTACACTTTCATCATTACAGAATCTGACACTCTTCAGTTTTTACACTTTAATAATTACAGATTCTGACACTCTTCAGGTTTTTACACTTTCATCATTACAGAAATTGACACTCTTCAGGTTGTTACACTTTTTATTACAGATTCTGACACTCTTCAGGTTTTAACTCTTTCATCATTACAGAATCTGACACTCTTCAGGTTTTTACACTTTCATCATTACAGAATCTTACGCTCTTCAGGTTTTTACATTTTAATAATTACAGATTCTAACACTCTACAGGTTTTTACACTTTCATCATTACAGATTCTGACACTCTTCAGGTTTTTACACTTTCATCATTACAGATTCTGACACTCTTCAGGTTTTTACACTTTCATCATTACAGATTCTGACACTCTTCAGGTTTTTACACTTTCATCATTACAGATTCTGACACTCTTCAGGTTTTTACATTTTAATAATTACAGATTCTGACACTCTTCAGGTTTTTACACTTTCATCATTACAGATTCGGATACCCTTCAGGTTATTCATTTTCTTTGTATAAATTCTATTTTAAAGTTGAGTAAAGCTTGTTATATTATTTATATGGCAATGTTTTTGACTTCCCTTAATCATGACCATATTCTTTTTTGATGAGTTATATTCTGTTGAAACTTTCATCAAATGATAGATAATATATCATATTTAAAGTAATATGAATACTAACTCCAGCTGTTAAACAAGTTGGTCAACTGTTTGCTTAACTTATTGTTCTCACCTCTCCAATGCCATCATACTGTCGATGAAGGAGACTGAACATTTCTCGTACCAAATCCTGGTCCACTATAAATTCCTCTTCTGCCCACTTTATCATTGTCTTCTGGATCAAGATCTGCAGTGTTTCTGCAAAACATGAAAAATGACAGAATTTGTAATCCCTATGTAGGTGATATCAGCTAATTTTAATCGAAGGTGTTACAAGTTCACAGGCTTATCAGGAGTAAGAAGTTTCAGTTAATTCAAGAATTATATTTCAGCCCATTGGTGACAATAATATAAGATCACTTACCTGGTCTCTTGACCTCCTCCTCCTTTTCCACCACCTCCTCAGTTTTTGCTTTAAGTACTAGCTGAAGCAGTTTTTCCCCCATGCTAGGTGTAGGTGGCGCTTCCTCTGGGACCTCTTTTTCTGACTCTATCTTCTCCTCTTCCTCTGGTAGAGTTGGCATGGCACAGTGTTGCAGCAGATCACTATGAAACTTCCTGAGTAATTCCTTGATGTCCTCCCTGCATGGACAAGGCTGGCCAAACTCAGCAACAACCTCAGCTGTTTTGAAGGACAACAAGTTCCTCATCTGGAAAGCAATCAATACCACGCTGTTTATAAATACCACACAGTTTATAATATTATTTCCATTAGTTCTTTTCTTTGTGGTCCTCATGCATTTAATTTTAATACTGTAACATTACAATCAAGCTCTATAAACTTACAAGTAGATGTGAACAAAACACATTAACTTCCTCAGAATATTTTCGATAAAGTAGTAAAGAAATGTTGTATGATTGTAAAAGACAGACTCATCCTATTTCCTGACCTGTTCATGTGGTGGACATCTAAATTCTCTAGTCAGTTTAGCTGTAACTGATGATGGTAAATCTGACTGTTTTATTTCAGTGTATCGTCTTTTCTGGTCCTAAATTATTGAGAAAATGATGAGAAATCATCAAATAAAGAAAACTTAACACAGATTTATATTATACTCATTTTAATCATTATTATAAAAGAATTAATTAAAAACTTTAAAAGTGTTATCAGTATTATTTTTGCTTAGAGAGCATTTTGTTTACATACATACAGAACAATGAATACTTACATTCTGGCACGAGTTGACAAATTCATCAGAAAATGCCACAATGGATTCCACTCGATGTCGAAGCTGGACGTCACAAAGATGTTGGAGTATCAGACACATCTAAACAAAGACATGTTAAATGTAAAAGTAGTATTTCATATGGTTGCCGAGTAATAATTTCATTCCATAAAATCTAACACTGACTTATGAGCCATATAACCAACGACCACATATGTCACAATTCATTTTAGTAATAGCATATGAAAATGTATCAGCATAGTAGTAATGAATGAAATGGATCTTGGTTTTAATGAGCAATATGTAGCAGAAATTAGTAAATTATTTCCAAAGCATTTTTGTTATATTCAATTGCATAATAAACAAACATAAATTTTCCCTTTTTCAAGAATTATTGAGTAAAGAATGAAAACACATTAATTCTGACCTGAAGTTTGACAGGTTCCTCTAGTTTCATGTTCAAAATTCCTGTCCTTCCTGAAGCTACAACACATCAAGTAAATGCAATAAATATATGAGACAGAAAAGTTCATATACTGTTGTCCTAATTCTAATACATTTTATTCCCTGGCAACATTTTCTTTTAAATATCTTACAGTACTCAGTCAATTCTCTCAGTGCTCAGTCATAGCTCACAGCTATCATTACCAACCTGGTGAGTAGTTATCATCAAACGCCTTTGGATCCACCAAGATAAGGAGTCTGGAGAGGTCATCATCTGTTAGCTGACCCATCATCAGTAAATTATCGATCACCTTTAGCAAGGGACTGGAAAATGTAAATATATAACAATATCATATGAATGATTTGTTATGCATATTATTACCCACTTTAGAACACAATACACTATACAATATTGATATAACTATCATATGGTAATTTTCTACTTCAAAAATACCAGTATGCTTTCTTAAACATTTTGCATGTCTTAGCTTAAAATTGTATTTAACACATGGATAAATTGCTCTTGACTGAATAATGAAATAAACCAACATTATAATAAGTACTTACACAAAAAGATTGGAGTTACTTCCCCCTATGGGATCCCTGATGTGAGCAGCTCCCTTGACCACAGCATCTTTTAAGGCTGACATAACATGAGTCTTTAGCAGATCAATAGGGAAGTAAGGTGCCACTGAATCTCTGCCTGCTGTCTTCGCTCTGTGGAGAAAGTTAATTAACAGATTTTTGATAGGCAATTCCATAGGCCAATATGTCAGAAGTTTTAACATGCTTGTAAAGTATCAATTACTTTAATGCTTAAAACTTTAGAAGAAAAATTACAACTAGATACTTTATTGTTCAGTTACATAGTTTGATTATTTCATCGCTATTTAAGGAATAGATTTGTGAGTACCACACAATGCCTGGCCAATATATATCATACCTTGCTTCAATGTCTTTGTCTGATATCGCTAACATGGGACGTATAGAGACACTGGCGTCCATGTTGGGGATGCTGTGCTTGATTTTCATTTCCTGATTGATGTTGCTAGGGCGACGATACAGACTCAGCTCCTTAGTAGCTGGGCTTAGTGGGACAATGAACTCATTCTTCGTCATGTCCCTGTTGATAATGATTATTATTATTTAAGAATATCAACTTTTACAATACTTTCTGATGCTAAATCAGTATATTATCACATCATACAAGTAGTATTGATGTTTTCAGGATTAAGAAAATCTGCAAAGTGGAACTGTATATTTTTCATAATCATTTTCAGTCACATCCCCTCTTTTGAAAATAACAGGATCTACTGAGGCTGAATCAGTACTAAAAGACTGATTTTTGGATCTGATAAGGGTAATGAATAATTACATGACTTATATATCACCAAGTTGTTTTATATGACACTTCAATAAAAGCATTGTACAAAGCAATATTTACCTGGCTGTGGCATGAGATTCCAGGTGAAATGCTTTACCTACCTGGCTGTGGCATGAGATTCCAGGTGAAATGCTCTCAGAAGAATACTTACCTGGCAGTGGCATGAGATTCCAGGTGATGTGCTTTACCTACCTGACTGTGGCATGAGATTCCAGGTGAAATGCTTTACCTACCTGGCTGTGGCATGAGATTCCAGGTGAAGTGCTCTCAGAAGAATACTTACCTGGCTGTGGCATGAGATTCCAGGTGAAGTGCTTTACCTACCTGGCTGTGGCATGAGATTCCAGGTGATGTGCTTTACCTACCTGGCTGTGGCATAAGATTCCAGGTGAAATGCTTTACCTACATGGCTGTGGCATGAGATTCCAGGTGAAATGCTTTACCTACCTGGCTGTGGCATGAGATTCTAGGTGAAGTGCTCTCAGAAGAATACTTACCTGGCTGTGGCATGAGATTCCAGGTGAAGTGCTTTACTTACCCAGCTGTGGCATGAGATTCCAGGTGAAGTGCTTTACCTACCTGACTGTGGCATGAGATTCACTTCCCTGGCTGTGGCATGAGATTCCGGGTGAAGTGCTTTACTTACCTGGCTGTGGCATGAGATTCCAGGTGAAGTACTTTACTTACCTGTCTGTGGCATGAGATTCCAGGTGAAGTGCTATCAGAAGATTACTTACCTGGCTGTGGCATGAGATATCAGGTGAAGTGCTTTACTTACCTGGCTGTGGCATGAGATTCCAGGTGAAGTGCTATCAGAAGATTGTAGAATCCATTCCTCAGTGGTCCAGACATAGCTGAAATATTCAATATAACCAATATACCACATTTATAGACAGTAGTCACCATTTATAGAAATTACAATCTTCTTTCTATGACAACATTGTGTATTTTACTATATTAGGCTTGAAGCATTATCACTTCCCTTAATGTTGATGTAGATATCTGAATCAATGAGGTATAAAGTGTTGACGATACCTTCACTTCTGGCACAATACATCAGCTGACGGACATCCACATACTGTTTGAGGGCATTGGCTACTTTATGGTTACCATGGTAACAAACTGCTTGATACAAATCTAAAGTCTTGGCATGAAAACTACAATAACATAGAACAATACATATATAATTTGTTGACAAGGAGTTGGTATGGTATTTACAAGTCAATCAAGTTTTAGTGTCCTCTTTTGATATACTTCAGTTTTGGAACTTTGATTATAAATTACAAAATTAAAAATGTTTCAGCATATGATTTAATGTGACTTACATTTGAAAACTTATTGTCTTGTAGGAGTTAATGTGACTTACTATAGAAGCCCGTATCTTGTAGGAGTCAATGTGGCTTACTCTAGGAGCCCTGTCTTGTAGAAGGTAATGTGACTTACTATAAAAGCCCTTGTCTTGTAGGAGTCAACGTGGCTTATTCTAAGAGCCCTGTCTTGTAAGAGGTAATGTGACTTACTATAGGCATCCCTGGTCTTGTAGGAGTTAATGTGACTTGATTTAGGAGGTCTTGAAGGAGTTAATGTGACTACTCCAGAAGCCCCTTGTTTTGTGGGAGTTAATGTGACTTGGTCTAGGAGTGCCTTGTCTTATGGGTGTTCATGTGACTTACTCTAGGAGTCCTTGCCTTGTAGGAGTTAATGTGATTTACTCTAGGAGCCCTTGTCTTGTAGGAATTAATGTGATTTACTTTTACTCTAGGAGTCCTCATCTTGTAGGAGTTAATGTGACTTGGTCTAGGATTGCCTTGTCTAATGGGTGTTAATGTGACTTTCTCTAGGAGCCCTGGTCTTGTAGGAGTTAATGTAACTTACTCTGCTAGCTAGCCCTTGTCTTGTAGGAGTTAATGTGACTTACTCTACGAGCCCTTGTCTTGTAAGCCCTTGTCTTGTAGGAGCTAATGTAACTTACTCTTGGAGACCTTGTCTTGTAGGAGTTAATGTAACTTACTCTAGGAGCCCTTGTCTTGTAGGAGTTAATGTGACTTACTCTACGAGCCCTTGTCTTGTAAGCCATTGTCTTGTAGGAGCTAATGTGACTTACTCTTGGAGACCTTGTCTTGTAGGAGTTAATGTAACTTACTCTAGGAGCCCTTGTCTTGTAGGAGTTAATGTGACTTACTCTAGGAGCCCTTGTCTTGTAGGAGTTAATGTAACTTACTCTAGGAGCCCTTGTTTTATTGGAACTAATGTGACTTACTCTTGGAGCCCTTGTCTTGTAAGCCCTTGTCTTGTAGGAGCTAATGTGACTTACTCTTGGAGCCCTTGTCTTGTAAGAGTTAATGTAACTTACTTAACGAGCCCCTGTCTTGTATGAGGTAATGAGACTTACTCTAGAAGTCCTTTATCCTCTATTAGCTCCAGAATGTCAAGGCTTCGATCCTCTTCGGGAATATATACAGCCATCATGCCAACTGTAAAAATATATCATCAAATTATCAGACATCAATTCTCCTCATAACAAAATAAAAGAAAAACAAAAAATTCCTTATTTCTATCTATTACCAGATTTTTGAAGATTGCTTTACATCGTCAAACATCAAAAACTAATAACAAACTCAGGTCTTTAGTTGGCTCTGCACTTGACTAAATGTTAAGCTGTAAAAATTAAAATGAACAAAATTACAGACATAGATACAAACAGATAGCACAAATATCATAGATTTTAACAGTTGGTACAAAGAAGCAATTATAATTCTTAAATTGTACTGACACAATACCAGACCCTTGATGTTATTTGTGTTACCTTGGTCTTCACAGAGCATGCTCCAGCCCTTGATGTCGGACAGCTTGAGTGTGTGTATACAGAGCACATTATTGTACCGACAATACCAGACCCTTGATGTTATTTGTGTTACCTTGGTCTTCACAGAACATGCTCCAGCCCTTGATGTCGGACAGCTTGAGTGTGTGTATACGGAGCACATTATTGTACTGACACAATACCAGACCCTTGATGTTATTTGTGTTACCTTGGTCTTCACAGAGCATGCTCCAGCCCTTGATGTCGGACAGCTTGAGTGCATGTATACGGAGCACATTATTGTACCGACAATACCAGACCCTTGATGTTATTTGTGTTACCTTGGTCTTCACAGAGTATGCTCCAGCCCTTGATGTCGGACAGCTTGAGTGCGTGTATACGGAGCATATTATTGTACCGACAATACCAGACCTTTGATGTTATTTGTGTTACCTTGGTCTTCACAGAGCATGCTCCAGCCCTTGATGTCGGACAGCTTGAGTGCGTGTATACGGAGCACATTATTGTACCGACAATACCAGACCTTTGATGTTATTTGTGTTACCTTGGTCTTCACAGAGCATGCTCCAGCCCTTGATGTCAGACAGCTTGAGGGTGTGTATACGGAGCACATTATTTGGCACTCTGCTCCAGCAGCCTTGATGTAATGCTTGTATATCTAATCTGGGGGGACATGTAGGCACCACCTGTTTGGGGCCACGAAATATGGCAGCAGACAGAGGAAGTGTGTGCTGTAATGGGTTGAATGAATCAGTCGTATTAAAAATGAATTACTAATAATAAAAGTATCATTATACTACAACAATAATATAAATAATAATCAATCATTAATTAATAATTCTTTGTTCACAAGTGACAATTTTATTACTGATTACATAAGAATTCATACACAATTCTTTATAAATCATACTTGTTTACCAACCAAATGTTTATAATACAAGATACAATATCTATACAAAACATCCAGTTTCATAAAAAAGTCCTTCTTTTTCCAAAACATTGATGGATGTCTTGGTGTAGCACTGGATATTGAAGTCTACACATTTAGGTATATATATTAGTATGTATATTGTCGAAAGTGGATGTCTTAATGTAGTACTGGAACCTGAAGTCTTTAGGTACATATGTTAGTGTATATATTACTAATGGAATTAATAGATTACTATAACACATCTTTCAAACATTCATTTCCTTATCAAATCACTATAAATTTCATGGAATTTTTACCTTGGTATGGCCTAGTTCAAACTGTAGCATTTCTTTGATAGTTGGTTCACAGATCACAGATGGGAATAACATTGTTCCCGGTTCAACCTTTAAAGTAATATGCATAAAGAATCAACATTATTCATTTACAAGGCAATGGCAATGGGAACAATTCCCATGCACTGAATCAGTTTTGACTCTAAAAATAATACTGAACTACAGGTGTTGCTGGTATTTGAGAAACATACATATCTTATAAAATCTCTTGTAATATAAATTTTGCTACAAAAAACTAATAATAAAAACCACAATGCCTGGCAGAAATCCCCCTGACCCGATGTGTACAATGATAATGATACCTGATGTGTACCTGACAATGATAATGTCTATTAATGATACCTGATGTGTACCTGACAATGATAATGATACCTGATGTGTACCTGACAATGATAATGATACCTGATGTGTACCTGACAATGATAATGTCTATTAATGATACCTGATGTGTACCTGACAATGATAATGATACCTGATGTGTACCTGACAATGATAATGATACCTGATGTGTACCTGACAATGATAATGATACCTGATGTGTACCTGACAATGATAATGTCTATTAATGATACCTGATGTATACCTGACAATGATAATGATACCTGATGTGTACCTGACAATGATAATGATACCTGATGTGTACCTGACAATGATAATAATACCTGATATTTATTGGCGACCTCCTTTCCATTGACACTATAACTGAGTACACCTGTAGCAGTATCTATGAAGCAGCCAATGACGAGGCCAGGTGAGGCACGTTTACCAGAGATCTCTTGACTGGCACTGCCGTACCTCTGCTGTAGATCACCTGCAGAGACCATGTAGCTGTTCTTCCTGCTCACACTGAAATCACCAAAACAATCAGGTATACCTTGTATATAACTGGTGAAATCACCAAAACAATCAGGTATACCTTGTATATAACTGGTGAATCACCACAACAATCAGGTATACCTTGTATATAACTGGTGAATCACCACAACAATCAGGTATACCTTGTATATAACTGGAGAATTACCCAAACAATCAGGTATACCTTGCATATAACTGGTGAAAACACCACAACAATCAGGTATACCTTGTATATAACTGGTGAAATCACCACAACAATCAGGTATACCTTGTATATAACTGGTGAATCACCACAACAATCAGGTATACCTTGTATATAACTGGAGAATTACCAAAACAATCAGGTATACCTTGTATATAACTGGTGAATCACTACAACAATCAGGTATACCTTGTATATAACTGGTGAATCACTACAACAATCAGGTATACCTTGTATATAACTGGTGAATCACCACAACAATCAGGTATACCTTGTATATAACTGGTGAATCACCACAACAATCAGGTATACCTTGTATATAACTGGTGAATCACCACAACAATCAGGTATACCTTGTATATAACTGGTGAATCACCACAACAATCAGGTATACCTTGTATATAACTGGTGAATCACCACAACAATCAGGTATACCTTGTATATAACTGGAGAATTACCAAAACAATCAGGTATACCTTGTATATAACTGGTGAATCACCACAACAATCAGGTATACCTTGTATTATACGAAAATTTTATAATTTACAAATTTTTAAATTTTAAATTCTTCGTAAAAATCAAAATACACAGAAGTGATTTCTACTCCTATACATAATTAATATATTTACTTGGGTAAATTCTTTTTCTCCAATGTATTTTATGAATGATTCTATCATTAACTACTATTCCCCTACTTTCTTCAAAACAAGACTTTAATTTCTACTCATTTCTTGAGAAATCTTAAATCTTAACTTAAATGATTAAAAGACATAACTAGAAAATCTACACTGATAGATTGTAAATTAATGTCTCACCAGCACAGAAAATAGTACACATACCTTTGTTTCATGTTGTAGTCCATGTCCAAAGTAGAAACCACCACATGTCTGGTATTCTTCATCTCAAATGTCGGTTCACTGAAGTGGAAGCTAGGAGTAACCCATCCCACCCATACCTGGTTAGGATCCTGTCCAGGTAGGATCCTGACAGCGTAATGGTATTCCTCCATCATGTCAGCCATGGCTGATAACTCAGCCATATCAGCCTCGGACATGTCAGGCTCAGATCCCTCACTACCAAAGTCTCTGCGTCTGCCCATGGCATCCTGGAATTCGTATGGTATCATTCCCCTGGGAGCTTCAATGTTGATCACTGGACCTTGACCTATAGAACCTCCATCACTCTCCATGGAGTCTGATGTTTTAGACATGGGCAGAGTACTTGATTTTTTTGAAGTGTGCCTTTGCGTCTCCTTCTTCTGATTAACTAATCTTCTATCTATACTACCATACTCCACACTTCTTGTCCTCTTGGAGTCATGTGGTGAAGGGTCTCTGGATTTTGATTTTTTGAAGATGTTAGGGAATGGTGATTTACCGCGTTTGCTTTCCTTGGTACTCAATGACTTGGCAGTGTCAATCAATTTATCACCCAGAAGAGAGAGTTTAGATGAGCTTCTCTTTGCATCGGGCACATTGAGTCCACCTTTTTCAGTATGACTTAATTGAGACTCGCTCACAGCTGATTTGAGTCCTGTTTGTGACCTATCATCAGCCATTGAATCGTCTAGAGAACTTCCACGTTCTCCTGAACGGAACTGTTTCCTACGATCATTTAAGCTGGAATTGTCATCACTAAAACCTCTGTGAAATCCTACAACATCATTAAAACCTCTGTGAAATCCTAGAACATCATTAAAACCTTTGTAAAATACTACAACATCATTAAAATATCTGTGAAATCCTACAACTTCATTAAAACCTTTGAGAAATCCTACAACATCATTAAAATCTCTGTGAAATCCTACCTCATTAAAACCTCTGTGAAATCCTACAACATCATTAAAACCTCTGACAAATCCTACAACATCATTAAAACCTCTGAGAAATCCTAGAACATCATTAAATCCTTTGTAAAATACTACAACATCATTAAAATATCTGTGAAATCCTACTTCATTAAAACCTTTGAGAAATCCTACAACATCATTAAAATCTCTGTGAAATCCTACATCATTAAAACCTCTGTGAAATCCTACATCATTAAAACCTCTAAGAAATCCTACAACATCATTAAAACCTCTGTGAGAAATCCTACATCATTAAAACCTCTGAGAAATCCTAAAACATCATTAAAATCTCTGAGAAATCCTATACAACATTATAACCTCTGAGAAATACTACAACATCATTAAAACCTCTGTGAGAAATCCTATAACATCATTAAAACATCTGTGAAATCCTACAATTTCATTCAAATAAATTAAGTTTTTGAAATTTCTTAGAAAAAATAAAAACATAAGGATAAAGAATAAAAGTCATCCACCATAGAATTCAGAATTACTTCTACTTGAATTTAGTTCAAAGAAATCTTTCAGAGTACATCTCTATTTGTTACCATAGAAACGTCTTACCTTTTCTGAGAGATAAATCTGGGTCATCACCATTGACTACGCCATTGGGAGTATAGTCTTCATCTTCTTCATCTGTTTGTATTAATGATTAAATCTAAGATTATATCACCTTAGCAACTTCTACATATAATGATCATTAATCTAAAGGTATTTATATTATTCATATTTATATGATATCAGTTAATATCTAATATAATGTATTACAAATAGCATAATTGGTTGTATTATATAACATGCAGCAAACTGATCTCTCCTTGGAAGGATTGAGGTCAAACCTTCAAAAACTGCAAGATGCAGACCTACGACCTCAACTAGGCCTATACAGCATCTACAAATAAGACTTTCTGTCCATGTCAACTAACATGTGCTTATAGTAAATGCTGTACTGAACACAAATAAGCCTTTCTGTCGATATCAACAAACATGTGCTTACAGTAAATGCTGTTATAAACATGTAAAATACATGCATCAAACGTACAAACAATGGTGTTCACAATACATGTTAGTAATATCACATGCTTCATCTACTAGTTCCTGATAAGTCATTCAAAGCCCTGGTTGGAGACTGCTAGGTACGTAACGACTGCATAACCATAAGGGCACTAGACTAACATCAATATTTTCAGCTATTGACAGATTCCATCAAGTTTTCAATCATTTTGTTATCATTATTACAATATCCTGTAAATTTTGTATGTAAGGTGATTATATAACTAAACATGTGTTAATGATTGCTTTTTTTCCCTCTCTCCATATTTACAGATACTACTGAAGACACAGCTGTACAGACACATAAATGATATGTTAATAACAGAAAAGGACTGACAAAATTTGACACTGACCACAAGTAGATAGTGGAGACAACTTGTCACTTACGAATCACATCTGGTGAACGTATATCACCATTGTTCTGTACTGTAGTTTTGTTCTCATGGTGAGACAACCCTTCTTTATGTCCATTCATTATGGGAGTTACCTCCCCCTGTCCACTGCTAGAGGGACTGCTGGAATCAGCTTGCACCAATGGTTTACGCGATACTCTTTTGTCTGTTGACGTAAAGATCTACACATGCATCATGCCATACAGAAATATACATGTTAATATGCCCCTAATATCTTCTATTTCTGATGCATATCTACATGGATATTAATGTCTCATGCATAGTTAGTTTTTATACAAATCAGTAATTGTCATAAGTATGATTCATCTTCCATTTCATTGATTAAAACTAAAATCAATAGTAACTTTATTTGTGATTCATTTTTTAAATTTACATCAGAGTAATGATGTTTTATAATTGATATTTTAATTACAAACTTCTCCGAGATTATATTCCATATTCAATTACTCAATACATGAATCATAAATCTTCAATTTTTTAGATATCAGTAACTTCAATAATTTACAATTCTCTTTGAATAATTATTCCAGGTAAAGTAAAATTATATAAAATTTCCATTACATTTAGCTTTTTCACATGTACTGAGAATTTTGAACACTATTTTCCAGCCGACATCTAGTTTGGACTTGGAAGAGAATTTGCAACTATAGTCAATGCACTAAGATGCTTGATACACCAACTTACCGGTCATGAGAATTTTACTGCTCCTCTCTAGGGAACCATCCTCCATCGTTGTGTCAAGGTCATCTGTCAGCGAGAATTCAACATTCCCCTGCTCCTCCTCAATGTCCAGTTCATGCCTTCGGATGTTTTCTAGATTCATCCTCCTTTCATATGTAGATGTATAGGTACTCGATCTTGTAGAATAAGAAGTGGTTACAACATTTAGATGGTAAGACCTATCAGCACATACAATACACAAATCTTGTTACAGGTGTAAGAACTACAGGTATATACAATATAAGATCTTGTTATAGATGTAAAAACTACTGGTATATACAATATAAGATCTAGTAACAGGTGTAAGAAGTACTGGTATATACAATATAAGATCTAGTTACAGGAGTAAGAACTACAGGTATATATAATATAAGATCTCGTTACAGGAGTAAGAACTACAGGTATATACAATATAAGATCTCGTTACAGGTGTAAGAACTGCTGGTATATACAATATATAGATCTTGTTACAGATGTAAGATCTATCGATACATACGATATACAGATCACATTGAAGGTGTAAGAACTACCAGCACATACAATACACAGATGTAATTATAAGGGTATGAATTTGCTATGAAAATCTAAGAAAACATCAGAAGTGCGAAATTGCTATTGAAATAATTTTCCATTCTAATTATAAATTTCAGGTTCAGGAGAGAAAGTTTTAATGAGTGAACACTGACTGAGGTAGACATATGCTTACTTTGGTATGAATTCCTCTTTGCATTTGACTGGCAGACTGAGACGAAGGTATTCCAAGTGGACCTTCTCTAGTGTTCCAAATGTTTTAGATAAAACTTTCAGACATGGCGTCACATTGGTTCTGCACAAATTGATAAATTAAAATTATTATTACACAAAACGATATAATGAAGTAACAGAATTGCAAGAACAGAATTCATGATAAACCTCAGCTCTCTTATGTAGAAAAAACACAGGGACTGAAGTAATGATTTGCTGCACTAGAAAATTCATCATTAAAATGAAATAGTCAGAGGGTCAGCAGTTTAAGATGTGCAGAGCACACAATCACACTGCTATATGACGAATAGAAAGTAAAACTATGATTACAGGTAGCCCAAGCACAAAATAGGTAAACAATTCATATTTCTGTATGAAGTTCTAGTGAATATTCATTGTAGAGAGAACTGCTCACCCTCCAGGAATTCTCTGAACTTGGAGATGTGAATGCTCCTCTGTGATGGAATTGAAGAGAGCTAATTCTTTGCTGTACCACATTGTCATCTGGCGAGTCATATTCCTACAAAATGTATCATACATACAATAAAAACTTTGTAGATTAAAAATATTGGAAGGATGATTTAATAACTAAAGTCTGATACAGTTCTCAAATACTAAGTTCTACATCATTCATTATATAATCACACACAAAATGGTTTACTGCCCTCTTGAAGTCAACACACTGTGACATACTCCCACACAAAATGGTTTATTGCTCTCACACACAGAATGGCTCATAGCCCTCCTGCAGTCCACACTCTGTGAAATACTCACACACAGAATGGCTCATAGCCCTCCTGTAGTCCCCACACTGTGAAATACTCACACACAGAATGGCTCATAGCCCTCCTGCAGTCCACACACAGTGAAATACTTGAGGGTGTTGACATCTTGACCAAAGTTGAGTTTGCCTAATTCGTGACAGCTGAGAGTCATAGCCGGTATGTATCCTTGATCTGAGTCGATACCTCGGAAAGCGATTTCCTGACCTAGAGAATCCATCATCAGCTCTCCATTCAATGAAAATGCTAGAAACAAGAAAGTTTTCCAAGTACAAGATAAGTATTAAAGTCTGTCTAGCACATCAAGAAGTAGAAACAAAGTCAGTTCATATCCTATGGATACTGTACATATATTCATTTTAGTAATTTAGTAGAGTTTGTATTTTCTATGATGCATTTTATTCATGCCTATGTTAAACAAATAATTTCTGATTTTAAGATGGTAAACCATAAAATACCCTAATTCATGATTATGCTAAAAAAAGATCACAGATTCAAGTCCACTTGCAGCTAGTTGGTGTATTGTCTTTTGGATGAGACAGCAAAAAGCTGGTCCTTATCATGGTCAACAAAGACATATTAAAGATACTTGCAGGTTCGAGTAAGTCTGTTGCACCAAAATAAGTAGTATAATTAGGAACTGTAAACAAGAGACCTTATATGTTGTTTAAAAGTAAAAATTCACACTGACATAAAAACTCAAGAAGATTTCCTTGTATTTACAAATATGGTTTAACTCACTGATGGTTTTGTCAGTCAAGTCCAGCATGCAGCCTATGACATCCCCTGCCTTCCATGGCTTCCCATACTGCTCACAGCCCTGGTACCATTTCCTTCCCTGTCAAAGAATGAACACAAATGTAACCGTCACACAGAATAGGGTCATCTGCATATTGCTGAAATGCCGATGTTCATGTGAACATCTGACGTAAGGACATTGATAATCTCCTCACTATATCTGGACAGCATCTGCTGCACACTTTAATGAAGTTGATGGAGAAATTTAACAGTTTTTATCCAGACCTGAATACAGAAATTATGAAAACTGTATGAAAATTATGAAATGAACAATGTATTTGCTTCCTCACCATCTGTCCATCAAAAGCATATGACATGCCGTCCATTCCTAATTCAGAACATGGGTCACATGACACTTTAGTCCAGCCCACCTTCATGTAGCCAGAAGTCACTGCTTCAAATTCATAATACCTGATTAATTAAAGGTGAACATTAACAGAATTAAGTATTAGCAGAATACAATATTTCTTTATATCTATCAAAATATACAAGGAACACAGATAAGCCATTTGTAGACTCTAAGAATTAAATACAGTATTCTTAAGATTAAAATTTGCAAATATTCAAAATACATATATTTGTACTTTTTGGCACTTTGGTTGAATAATGAAAGAACATTAAGAAGATGTGGTATTCTGGTTGAACTTCTGTGTTTACCATTTGCCACTTGTTACAGCATATGTCACTTCTCCCCTGTAAGTTCTTGTTTTGCTCTTTTTCTCTGCAAGCTCCTTGCTGAGAGCTGAAAGAATATCCACACGGTAATGGCTTATCAATTATCTACATGTATATCATTATTTATATATAGTAGTCGTTTTGATTGATTTACATAGTTGATGTCTGTATTCGACCACATATCTTTTAACACACCCATATTTTGACATACACCCTTATGGAATCCATGACTAAAATAAGAAGCAAAACATACTGAAATAGTCCAATGGAATGCTGCATGACTTCTTTCATATCATGTGCTTAGGGACAAATTCCTCCCCTTAAATTTAAGATTTTGTCAGATAAGAAATGAAGCTCAAAATTGGCCTATCATGTTGTGATGCATTGTCGGTGGCCACCTCTATCTACCAAATCTTACTCTTAATTTCATAAATGTTAGTGAGAGAGCTGTATTTAACCTTGACAGACTTCTCTACTGTACCTGTATTGCTGCTGTCTCCAAGGTCACTGGTTGGGGGTTCAAGGTTATAGCCATAAGCCAATAATGTTCTCACAGTCTGATTTGATGTTACTCTGAAACAAAATTGATTTAAAATTAAAAACTGTCATCCTACCCAATACATAAGTGGTTCATCTATACCATTCTGAGAGAGAGGAGAGGCAGTTTACATATTACAATACCCAATACATAAGTGGTTCATCTATACCATTCTGAGAGAGAGTAATACCCAATACATAAGTGGTTCATCTATACCATTCTGAGAGAGAGGAGAGGCAGTTTACATATATACCATCAAAGCATTGACTTTTCTACACCAAGATTGTACCATCCATTCATTTACGATATGTATCATAAAGTGCAGTGTAACCTGATGTAATAGATGTGAAGCCATTGTGGCCTAGTGGATAAGGTGCTCGGCTCGTGATCAAGAGGTTCCGGGTTCGACTCTCACCCTGGGCACACTGGTGTTCTGTCAGATGAGACAGTAAAAACTGAGGTCCCAGGTCATGGTAGGCGTGGCACATAAAGCATCCCTCACTGCTTTGGGTAGGTCCGTTGCAAAGGTCTAAATTTGTGTGCTATGCATTAGGCAAATGCCATCACCATATACGTGAAATAATCTTGAAGTGACGTTAAACAATAATCAATCAATCAATGTACTAGATGTGCATTATTCCTATTGTCTTAAATTTAGAGAGAGAGATAAATCTTTCCTCTGGAAGTAGAAAGATAATACTGCATTACTTACCTGTTTGCTCATTTATTCTGCATTACTTACCTGTTTGCTCATTTACTCTGCATTACTTACCTGTTTGCTCATTTATTCTGCATTACTTGCCTGTTTGCTCTTTTATTCTGCATTACTTACCAGTTTGCTCTTTTATTCTGCATTACTTACCTGTTTGCTCATTTACTCTGCATTACTTACCTGTTTGCTCTTTTATTCTGCATTACTTGCCTGTTTGCTCTTTTATTCTGCATTACTTACCTGTTTGCTCTTTTATTCTGCATTACTTACCTGTTTGCTCATTTATTCTGCATTACTTACCTGTTTGCTCTTTCATTCTGCATTACTTACCTGTTTGCTCATTTACTCTGCATTACTTACCTGTTTGCTCTTTTATTCTGCATTACTTACCTGTTTGCTCATTTATTTTGCATTACTTGCCTGTTTGCTCTTTTATTCTGCATTACTTACCTGTTTGCGCTTTTATTCTGCATTACTTACCTGTTTGCTCTTTTATTCTGCATTACTTACCTATTTGCTCTTTTAATCTTGTCATCCACTTTGTTGTATGGGACCAGAAAAGGAGTTCTTTTATTTACCGTATCCTGAAAGAAATGCACAGAGGTTCAAAACATAAGTATTACATACAGACAGATAGATGGGTGGCAGATGGATTGATATACAGACAGATAAATGGCAAATGGATAGACAGACAAAAAAATGAATGGATGGATGACAGATTGACAGAAAGATGAATGAATGGATGATGAATTGAGAGACAGATGAATGGATAAATGATGGACTGACAGATAGACAAACAGACAGATGAATGGATGGATAATGGATTGACAGAGAGACAGATGAATGGATGGCTGATGGATTGACAGACAGATAAATGGATGGATGATAGACTGACAGACAGACAGATGAATGAATGGATGATGGATTTACAGACAGACAGATGGATTGACAAACAATCATAAAGATGGACTGACAGACTGACAGATGGATGACAAGACGGATGAAAAGACATCAGAGAAAGAGATCTTTATTTGTCACTTTACTTTGCGGAAGACGCAAAACTGGATGCACAAGTTTGTAAAGTTTATCATATCTTTACATTATAGCCATCATCATATCATTCAAGTATACCTCAATAAGTCCATAGGTCCAGCCATGTTTGTACATGTTTATAATTCATCACATCATTGTTATCACATTATTACAGTATACCTCAATAAGTCACATCATTGCCGTTATCACATTATTACAGTATACATGTACCTCAATAAGTCGTATCCTTGCCGTTATCACATTATTATAGTATACCTCAATAAGTCACATCATTGCCATTATCACATTATTACAGTATACCTCAATAAGTCACATCATTGTTATACATTATTACAGTATACCTCAATAAGTCACATCATTGTTATCACATTATTACAGTATACCTCAATAAGTCCATAGGTCCAGCCATGTTTGTACATGTTTAAAATTCATCACATCATTGTTATCACATTATTACAATATACCTCAATAAGTCCATAGGTCCAGCCATGTTTGTACATGTTTATAATTCATCACATCATTGTTATCACATTATTACAATATACCTCAATAAGTCCATAGGTCCAGCCATGTTTGTACATGTTTAAAATTCATCACATCATTGTTATCACATTATTACAGTATACCTCAATAAGTCCATAGGTCCAGCCATGTTTGATTCGGTCTTTGGCCCAGACATTATGTGTGTTTTCTGCCAGCATTTCCACCAAGTCCTCCATTTTTTCATTCATGTGAACTGTAGTGAGGTCAAGTGGTGTTGGTTTGTAGCCATTACTTTGTAGGAAACTGAAGTAAGATAGGTCTATAAATACACCAGTACTTAAAGCAGAAAGAATACACTGAAGTAAGATATGTCTATAAATACACCAGTACTTAAAGCAGAAAGAAAACACTGAAGTAAGATATGTCTGTAAATACACCAGTACTTAAAGCAGAAAGAATACACTGAAGTAGGATAGGTCTATAAATACACCAGTACTTAAAGTACAAAGAAAACACTATAGTAAGATATGTCTATAAATACATCAGTACTTAAAGCAGAAAGAATACACTGTAGTAAGATATGTCTATAAATACACCAGTACTTAAAGCAGAGAGAAAACACTGAAATAAGATATATCTACAAATACATCAGTACTTAAAGCAGAAAGAATACACTGAAGTAGGATAGGTCTATAAATACACCAGTACTTAAAGCAGAAAGAATACACCGAAGTAGGATAGGTCTATAAATACACCAGTACTTAAAGCACAAAGAACACACTATAGTAAGATATGTCTATAAATACATCAGTACTTAAAGCAGAAAGAAAACACTGCAGTAAGATATGTCTGTAAATACACCAGTACTTAAAGCAGAAAGAAAACACTGAAGTAGGATAGGTCTATAAATACACCAGTACTTAAAGCACAAAGAATACACTGAAGTAGGATAGGTCTATAAATACACCAGTACTTAAAGCAGAAAGAATACACTGTAGTAAGATAGGTCTATAAATACACCAGTACTTAAAGCAGAAAGAAAACACTATAGTAAGATATGTCTATAAATACACCAGTACTTAAAACAGAAAGGAAACACTGTAGTAAGATATGTCTATAAATACACCAGTACTTAAAACAGAAAGGAAACACTGTAGTAAGATAGGTCTATAAATACACCAGTACTTAAAGCAGAAAGAAAACACTATAGTAAGATATGTCTGTAAATACACCAGTACTTAAAGCACAAAGAATACACTGAAGTAAGATATGTCTATAAATACATCAGTACTTAAAGCAGAAAGGAAACACTGTAGTAAGATAGGTCTATAAATACACCAGTACTTAAAGCAGAAAGAAAACAGTATAGTAAGATATGTCTATAAATACACCAGTACTTAAAGCAGAAAGGAAACACTGTAGTAAGATAGGTCTATAAATACACCAGTACCTAAAGCAGAAAGAAAACACTGTAGTAAGACAGGTCTATAAATACACCAGTACTTAAAGCAGAAAGAAAACACTGAAGTAAGATAGGTCTATAAATACACCAGTACTTAAAGCAGAAAGAAAACACTGAAGTAAGATATGTCTATAAATACACCAGTACTTAAAGCAGAAAGAAAACACTGAAGTAAGATAGGTCTATAAATACACCAGTACTTAAAGCAGAAAGAAAACACTGAAGTAAGATATGTCTATAAATACACCAGTACTTAAAGCAGAGAGAAAACACTGAAGTAAGATAAGTCTATAAATACACCAGTACTTAAAGCAGAAAGAAAACACTGAAGTAAGATATGTCTATAAATACACCAGTACTTAAAGCAGAAAGAAAACACTGAAGTAGGATAGGTCTATAAATATACCAGTACTTAAAGCACAAATACCACACTATAGTAAGATATGTCTATAAATACATCAGTACTTAAAGCAGAAAGAAAACACTGGAGTAAGATATGTCTGTAAATACACCAGTACTTAAAGCAGAAAGAAAACACTGAAGTAGGATAGGTCTATAAATACACCAGTACTTAAAGCACAAAGAATACACTGAAGTAGGATAGGTCTATAAATACACCAGTACTTAAAGCACAAAGAACACACTGTAGTAAGATAGGTCTATAAATACACCAGTACTTAAAGCAGAAAGAAAACACTATACATGTAGTAAGATATGTCTATAAATACACCAGTACTTAAAACAGAAAGGAAACACTGTAGTAAGATATGTCTATAAATACACCAGTACTTAAAACAGAAAGGAAACACTGTAGTAAGATATGTCTATAAATATACCAGTACTTAAAACAGAAAGGAAACACTGTAGTAAGATATGTCTATAAATACACCAGTACTTAAAACAGAAAGGAAACACTGTAGTAAGATAGGTCTATAAATACACCAGTACTTAAAGCAGAAAGAAAACACTATAGTAAGATATGTCTGTAAATACACCAGTACTTAAAGCACAAAGAATACACTGAAGTAAGATATGTCTATAAATACATCAGTACTTAAAGCAGAAAGGAAACACTGAGGTAAGATACGTCTATAAATACACCAGTACTTAAAGCAGAAAGAATACACTGTAGTAAGATATGTCTATAAATACACCAGTACTTAAAGCAGAAAGGAAACACTGTAGTAAGATAGGTCTATAAATACACCATTACTTAAAGCAGAAAGAAACCACTGTAGTAAGATATGTCTATAAATACACCATTACTTAAAGCAGAAAGAAAACACTGTAGTAAGATATGTCTATAAATACACCAGTACTTAAAGCAGAAAGAATACACTGTAGTAAGATATGTCTATAAATACACCAGTACTTAAAGCAGAAAGGAAACACTGAAGTAAGATAGGTCTATAAATACACCAGTACTTAAAGCAGAAAGAAAACACTGAAGTAAGATAGGTCTATAAATACACCAGTACTTAAAGCAGAAAGAAAACACTGTAGTAAGATATGTCTATAAATACACCAGTACTTAAAGCAGAAAGAATACACTGTAATAAGAGATGTCTATAAATACACCAGTACTTAAAGCAGAAAGAAAACACTGAAGTAAGATAGGTCTATAAATACACCAGTACTTAAAGCAGAAAGAAAACACTGTAGTAAGATATGTCTATAAATACACCAGTACTTAAAGCAGAAAGAATACACTGTAGTAAGATACGTCTATAAATACACCAGTACTTAAAGCAGAAAGAATACACTGTAGTAAGATATGTCTATAAATACACCAGTACTTAAAGCAGAAAGGAAACACTGAAGTAAGATAGGTCTATAAATACACCAGTACTTAAAGCAGAAAGAATACACTGTAATAAGATATGTCTATAAATACACCAGTACTTAAAGCAGAAAGGAAACACTGAAGTAAGATACGTCTATAAATACACCAGTACTTAAAGCAGAAAGAAAACACTGTAGTAAGATACGTCTATAAATACACCAGTACTTAAAGCAGAAAGGAAACACTGAAGTAAGATACGTCTATAAATACACCAGTACTTAAAGCAGAAAGAATACACTGTAGTAAGATACGTCTATAAATACACCAGTACTTAAAGCAGAAAGGAAACACTGAAGTAAGATACGTCTATAAATGCACCAGTACTTAAAGCAGAAAGAATACACTGTAGTAAGATATGTCTATAAATACACCAGTACTTAAAGCAGAAAGGAAACACTGAAGTAAGATACGTCTATAAATACACCAGTACTTAAAGCAGAAAGAATACACTGTAGTAAGATATGTCTATAAATACACCAGTACTTAAAGCAGAAAGGAAACACTGAAGTAAGATACGTCTATAAATACACCAGTACTTAAAGCAGAAAGAAAACACTGTAGTAAGATACGTCTATAAATACACCAGTACTTAAAGCAGAAAGGAAACACTGAAGTAAGATACGTCTATAAATACACCAGTACTTAAAGCAGAAAGAATACACTGTAGTAAGATACGTCTATAAATACACCAGTACTTAAAGCAGAAAGGAAACACTGAAGTAAGATACGTCTATAAATGCACCAGTACTTAAAGAAGAAAGAATACACTGTAGTAAGATATGTCTATAAATACACCAGTACTTAAAGCAGAAAGGAAACACTGAAGTAAGATACGTCTATAAATACACCATTACTTAAAGCAGAAAGAAAACACTATAGTAAGATATGTCTATAAATACACCAGTACTTAAAGCACAAAGAAAACACTGTAGTAAGATATGTCTATAAATACACCAGTACTTAAAGCAGAAAGAATACACTGTAGTAAGATATGTCTATAAATACACCAGTACTTAAAGCAGAAAGAAAACACTGTAGTAAGATATGTCTATAAATACACCAGTACTTAAAGCAGAAAGAAAACACTGAATTAAGATATGTCTAAATACACCAGTACTTAAAGCAGAAAGAAAACACTGTAGTAAGATAGGTCTATAAATACACCAGTACTTAAAGCAGAAAGAATACACTGAAGTAAGATAGGTCTATAAATACACCAGTACTTAAAGCAGAAAGAAAACACTGTAGTAAGATATGTCTATAAATACACCAGTACTTAAAGCAGAAAGAAAACACTGTAGTAAGATATGTCTATAAATACACCAGTACTTAAAGCAGAAAGAAAACACTGTAGTAAGATAGGTCTATAAATACACCAGTACTTAAAGCAGAAAGAAAACACTGAAGTAAGATATGTCTATAAATACACCAGTACTTAAAACAGACAGAAAACACTGAAGTAAGATAGGTCTATAAATACACCAGTACTTAAAGCAGAAAGAAAACACTGTAGTAAGATATGTCTATAAATACACCAGTACTTAAAGCAGAAAGAAAACACTGTAGTAAGATAGGTCTATAAATACACCAGTACTTAAAGCAGAAAGAAAACACTGAAGTAAGATATGTCTATAAATACACCAGTACTTAAAACAGACAGAAAACACTGAAGTAAGATAGGTCTATAAATACACCAGTACTTAAAGCAGAAAGAAAACACTGTAGTAAGATATGTCTATAAATACACCAGTACTTAAAGCAAAAAGAAAACACTGAAATAAGATATGTCTATAAATACACCAGTACTTAAAGCAGAAAGAAAACACTGTAGTAAGATATGTCTATAAATACACCAGAACTTAAAGTAGCAAGTAGAAATGTAGTATCATGTGTGGTATATTCTAAAATCCTGAATTGATTTATGCAATATCTAAACTACATCAAGTTAACATTGATTGGGAGATTAATTCTGTATGCATTTTGATGTAGATATTTTTACTTACTTGTTGGATAATTTAATGGTCTTGAGTCGGTTGTTTTGTTGTTTTTGAGTATCCATAGAAATGTGATATCCAATTGCCAGTAATGTCCTAAAACAACATACAAAATCTCTCAAGTATCATCAATACATCTATCGTCAATATTACAGAGCCTGATGGATTCATCACCATTGTGCTGTAGACCAAAACTAGATTTTAATACACTTTTGACAAAACTAGAACCTTTCCTTACATAATCGTTATCAGAATACTATGATAATCTTTACCTTAATGTTTCAAAGGCAACTGTCACAACGTATTTTTTCTCTGACTTTGGCACTTTTTCAAAATTTGTAAGCGAAGGATTCTTCTTGTTCTGATCATCCCGGACCTGAATGAGAGAAACAAAGGTGCCACTGTGAGGAATAAATACTGGATACATAAGTAACAGAGGCATGTAAAAGTGTTGGTCACACAGGGAAATGAACCATGAACTCTCAACCTACCATATAAAGCTTCATCAGCTGAGCCCATGACCTGCCACATCCCTCTCATGCCATTTCATTTGGCCTCGGACTAGTTTGACCTAATGGAAATGTTTGATTTTGGCGTGTGACTGACTTACAAATTCTTGTATAGAGTCAGTTGTAAAAATTTGTACAGCAATGGCAGACAATAAGCAAAACTAGACTGAGAATCATAATATAAACTACGTTGGTGTTCTTAAAATTGTCCTCGACAAAATTAAACAGTTATTATGTTTGTTACTGACCTTACACGGAAATATGTCAGGCTGATAGAGCCCTTGCGCCGAGCCCTCTATGGGCTTTTTCAACCCAACATATCTCCGTGTAAGGTCAGTAACAAACCCAATAACTAATATTGTGGGTCTCTACAAAACATCAACAAACCTGAAACCAAAGCCAGGCACTTTGGGATGCACCATTCTGTAACAAGTATGGTGAAAAAAATGATTGTCAGACTGGGACTCAAACCCAAAACCCTCTGCTCACTGTGGAGGGTATTTATTAAGTCAGTGATCTGAGGAATGTTTCAGTTTGCCACACAGATACAGTATTATCTGTATAGTTATAGCACTATCTGTATAGAGGTAGTGTAGTGTAAGAGGTAGTGTAGTGTAATACTAAAGTAATGTATCATATATGTATCTCTCAGGAAGCTGTAAACAGGGGGCACCTGACGCTGGAATAGACCCTCCACCTGAGATGAACTGAGTATTATCTACCATAACTCAGACAGATCTGAGTAAGTACAGAGTTGGACTGACCTCTCCATAAGTCCATCCTTGCTCAATCTTCTGCATAGTCCATATCTCATGGAGATTTTCTGCCAGTCTGTCCCGAACTTTCTCTATGTAGACAGGGAGCTGGATCTAAAGATTTAGGAAGAGCAAAATACACTGTACAATGCATAGGGTTACGATAAACATCAGGTTGAACAATGCGTGTATATAGATTTATTATGACATATGGTTGCAAGGATTAAATATTGTTACGTCATATGATCACTTATTACATTTCACGATCGTTGATTTGTAATACTATAAACTATTTCTCAAAATTAAACTGAAGATCTGATTGTCTAAATACATTTCTGACATTAAATTTCTAACTAGAATTTTATTCTTTAGAAAGTATAATAAAGGAATCGATTGGGTGTTTAACAAAAATTAAAAAGTTAAAATATTTTCACTTTATCGATATAGTTCATGATCTGAAAGACAATTAAGAAGGACACATACTAAAAGCTGATTATCCAAAAAATCAACACCTACAGTTACTGAAGCTCCTTTTGAGGAAACCTTTATATTTTTCATTTATCATATACAGTATATATATATATATCAGCTACTTAGGAAGTTTCCCATTACATTTACTAATTATGATGAAAGTAACAACACACAGTGAGAACAATTTAAGGCATCTGAACATACATGTGAAGTATCAACAGGGTTTGGCACAAATGGTATATAGAAGGATATCTCAGTGGGTCCACTGATCACGTTTTTGTTAACATCTCCAAAGTAGTAACATGGTTCTATTTTTAGCTTCTCGTCTGGCATCAGAGATTCAGCAGCTGGTGAGTGCCCATCTGGAGGACCATACTTCAGCTTGCCGTGATCCCCTCCCAATATGAAACGGCATCTAAACAAAGAAACATCAGCTTATTTTGATAAAAACTACAAAAACAAAGACTAAAATACCCGCATACTGATTTTAAATTGGAAGTAATACTGAAATTCTTCTTGGTTGAAATTTATAAATATCTATGACAGTATATGTATATTCATGCTTGTCTAAAAACTATATCTTCAACACATCTATGATAACTGTAGCTTTACAGAGTATGGGAATTTCTAATAATAAAGAGTATATCAATTACAGAGTATATCATTTACAGAGCAAAGGCTTACCCAATTCTAGCTGACATTGAGATAACAGGGAAAAAGAGTCCACTGAGGTTGAAGTCCTTGAAAAAACCTCTGGTTTGCACTCCATTCACTGTGAATGTGATCTGAGGTATGGAAAGGTCAAGGCCACAGCCAATGACATCGCCTGCCTGAAACATCTGGTTAGGCCCTCGCACCTGTTTTGACTTTCCACCTGAAGAGCCAAATATATCACAGTACAAAAATATATCTATAAAGTCTCATCTGAAGTGTTTCTAAATTTCTCTTACAGAATTGTACCGTCATAAGTACATGTATTTTCATTTATATCTAAAATTCAGTTGTAAGAGATAAATATTGATTTATGAAACAAGAAAGACTTTTATCATATTCTTTGATACAATTTATGTATACAGTGTTTTAACAAATACAATTAAATTATTAAAGTAATGAACTCAACTGCCTCTAATAGTTGCAATCAAAATTGTAGGCAGTTACTGCTCTAACCACAAGTTTATGCCATCAAGGGCATATGAATTCACTGACCTGACAATAAAATTTATGCCATCAAAGGCATAGGAACTCACAGACCAGTTTACAAGTTCATGGCATCAAAGGCGTAGGAACTCACAGACCTGTCTACAAATTCATGCCATCAAAGGTGTAGGAATTCATAGATCTGTCTACAAATTTATGCCATCAAAGGCATAGGAACTCACACACCTGTCTACAATTTATGCCATCAAAGGCATAGGAACTCACAGACCTGTCTACAAATTTATGCCATCAAAGGCACAGGAACTCACAGACAAGTCTACAAGTTCATGGCATCAAAGGTGTAGGAATTCACAGACCTGTCTACAAATTCATGGCATCAAAGGCGTATGAATTCATAGACCTGTCCACAAGTTCATGCCATCAAGGCAAAGGAATTCACCCACCTGCCCACAAGTTCATGCCATCGAAAGCATACAAATTTACTGACCTGTCCACAAGTTCATGCCATCAAAGGCATAGGAATTTACTGACCTGTCCACAAGTTCATGCCATCAAAGGCATAGGAATACAAATCATCTCCTGCTCCATTTCCCCCCCAGTGTTCTCCTCCTCCAGGGTATGGTACAAAGTTCTCGGTGTTAGCCCAACCAATTCTCAGCACTGGCAGTAGGTGGCTCACTGTCTCAAACTGACTTACTATCACCTCAAAGTACCATTTCTTATACATAGCAGACCCTTCTTGAATCCCAACAAAGATGTTTGGTCGTATACTGCAAAATGGACAGGAATTTGGATGTAATTAATCATTAGAAATATGAGTTTGAAAGTCATGTTATTTGATGCAGTGACGTTGAAATGTGTCAGTCCGAAGGTTTTGACTGACAAACTTTCATTCGGATTTACAAAATTCTGAAACTGTTCCCTACATATACAAAATAACTGAAAACGACTAACATAATTGAAAACTTTTCAAAACCTCTGTTGATGCATAAAAAGAAATATTTGTCAATTCATCAAAAATATCTTCCTCAGGGAAGTTGTTGTATAATGAATTAAAACACTTTTTTCATAAAGATCTGACATATAGAAATATAGCATTGGAAA